>JAUIMM010000312.1:582500-1085000 GCA_031769625.1 Taudactylus pleione | reverse complement strand
TGCTTATTTAAGTGTTATGCAGCAATGTATAAATCATGTATTTGTCCTGCATTGTTTGTACTGTTAATAAGTTTTTTCTTGTGTGCTCATTTGTTTATGTACTTTGTAAGGCGCTGCGGAACCCTTGTGGCGCCATATAAATAAAGGATAATAATAATATATATATATAGCATTTTGGCAAATATGCGGATCTGTGGCATCACAATGGTACAGTAATTAGAGAAAAGAAACACTATTTATAGCAGCATTAGTCTAGTTATTTAATATTAGCCAGCATTGCACCATACAACTGCCAATTGTACAATCCAGTACAGAATGAGTCCCTGAATGAGAAGCTCATCTCCACCCTTCATCCCATCAGACCGGAGCTTTGATAGAATGTGTTTTTCCCTCTCCTCGCACATTTATTAACATCCAGATTGGATTTTTATTACACACCACTGAAGCTTGTCACCCTCCGCTCTTTCCCTTCCCTCCAGTCTATTCCTCCTTGTTTCATTAACATTCAATGAGTGTTGTACCTATGCGGGAAGATCTGCAAGTGTCATCGCTGTGGCCTTACAGAGGAAAGCAGTGTTATTCCCCAATATACTCGGGGAAACATCAGATTCAATTTATATCCGGAAAAAATAACGAATGCGCAATGACTGACGTACTGTGTTAAAGGGAAGCAGGAACTTCCCTTTTAATTAATATTGTATTCATAGTAGTTTCTCCTATTAATAGGGGAGAGTTGTTATTATTTTGCTCTTGCTCATATAGGGCAGGATGCAGCAAAGCAAGAAATGCGGTCAAGCCCCTAAAAATGAAGTTTTCGGGGGTTTGACCGCATTTTTCATATGCACCAAGCCCCGGAATGTGATTGGATGCTGGGGGCAATGCTACCTTCATATGGCATTGCCCAATAGAAGTCTATGGGCTTTTATTCGCGATGCCCCCCTGGGAGGCATCCAATCGAATCCCTCCCAGCACCCCCCGTGGCCCACGCCCTTCCGCGCATGCGCATGAGGACGCCAGAGGGACTTCTGGGTCATAGACCCTGAACTCCATCACTCGCAAAGGACAGCTCTTACTGAGAGAGCTGCCCTTTTCGTTTTCCTTTATGCATACTTAAAGCCGGATAGGTGGCGGGATGCATCGCGTCCCTAATGCGATGTGTCATGCATCCCGCCAAAAATATGAGGTTTACATAAAGAAATTCAATATTTGTTATGTAATTAAATAACTTAGAGGGGTAAACTTACTGGGATGCAGTCAGGAAGTCGAAAGTCGAAATGCTGACCGCCGGCTTCCCGATTGTCTAATCCTGGCAAGGGTCTAATGACAGGCATCTAAATCAAAATCCCAACACCTGACATTTTACCTACGCCGAGAGAGCCCGACACCTGGCATATCGATCGAAGGTAAGCCGGGCAGCGGGCATGGACAGCCGCACGGGGGAGGGTTAGGTTAGGGGGTCCCGGGGGAGACTTAGGGTTAGGCATCCCCCTGGGAGGGTTAGGGTTAGGCTAGGGGAAGGGGGGTTAGGGTTAGGCACCTCCGGGGGGAGGTTAGGGTTAAGCATCCCCTTGGGAGACTTAGGTTGAGGCTGCGGGGAAGGGGGGTTAGGTTTAGACAATTACAGGAGGGGTTAGGGTTAGGAACTTGGGGAGGTTAGGGTTAGGCACCCCTAAGGGAGGGTTAGGGTTAGGAGGGGGTTAGGTTAGTGAATACTGAAAATACTTACATGACGGGATCTTCACTGCTGTTCTTATTTGAACTGCCGGACATGCGTCTGGCAGTATTTCATACCGATCCACACTAGTGCATACGGACGTGTTGGATATGGAAATCCGGCACTCTGGAAGCCGGAGGAGGACCCCGACAGGGGATAAGTAAGTATTCTATCCCTCCCCCATTTACCCTCTAACCCTCCTTTTCTCTACCCTAACCCTCCCTACCTCACACCCTAACCCTCCAGGTTAGTGCCTAACCCTAACCCCCCCTCCAGGTGGTGCCTAACCCTAACCCCACCTTCCCGCAGCCTAACCCCCTCCCTCCCGCAGCCTAACCCTACCCCCCCCCTCTCGGCTAACAGCTAAGGACACCCGCTTTATTTATGATCGGTATGCCGGCTGTCAGGATCCTGGCATCAGCATCTCCACTCATGTCGGGATTCCGGTGCCGGTCTTCTGTCCACAGTTCGGGATTCCGGCGCTGGGATTTCATCAGCCGGCATCCCGACCGTCGGTTATTTAACTACATCCCCATACGGACACTTGCATAGCTACCAACATGACCCTCTCCAGGAGGGACACAATGCTCTGGTCCTGGACTTCCCTGGTAATGTATGATTGGTGGAGGCTCCAAAGGTGGGGCTGCAGTACATTCCAAAATTCAAATAGGGGAGTCACACCAACTGCCAGTGAGTCCCAGCCAGTGATGTTTGGCAGTGTGTGAAATGACAGTTGGTGTGACTCCCCTATTTGAATTTAGAACTGCGCTGCAGCCCCAGCTCTTACCAGGGAAGTCCAGGACCAGAGCATTGTGTCCCTCCTGGAGAGGGTCATGTTGGGAGGTATGCACTTGTACAGCAGTGCAGCATGTGTGCACTACAAGTGTTTGATCAGCATAAAATACCAGGCAACGACTTGCATGAGCTCCCGACACCAAAGGAGTTCATCTCCAATAAACCCGCCTACTTAATCACTAGACAGCCAATCACCAGTGGGGTCTCACGGTAAGCAAGTGTCTGTCCGTACTGACATCCATGGGCATGCAGGATCTTGTAGTGCTACGAGCATCGGTCCCACAAGGGCATACACTACATTTTCACATTATTTTTATAATGGCTGCAGTGATGTAAGATGGATCGTTGTGAGAATCCAGTGTACAGTCATGGTTGAAAACATCATTATGTTTATTTTTCATCCAAAGGGCCAATCACCTGAATCGTAGCGACACGAAAGCACTAATCCTGCAAAGAATACCGTTTCAGTTTATCTTGTATTATACTAGTATGTAACCCCTGAAGCATTATTGCTCTTTTTCTAAATCCGTTTTACTGTTCAAAATTGTTATGTTCTTAATCTCCGCTCTCTGATGTTACCATGACAACAGTATCCGCCGCAGAGGCTGAGGGGAGATAGGCATCCAAACCCCCTGGACATGTGCATGGTACAAGCAGAGTGGTGTGAATATTATTGATTAGCAGTTTAGTGTCCCACGCATAAGAGAATGGTTAAACGTCTGAGTTATTTTGATTTGGTGTTCAGGATTTCACTGTAGCTCACACTGTCATGTGCAAAATATAGAAGACAGATGCAACCGCAGAGGCACATTTGCAAAAAGTTGACCATTTTTAAATGGACTTCACACTGCAATATTTACACATAGGGCGAATGTTCTCTGTCTTATTTACATGTGCGATACACATATGAGTTCACCATAACAGGTCTTCTTCATTAGTATAACCAATGTCATTCATCTAGAAAAGGGATGAATGGCCACTCATTTAGCAAGCTTCTGAATAACTGCAGCATGGGGCTTATTCTCATTATGGTAATTGCACCATCACTTATTTACCAGAATGCAAGTTTATTTTCATATATTGAGGGGGGGGGGTGGGCTTGGGGGCTAAAAAATATGTAATTGCCACCCTGATGCTCATGGAATCGAAACAGTGCTTAGAAATACTGAGCTTGCAGCAAGGGTGGTGGAAGCTGTTGGCTTGAGGCTCACTTTCCATATGTTGTGATGTATGTATGCATAAAGCACCGCTCCGTAAAAGGGCCGGAGTCTGCTCACCGCTGTTCCAGGTGTTGATGCTTCGGAGGAGTGCCTGGAAGGGGCTAGGCACAGGACACAGTCAAGGATATCTAGAAAGAAGGACAATGGGTGAGTACCATCCTGCCTCTGTGTCGACAGCAACGCCCTATGAGTCTGGCTCTACAAAATGTTGAATATGGGATTAAGCGGAACTCATTATTGGCACTTTTGGTCTCAGATCCGGCATTTTCACCTATCTGTACTGGTGTACCAGGTGGTCACAGGAATGTCGCTCACTGACATTCCTGTGATCATCTATAGTTTTTGAACACTGGAGCTGATTCAGACCCGCTCGCTAGGATGCGATCGCTCGTAGCTGGCCGATATTTGCAATCTGCGCATGCGTATGTATCGCAATGTGCATACGCGAACCACTGTGAAAGATCGGGAAGTGCTCGCTCGCCCAGCATAGACAGCCCAGTTGAATGAGTGACAGGAGAGGCCGTTTGTGGGTGGTAACGGGCAGGCCACTAGAAACGGGGGAGTGGCGGTACGAACGCAGGCCTGCCTGAGTGTTTCAAAACCGTTTCAGAGGCGTGCATAATTAACAGGCAGCGTCATAGTACACGTCACCTTGTTGTATTTCACACTGAAGTGATTGCAGTGGTATAGCCAACCTCAAGCGCACGGAGCACATCCGATGGTGCTCGATGTACCAATGTTTTCATGCACTTTCAGGAGATGACGTCTTCAGAATGGCTGGTGGGCATCTGCATACACAAAGTTATCGCACGCCAAGACATAGTGGACATGTTAATGCCTTGCCGTACGATCGCCTGCCTTGCTGTCGTATCCAAGGTGACCAAATCTTCTATGCCAGTGTTCCAATGACTGTAACTCAACTGTCATCATTGCATAACAGTAAAGTATATCTAGGATGTAAAATTGCTGACACGTTGTACCTGGCGTTATTACAGTACCCCCTCTTTTGTTTCGCACAATGCACTTTCCTTTAGCAAAGTGAACTCTGTGACCTCTCTGTTCTAGGACACTAATGGCTACAATATTTGTTCTAATTTCTGGTACATAATGCACGAGTTGGATTTCTGTGACTTTAATTTTAGTCCCAACTTTCAGGCATTCTTTAATTGTTCCCATTTTGTAGCTGTAAGCACTTGATTGCCAATCTTTTTGATTGTGGTAGGGTCATATTTGATTAATCTAGTGAACAATTGCTCATTGTAGCTGAAATCCCTTGTTGCATCTGAATCAATATACCAGCAATCCTTTCTGCGGTTATCTGTAACACTCAGGGCTAATTCATCTTTGCCGTTGCATTACTTGCTTTGCATAGGAGTCACATTCTTTTGCTTGAACTCAACTGCTTTGTGACCTATGTTGCGAAACTTTTAGTACTAAAGCTTTATTTTTTTTTTATTTGGCACATGTTCTTGGACCTGCAGTAACTTTGCTCTGACTGTGTATGTGTTTAATTTTGCTGTGTTTGCTTCCAATGCCACAACCAGGAAGTTAAACTCTGGCATCAAGTTCTATATCAACTACTTGCACTCCAACAGACGTTAATTGCTGAGAAACAGACCATATCCTGTCAATGTAATCTCACACTGCTGCATCACACAACTTGGTATTGTATAATACAAGTCTTCAGTTAATTCTTCTCATGAGACTTCTATCTTGATACACTGCCTGCAGCGCTGTCCACGTGTAATTTGCTGATGTCTTTCCATGCATAATAGAGTACATATGTTGCTTGACACTTAATTCTATGGTACCCATGGCTTTCTCTATATGATCTGGGCTTTGATCTTCACCTGGGTCTAATGTGACTTTCCACAACCTTTCACGTTTTAATTGCATTTCCATAGCAAATTTCCAGGCTATATAACTTTCTGTATATTTTAACTTGATAAACCCCATCATGGGTGTAGCTCCTTCATTTCTGCTTCTCATAGACATATATATGCTTATTTATGCAGCTTCTGTGCACTAATCAGTCTCTATACTGATGCACTGTGCTGGAAACACTCTGTGCTGTCTGTTAGTGCACTCCACTAATAACAGCCACAAACACCAGTGTGCTTCACAAGCCATGGACATACTGGTGCTTACAGTTCCATAATCGGTAGCATTGCCAAACAGTTAGTAATAGCCCAGGCTTGCTTATGCTCTCACAATAGTGCATCTATTTTTTACCTACAAATATTATCTAGGGCCATTTAGCATTTGACTGGTCTGCTCTTAGGTGTGCGTGTAAGGGGGCAAATCTCTTCTGCGTGCTTGATTTCAGCCCTGTGCTGTCTGTCGTTTTGCTACATCATATTAAGGGCACCCCCACGCTAGGTGTATCATCCCAGTCTGACAGCTTGGTGCTGGCTACTGCTCATACATGCCCCCTCTGGGGCTGATGCACCAGGTGGGCAGTACGGGGGGAGTGGGTGGTGCATTGGGCATGGCATCAAAATTGCATCACTGTCATCCTGTCCTCCACTATAAAGTCACAATTCCCAGGGGGGACGGACCACAATGACATGATTCAGCCCAAATTGTGTTATCGATCTACATGGACCACCCATGGTACGTGGGAGTAGGTGGCCAGTGGAGCACTGATTATAGGAGACTTACCTACTCCTCTCAGAGTTCTGGAGAGCCATCCGCAATTCTACAATCTCCCAGGGTGCTTGTAGAGCGTAGGTAAGTATGCTACTGCTTTGCATGGTGACTTCACTCTCATTGCCCCCTGCATTAGCAGTAAGTAGGACAGAGTATAGTACCAGTGCTGGTTACTTGTTTATTTTCTTTTGAGGGGGGAGGGCAGTGCCTTTTAAATGGTCATGGCGGTGATCATCTTCATGATACTGTCCGCCATTTCTTAATTCCACATCTATACCATGTTTTCTTGTTTTGTCTTTTTGAGTTGCACATATCTTAATATCCAGCCGTTCCGTACGACTAGGGATAGGACGTACATGCGCAAAAATGTGCAAAGTCGCAACTACGCAAGGGCTTTATGCTAAAAGCCGTTGTTTATGCCTGTGTGCAGAGATCCGTCTGACCCAGAAGCAGTCATCTCTAGTCTGTAATATATTTGTTTTTCACAAAGCAAAATCTGTTGCAAAACAAAAATAAGTCAGTAAGTCCATACCCTTGTGCTGGACAGTCCATAGCCTTGTGCTGGACAGCATACACAGGGGGCATAACTGCCATAGGTGCAGGGAGTACAGATTCTATGGGGCCTACAAATATCTAGTTACGCCCCTGCACAAGGCCCCCACCTAGTGGTGACAGTTAAAGTGAATAATCGGCCTATGGCTCCCCATCAGACATGTACATGAAATAACCACAACAATTCCTTATATACTGTAACAAAATCATAATACTGAATAATAATGAATAAAGAGACGGAGACAGTAAATCATACTTGCCAACTCTCCCTGATTCTCAGGAAGACTCCTCAAAAGAGTCTGGCAATCTTTTTGATTGCACCTTACCCCCATTATGAAGCTGTTATATGAAAAACAGACACACTGTATGTGGCGTTTATCTCAAGAATAATTGCCAGGAATGATGTCATGTAAATGTATATATATATAAATGTGTGTATCAACATGGTTTCTAGGCAGTGTCCTGTATTTGACCTGTAGGAATACAAAGCTTGGAGGAGATTTGTCTTCCTGGAACCAGGCATCTAGATAACCATCTCTTATCTCTACAGGCCATAAAGTTTGGGGAGAGCTACATCCTTAATGCAGATGGTCAGACCTGGTCAAGCCAGGTCATGGGATATAAAATCCTTTAGGAGGGAGATGACAGGAATGTAGGGTATGTTACATGCTTATTGGTTTCTAAAGACTCCTTCACACTGTTTCAAGACCTCCTACTTCCTATAGACAATATGGAAGGGTGTGGCCGATTTCTTAATGCCCAGTGTACAGCAATGAAAGAGTGAAAAACCCAAAGGTGGGGGCTAGTGCAGCTGTGAGGGTATAACTATGCATCTCCCTCAGTGATAAGTGTTCTTGTGCCCAAGGAGAGTCCTGACGACTGGCCTGGATCCAATGCTCCTGTGTCTCCTTCACCACTGAGTCTAGATGTAAAGACTCTGGGTTCTTTTTCATTTTTAATTCCTTTTACTTTCTGAAACCTATTTGTGATATATTTGTATTGTCCATATTTGTACTACCTTTTTCTGTAATCAATAACCTTTGAAATATTTTTCGAATTAAACATTCTTAATCCAGTGTATTCTCCGTGTTCTTGTTGAATTCACGAGCCTGTGAGGTCAAAGCTACGTACCTATATGTGAGTGTGCAAATTGAGATTTGAGCGGAGAACCTAACGACTCCTGTTAACTTCGTTGGTGGTGGCAGAACCGTGTTAGAGTAACCGCACGTGCTGAGGTAACCATAAGTCACTGGTGGCGATTCTCAGATTGAGGTATCTGGAGAATCGGCCGGCTGGTCGTGACACTGTATATACATTCAAATGGGATCATTAATATAATTTCCCTGCATTGGTTATAATGCACAATGGGCCTGATTCAGACCCGCTCGCGAGCGCACAGCGCTCGCAAGCGGGTCCATGGTCCCCCACTGTGCATGCGCACGCTGGAGCCGGCATGCGCATGTGCAAGACCCGGCCAGCGACGGGTGCTCTGTCACTACGGGTCTCGCACCAAATCGGGGCAGCTGTCGATGGTCATTGACAGCTTGCTCCGTTTTGGAGGCCGTCAGGGGGGGTGGCTGGGCAAACGGTGGCGTTCCTGCAGAAACGCCTGCCGTTTGTGGGCAGCCCTTCTGACATTGTGATGTCAGTAGGTGGACTTCCTGCTCTATTAGAGCAGGAAGTCCACTGGGGCTTGCGGCCACGAGATCCTACCACAAGGGTCTCGTCGCAAGCCCGATGGTCGCGATGGTCTAGACCATCGCGACCATCACCTGGCCGCTCGCATAAGCTGTGGGTGGTCCCCCACAGCTATGCGAGCGTCCAGGAGGCCGTCTTTAAAAAAAAAAAGGGACACCCTGATTCAGAGCGAGTGCTGTCAAAAAGTGTCCGGCCCTGAATCAGGCCCAATGATCCCTATGGCTATATACCTTATCAGTGTGTATCAATATCAGTGTGTTTTCATCAACAAGTAGATCTTACTAACTGCTTTGGGGCTCATTTGTAAATCAGTTTTATGACACGCCTCTCAGATGTAGCAGTACACGCCCACTGTAACGCCGCGCTCATAGGTTGTGCTGTCAGGGTGTGGTATAAGAGATAGACAGTAATTAGATAGACAATGTCTAGTTAGACACCAGATGTTAGACAGTCAATAGTTAGACAGGGAAAAAAGTTAGACACAAACAAAAGTCAGAAACATTAAAGTTAGACATGTAAACAGTTTGACAGGTACAAAAGGTCGACAGGGTCAAAAGTTCGACATGAAAATGGTCGACAAAAACGGTCGACAATATTTTTTTTTATTTTTTTAGCCCAAATCTTCACCCTAACCCTGCCCTTGGTGCCTAACCCTCCCTCCTGGTGCCTAACCCTAACCGTCTGGGTAAGTGCCTAACCCTAACCATGGGGGTAAGTGCCTAACCCTCCAGTAAGTGCCTAACCCTAACCCAAATCCTTAAAAAAAAAAAATGTGTTGACCATTTTTGTGTCGATGTTTTTCATGTCGAACTTTTGACCCTGTCGACCTTTTGTACCTGTCGAACTTTTTACATGTCTAACTTTAGTGTGTCTGACTTTTGTCTGTGTTGAACTTTTATCCTTGTCTAACTATTAACTGTCTAACATCTGGTGTCTATCTAGACATTGTCTAATTACTGTCTGTCTATAGTCCGGAACCCGTGCTGTCTAGAGATGAGCGGTTCGGATTCTGTGGAATCCGAACCGCTCCGAACATTGGGGATCCGAGTCCACCCGAACCCTGTTCGGGTGTTCACCGCCTGACTCGGATCCCCGTTCGGGGCCGAACGGCGGCCGCCTGATGTCGGATTCTCACTAGAGAATCCGACATCAGGTCTCCTCGCGTGTAGGGCAGAGCGCAGTGATAGCGCTCTGCCCTACACAGACACAGACACACAGCCGCCAGCGGCAGCTGTGTGTTTGTTACAGCAGCCAATGAGAGTCACACAGACTCTCATTGGCTGCTGCACGGAGGGAGCCGGCTGGAGCTCACACATGAGCTCCGTCTTCCGGCTCCCTCCTCAGCGTGTGACAGAGCGGACGGCGCGGGAGCGGGGATACAGGTAAGTTTTATTTTTTTACTTGTCAAAGGTCCGGGGGCGCTACTGGGGGGGTCTGCACTACTGGGGGGGGTCTGCTACTGGGGGGGGCAATACTACTGGGGGGGGCCATACTACAGAGGGGCCTGCTACTGGGGGGGGCTATACTACTGGGGGGGGTCTGCTACTGGGGGGGGCCATACTACTGGGGGGGATCTGCACTATTGGGGGGCCATACTACAGAGGGGCCTGCTACTGGGGGGGGGCTATACTACTGGGGGGGTCTGCACTACTGGGGGGGTCTGCTACTGGGCGGGGCTATACTACTGGGGGGGCCATACTACAGAGGGGCCTGCTACTGGGGGGGGCTATACTACTGGGGGGGGTCTGCTACTGGGGGGGCCATACTACTGAGGGGCCTGCTACTGGGGGGGCCATACTACTGGGGGGGCCTACTACAGGGGGGGCCATACTACAGGGGGGGCCCATACTACAGGGGGGGCTACTACTGGAGCAGCCTACTACTGGGGGGGCCTGCTACTGGGGCAGCCTACTACTGGGGGAGCCATACTACTGGGGGGGCATACTACTGGGTGGCATGCTAATGGGGGGCATACTACTGGGGGGGCCTGCTAATGGGGGACATACTACTGGGGGGGGCCTGCTAATGGGGGGCATACTACTGGGGGGCATTCTACTGGGGGCACTGCATAGTGGACCCTACTACTAAGGGGACTGCATAGGGGGCACCACTGCTGGGGGACATTGTGTAAGGGACACCGCTACTGTGGGCATTGTGTAAAAGGGTCACTACTGTGGGCATTGTGTAAAAGGGGCACTACTGTGTGTCGTAACATAAATAAGAGACACTACTTTGTGTCTAATGTGAATCAGGCCCTATGTGCGGTGTAATGCTAATAAGATTGTGCACTGTGACTCCTAGGGCCGTAGCCCACTTTGTAAACAAGTACTGTGACTCTGCTGGCCGTACCCCACTGGGTGGGTGCACTACTTTTCATTTCTGCCACTGCTGTGTGGCAATGTGTCATAGATGTGCTTTATACTGTGGTGTCTGTGTCGTTGTGCCGCTGCTTTGTCGCTTAGTAACCAGTCAGCTCACTGCAACCTTTGGCCAATAATGTTGAAAACAATATTATAAGCTGTGATATGGTCTAAATTTACTGGAAATTAATGTTATTGAGGTTAATAATACTCTATGAAGAAAAAAAAGACCAATTTATGTGATTTTAGCTTTTTTTGTCAATTTTTGTAAAAAAATCCAAATCCAAATCCAAATCCAAATCCAAAGCCAGTCACCGCAGTTTGGCAAATCCAAATCCAAAGCCGGACGACGAATTAGAACCAAATCCAAATCCAAATCCGGCAAAAATGGTCCGGCGCACATCCCTAGTGCTGTCACAAACTCGCTGAAATGCTTTTTCAAAAGTAGGAAAGTATGCTGTACTTGCTAATAAAAAGTAGCAAAATTTATTTAACAAAATATTAAATCAAAAAAGGAGAGGAGAAAATAAGCATGGTAGCAATGAATAGGTGCTGTAGTACCTGGATTGGAATCGGTATGCCGATTCCCGGCAGCGGCAGCCCGACATCAGCAGAGTTCCGAGCAGCGGAAGCCCGACAGCGCTGGAAATCCCGATCGTGGATAGGTGAGTATCTGCTAACCTAACCTAACCCCCTAACCCTCCTTAGGGGTGCCTAACCCTAACCTCCCCCCCAAGTGCCTAACCCTAATCCCCCCTCAAAGTGCCTAACCCTAACCACCCCCTTCCCCGCTGCCTAAACCTAAGTCCTTTTTATTGTGATTTCATATTGTGTAATACCTATTGTTTTACAATTCACACTGGACTCAGTTGAGTCACTGAAAGTATATATTATTGGTTTTTATGTATAGAAAAACATGTCCATGTCTCCTGATGGAATCGGTATGTAATGCCGGTGGCTATCTAGCCGTCGGATTCCAATCCCGACAGCAGCAGCACCCCTCTAACCCTCCTTTAGGGGTCCCTAACCCTAACCTCCCCCCTTAGTGCCTAACCCTAACCTCCCCCCAGGGGTTCCTAAACTTAACCCCCCCCTCCCCGCACCCTAAACCCAACCCTCCCGGGGGGGTGCCTAACCCTAACCTCCCCTTCCCCTAGCCTAACCCTAACCTTCCCCAGGGGTGGGTGCCTTACCCTAAGTCCCCCCGGGGGTCCCTAAACCTAATCCCCCCAGGCCCCGGACTAAGTGTTCTACTTACCCGTCAGAGGACAATCGGGATGGCGGGGGTCGGTCTTCCAGCGTCGGGATTAAGATAGGCGTCAGCATTTTGACGCCTATCTTAAGTCCCTTGTCGGGCAGGACGAATCGGGATCGCGTCTGCCGGTCTATTAACTACATCCGATCCTGATGAGTCAATGGCCTCGGGGTTTAACTAGTTGATAACAACCCTCAGGTTTATTTTAAAAACCTTCAGTTGCCCCATTGACTGTTAAAGGTTAAAGACATACCTCTGCCCTGGCATCATCTCCCACCTCCAAGCGTATCTGTGCCCCTAGCTACCACGTGTCATCATCACCCACCGCTCTCCATACTGCCAGACACTCTGGACCACAGGAGACAAATCTACTGATTAAAGATCTCTGGACCGCAACCCGAGGACCTATCCCCGCTGACCGCCATGCCTGGAAGTACAGTAGCTGCAGGGATTTGTCAAGGTGAAGATTGTTTGTTTTGTTTCTCCTATGTTGTGAATTGCGGCTAGCTGTATACTAGGACCGGAGTCTCTAATTGTGCCTCTATTAATGAATTAAGAAATGTTAGTACAGATACCGTCACTGAGTAAGTATGTTCAGCCATCTGTAATGTCTATCCACAACCCTTACCAAGGCAATATAGAGAATATTAATTATGGAGAGTCTTACTGTAGCTCTACACGCTTTCCCCTAAATACTTCAAGCATTCTTCTTTTTAATGAGTATTACAGACTAGTACTTGAAGTGTGAAGACAAGTTATTGCATAGTGGATTAAGTAAAGTCATTTGTAATTAAAACAAGGACTAAATAAACTAGGGAAATGTGCACATTAATTAACTGCAACATTTTTCTAAAACTTCAGGGTGAAGAGCAGGATTTCGATGTGGGATGGAAAAAGTGTTGTAGAATAGGAATTATTACATCAATTTTTATTAAACCCATTGTAATCTGACTTTTATTTAAAAAAAAAAAAAGCCTTATCACGCCTTTTTGAGCAGACATAAGTAGTACTGTACATTGTACGATGAAATAAACAGACAGATGGAAATATAGGACTCTGAATCACCACCTATTGTTCAGAAGTGGTACTGCAATGCAATATATCTCTTCCATTTTTTATTTCCTCACTTGGAATAATGTAGACACTAGAAACTCAAGTCCCCCCCCCCCCCTCACGTACCGCACTCCTGTGAGTATGCCACAAAACCAAACTACTTTGAACTATCCTATTCTAACACGTTTAGGGAGGGATGTACTAAGGGCAGAAATGCGATAAAACGACCTGGTGGGTAATGCCATCTTCAGATGGCGTTTTCCAATAGATACCTATGGGCATCTCTTCGGGGTGCCCTCTGAGAGGGCATCCATTTGGATCCTTCCCAGCTCCCCCTACAGTGCATGCAGAACTCCTAAGCTGCAGGGGGATCCTGAAAACAAGCGTATACTGGTTCCCTTACCGTAAGGCCATACTTAATTACTTTTGTAAAAGCATTTCAGGGAGATTGTGATAGCAACACCTATGAGCGCGTCGGTAAAGTGGGCGTGTACTGCTACATCTGAGAGGCGTGTCATAAAACTGACTTACATCCAAATGTAAATGAGCCCCAAAGCGGTTAGTAAGATCTATTAGTTGATAAAAACACACTAAGGGGCCTATTCATCAACACTAAAATAACGGTTTTGTGGTAATTTTCCTTAATTAAGACACTTAACACAGGAGATATCACTGGTATCTGCTGTGTTAAGTCCGCATTGCAGCTGTGAGAACAAAATAAAGTTTAAAGAGAAAACAAGAAAAAAATCATCAGCCCCCTCTGCCTGTCTGTGCTGTCTGCTGCAGACCAGGGCCGGGCGGGAGGTCGGAATCCGCGGCTACAGCCAGCCTGGTAAGTGAAGGGGGGGAGAAGGTGGGGTGGACATAGAATTATCGCAGGTGTAATCTGTGCTGCGCATGCGCCGCTTTTGTGAACGGAACAGCGCATGCGCAACACTGATTACAGCTGCGGTAAGGTAAGTATCTATTTTCCGAAAAGCTGTCATCGCAAAAATGACAGCTTTTCGGAATAGATAGTTAAGGAGAGGAGGAATGATGAATTCCTCCGGTAATTAGGTAGAACTCCATGCCAGTTCTAATCCTAATTACCTCCAGAGAATTTTTAGTTGTGATGAATAGACTCCTAATACTTTTCAGAAAATGCATGTAGCCATAGGGATCATTGTGCCTTATAACCAATGCAAGGAAATTATAGAATTGGTCCCATTTGAATGCATATATCTCTGTTTTTTATTAATATAACAGCTACATAATGGGGGTAAGGTGGAATCAGGGAGATTGTTACTATTTCAGGGAGTTTCCCTGACAATGAGGGAGAGTTGGCAAGAATGTATGTGTAAGGGTGAAGTCCGGTGAAAGTCAAGTAGCCAAAGGCATCAAGCCAGCATTGAGAGGATTCAAGGCTTGCCAAACTGAGAGGCGGCACCGACCCCTGCCGTGAAGGTTCCAATGGGGCAGGGACTGATATGGATGATTATATTCTCTACACTGAGCTGTGTAATATAAGTTCTTTAACGTGATCTGTGAGTGGGTAGATGAATTGTATGCCATACATGAGTCTCTTCCTAGGGATACATATCAATCATACAGTAGAATGCCGGCACAATTATCTCAACACATGTTTGAATGTTACTTAAAGCATTTTAACTTTAAACATCCCGCTTTACCAGCATGTCTAACATCAGTGGCGGCTCCATAGGTGGGGCTGAAGCGCAGTCCAAAATTAAAATAGGGGAGCCACACCAACTGCCAGTGAGTCCCAGATGGCGATGTTTGGCAGCATTTGGGGTGGCAGTTGGTGTGGCTCCCGTATTTGAATTTTGGACTGCGTTGCAGCCCCACCTATGGAGCCTCCACTGTATAACATTATAATGCACGTACGGGTAAAATGCTTCAAGTAGCATTACAACTGAGTGTCGGCATACTGGCGCCAGGATTCTCCTTTCTACATAGTAACTGTCGACCGTCACAGTAGGTAACAATGTGGAGAACAATGATCTGTTTGTAATAATGAAATATGACCATTCTCTGATTTTATCTGTCCTCCAAACATTCAGAGGAAATCTGCCTGACAGCCAGTATTCTGCACAGGAACCTTGGAATTCACAAACCTCGGGGAAATTAAATGCAGATTTGATTCACAGATCATTCATTCATTGCATTCTATCCCCCCCAGAATAAAAGCAACTACTAACACAATAATGGGTAGTGACTTATTTAAGTGATCGCCCTGCTCTCTGCTGGAACTGGAATGGAATGTTTTATTCTGATTAAGGGGTCTATTTACTTAGCAGTGTTAGGAGACAGAGAGAAAAGTGATAAGAAAGTGATAAGGTGCCAGCCAGTCAGCTCCTAACTGTCATTTTTCAAACACAGCCTGTGAGATGAAAGTTGGGAGCTGATTGGCTGGCACCTTATCACTTTCTTATCACTTTTCACTCTGTCTCCTAACACAGCTTAGTAAATAGATTCCTGAAGCAGAATTAACTTTTAATCTAATAGTCAAATGTATATTGCATGCTGTTATTATTGTGTGACTGCCTTAGGGGTAGATTTACTAAAGCTTGTAAACCAGACAAGTGTAGGTGTTGACCAGCAGCGGCTCCTGCCCTCTTACCTGAGGGGGCCTGATGCTGCTGCTGTGCTGCTGGCCTGGGTCCCGCCACCTGCTCAATGAATCTGGCAGGTGTCGGGACCAGCTCATACGCATGAGCAGTGGTGGTGCCACGCATACGGACGCTTAACACCAGCTTCTCGGGGCTGCATTGTTTGGGAGACACCTCCCCCTGATGGCCTGTCTTCAGCGTGACTGGCAGGTGGCGCTTCCAATGGGAAGCCACCTCCAGTCACAGTGAAGCCAGTGCAGTCACGGACTGCACTGGCTCACTGAAGTGGCGGATTTTACTGGGGGGGCTGCAGCCTCGTAGCCGATAGGTAAGATCCACCACTGGTGTTGACCATAGGAACCATTCAGTATCTGTCTATCATTTTCTAGAGATGCAATAGAGCATACAGTACTTACAGTACCTATTTTATAGATATCCTCTCCATGAACAGCCTCGAGAGCTGCTGCTAGAGGCCGTTTCGGGGGCGGGGCCGACTGATGATGCAATTAGGCCCCATCCATTTTCCGGAAAAGTCCGCGATTCGTGGATCTACGAGGAGGGTGTGGGGCTAAATGACGCCATCGTGCCATTTAGCCCCGCCCCCCTCCTCGCGGGTCCACAAATTCCCCATTAAATCTCCCCATCCTGCCCGCTTCACTAGGAAGTGGGCAGGATGCGGGAGTTAAAACTACACTTCTGGGGGCACAGTGGGGCTACCCGAAAAATCAGGTGGGGAAGGCAAGTCTGCAATAGAGTGCCCGATACAGAGATGTGCGCAGCTACTGTGAGAGATATGCAAATGTCGCCGCCGCCAGGATATTCATAGAGACACCCACAGGGCGGTTTCGCAAGCCCGTGCGACTGCGTATACAGATGCAGCATCCGTCGCAGATCCTTTGATAATTGGACTTCAGGGTAGCCCTACGGTCACACAAAATGGGCGCGTGTACTGAGATGCTAGAACCATGATATCTGCGCACTGGAATGCAGTCGCAGGCTGCAACCTGCCCTGAAAATGGTTAGAACATGCCTGTGCCTTTGCCGCCACTACCCCATTAACCCCCCCATAAGCAGTGCCCGACTGCCAATCACCCTTCATTAAAATGGTCGCTGCGAGCGGCTATGGTTGTGGACTTTGGCACATGCGCCATGCGACTAAGAGGCATTCGCAGATCAACGATTATCGCTCAACTGTGTAAACAACAGAATAGCGCACAACTGTGAATCAGGCCCAGTGATCGGATCGCTAGAGCTGATTAGTTGCTATGGGCAACACCTCCACTTTTCATTTTTTAAATGCTTTAGTAAATCTACCGCATGGTGTGTTCTACAATCCCATTCTCCTGTACTGTATATGCATTATTTCCTCACGTGTCGTATCATTCACTACATGAAAGGTCATTTACTAATGAAGTACTAATTATTGAAATGAAAATGTATAGTAGTATATTTTCCCTCTCATCTTATGACATTGATTGATTAAATGAAATGTCCACAATTAAATAACATTATGTCATTATGTTTATCCGAATCCATTCTTGCCTATACGGGGTCATTAATTTAATGTACTTTATGCCAAAGCAATTATCTCATTATTATTTTTATTTTTCTCGTCATGTTATGGTCCTGGAAAATATATGTCATCCACAGAGACGTGAAATAGTTAAATTCCTAATGGAATAATCTGTTTCCTGACAGCTTGCAAGCAAACTTCCAAGACTGGCACCATAGCAACAGCACGACTAAGCCAGGCCCACACCGACTAGTCCCTCTATTACCTCAGTCGTTAATAAGGTAATTCCATCTAACGCAATATTAACCCTTCAAATGCAATTATGGATTTAGTTTGAATTTAAAGTTAATAATTCAATTCATTCCTATTGTAGAGTCGGTGATTTATACTTATAAATTCCATTACATTTTATCTGAATAAAGACTGTATTTTGGAATGCACTGTCTCCTCATATATTCCGCATTCCCATAGAAATGGAGGTGCGCTACTACGCATGTACTGTATGACCTCCGACCCAATGCACCTACAGCGCATGCGCTCTATTACTGATCGTCCTCTACTACCGTCTTTTGGATAATAAGGACGAACCCATGAGTCTCACAAGAGTAGATTGTGCCACATCTAAGGCTATTGTGTGATCACCACTAGCCGCCTGGTGTATTCCACTGCCCACTACCTGCATTAACCCGCTCCTGGTTGGATCTGCATAATACTACATGCAGAGCTGTAACTAGACTTTTTGGTGCCCTGTACCAGAAAGAGCATTGGCGCCCAGGGCCGGATTAAGGTCTGTGGGGGCCCCTGGGCAACAAACTTGTGGGGGCCCCTATATACCACCGTTTCTTGTCACCCTAGGAACATTTTTTTCCTTTTTATTCACCTCAGTAGTAATGCCCCTCTTGCAATGCCCACTGTAGTAGTGCCCCTTATGCAATGTCCCCAGTAGCAGTGCCCCCAGTAATGGTCCCCCCTATGCAGTGCCCGATTGTAGTAGTCCCCCTATGCAATGCCACCTGTAGTAATGCCCCTTATGCAGTGCCCCCAGTAGTGGTCCCCCTATGCAGTGCCCCTTATATAATGCCCCCAGTAGTGGTCCTTATATAGTGCCTTAGACCCAGTAGTGATCCCCCCTATGCAGTGCCCCTTATATAATGTCCCCAGTAGTGGTCCCCCTATACAGTGCCCCCAGACCCAGTAGTGGTCCCCACTATGCAGTGCCCTTTATATAGTGCCCCCAGTAGTAGTCCCCCCTTATGCATTGCCCCCAGTAGTAGTCCCCCCATATACAGTGCTCACAGTAGTAGTCCCCCCTATGCACTGACCCTAGTAGTGTGCGCCCATGAAGCGGCCCCCCCTATTCAGTGCCCCCTGTAGCGGCCCCTCCTATGCAGTGCCCCCTGTAGCGCCCCCCCCTATGCAGTGCCGTCTGTAGCGGCCCTCCCTATGCAGTGCCCTCTGTAGTGGCCCCCCCCTATGCAGTACCCCCCGCCCTATGCAGTTCCCTCATAGCGGCCCCCCCTATGCAGTGCCCTCTGTAGCGCCCCCCCTATGCAGTGCCCTCTGTAGCGCCCCCCCATGCAGTGCCCTCTGTAGCGGCCCCCCCACCTATGCAGTGCCCCTTACACACACAATAACAATCATAACTTACCTGAATCCCCGCTCCTGACGCGACCGCCGCAGTCCGCTACGAATCCCGGCTCTTCTCCTGCACTATGGGAGAGACGTCAGCATCATGACGTCTCTCCCATCATCACACGCTGAGGGGGAGCCGGAAGTCGGAGCTCATGACTGAGCTCCAGCCGGCTCCCTCCGTTGTGCAGCAGCCAATGAGAGTCTGTCTGATTCTCATCGGCTGCTATAACAAACACACAGCTGCCGCCGGCTGTGTGTATGTCATTGTGTAGTGTGGCCGCGCTCACTGCGGTCTACACTACACTAGCGGCAGGGACACTAGCGGCGGGTGCAGACAGCACACTGCTGCTAGTGAGGGCCCCTCCGTGTGTGGGGGCCCATTGACGACCGCCCCTGTCGCCCCCCCCCTTAAACTGGCCCTGTTGGTGCCCACCCCCCCTATTTATTAAATAGAGTGATAAAACACAAAAAAGGGCCATGGTCTCATGGGGAAGGGCCAGGGAAGAGATAGGGGAGGCCAGGAGATGCTGGGGATAAAATAAACGGAAGCTACAAGTGAGAATGAAAATAAACAGGAAAGTTGACAGGCCCAAACAGCGCCCCCTGTCCTGCGGTGCCCTGTGCCATGGCACAGGTCGCACTACCCTAGTTACGGCCCTGACTACATGTTCCTGCATTGTGCCGCATTAAGCTTGTGTCGTCTTACATCCTGCTGTTCTAACTGACTAATAAACCTGGTTTAAGCTGTTCATCATGGGGACTGACCTCCACCTATCAACATATGTTCCACCAATAACAATAATGTGGGATTTGATGGGGGGCGCTATGAGTGTTTTTGCCTAAAGCGGGTGAATACGTTAAATGGGCCCTGCATATACATTGCAGTCCAGAGTGCTGATATACCTGATATACGTGTACATACAGATGCACCCTCTTACATCGTTGCTGATTGCGCTACAAACGTGTGCACGCATCGCGCATGCAATCCTATGGCATCGCGGGTGTGAACGCAGCATGCGTGATCGTTCGCGGACGCGTGGCGCAATTTCCCACGCAAAGATGTAACTGGGCACATTTGTACTGTAACTCCCAATATTTAAGCAATATACTGGGACAAAAGCCACGTACAGATCCATTTAGATGGAGACCACACTTCACACCATGCTTCAAATACTTTGTGTTGCTTGATAAGTTGCAGCAACAATTTGCTGCTGTAGCCAGCTATGGCCCGGATTCAATTAAAGGCGAAAAGTCGGAAAAGTTTCGCCTGTCCACCTTTCCGCCTCCTTCGCCTATTTCAGAGGCGAAAACTTTAACTGCGCGTCTTCTCCATATTCAATTCCTAATCAGGCGAAAATGGAAAGCGGTGAATGCGGAACAGGCGGAAAGTACTGTCACAAGTGGGGAAATCAGTCTGTACCCCAAACAAAGATGCACTAACTTTGGGAATCAATGTAGATGTGTACTAATAGTGAGGGGCATTTCTAGAGAGGAGGGGGCCTGTGTGCAGTCTCCGACATGGGTTCCCTCCTCCCTGTCCGGCAGCCAGCAGTGCACTGAGCTGTGCGCGTCCAGCACCGGAGTTATAGACTCTGGGCACTAGAGTGCGCCCATAGTTTATAGAGTATGCGCAGGTCACTGGGGAAATGGCCGCGGCTGGCATTTTCCCTGTACTGCGAATGCGTAAACGACGGGAAAATGGCCACGGTGGCCATTTTCCAGACGTTTTTACAGCGCCGGACCCCTGCGCCGACGTGGGACTCCAGAGAGGTAAGTAATGCTATGGGTGCAGGGTATGTGGTGCGGGGCCCCCCTGGACCCAGTGGCCTATGTGCCCCGCACACCCTGCACCCATTATAGATACACCCCTGCTAATAGTCCTAATAAAAGTGTTTGGGGTACTTAAGTAGTTTAAATTGCATCTTATTAGCGTCTTTGCAAAAGTGGTGAAGAATGGCATAAAACAGTAAATTTTGGTGAAAATAAGTAGTCCAGTCAAATTTGGGGTACTTGAAAATGGGTGCTAGCATATTTTTATGTCTGTAAAGTGAACTTTTAAAAAATGTGAAAAACCACCCTCAAACATGCACCTGCAATCCCAAAAACATTTGGCCCCTTCTTACAGCACCCCAAGAAGTCTATTTCGATAATTTTTATATTTGTCCCCCCCACTTTTTACTGTTTCGCCCACAAAATGAAAGAACTTTTTTGGGGTGTTCTGTGGTAATTTTTTTTTTAAATTTTTGTAGATTTGTCCTTTGGGGGGCTGTCCCAAGGGTTTTGAGACGTTTCCCAACGTTTGCACCCCAAAATAATGATTCTGCACCTTTTTTCACCTGCTATTCATAGGAGATACTTTTCCGCCTATTACAATGCACTGACTTTCCACTTTCCGCATGAAATCATCCTGGAATTGAATATGGAGATCCTTTGAAAACAGGCGAAAAATCCAAATCCGCAGAAACTTTTCGCAAAACTGCACTTTTTTCGCCTCTAATTGAATCCGGCCCTATGACGGCTGTGTAATGACACCCAATGTTAGGCATGGCTGGAGAGTTCTCTAATTTCTCTACTGACTGCGCATTAATAATTAGAGATGAGCGGTTCGGATTCTGTGGAATCCGAACCGCTCCGAACATTGGGGATCCGAGTCCACCCGAACCCTGTTCGGGTGTTCACCGCCTGACTCGGATCCCCGTTCGGGGCCGAACGGCGGCCGCCTGATGTCGGATTCTCACTAGACAATCCGACATCAGGTCTCCTCGCGTGTAGGGCAGAGCGCAGTGATAGCGCTCTGCCCTACACAGACACAGACACACAGCCGCCAGCGGCAGCTGTGTGTTTGTTACAGCAGCCAATGAGAGTCACACAGACTCTCATTGGCTGCTGCACGGAGGGAGCCGTCTGGAGCTCACACATGAGCTCCGTCTTCCGGCTCCCTCCTCAGCGTGTGACAGAGCGGACGGCGCGGGAGCGGGGATACAGGTAAGTTTTATTTTTTTTATTTTTTTACTTGTCAAAGGTCCGGGGGCGCTACTGGGGGGGGGGTCTGCACTACTGGGGGGGTCTGCTACTGGGGGGGCTATACTACTGGGGGGGCCATACTACAGAGGGGCCTGCTACTGGGGGGGCTATACTACTGGGGGGGGGGTCTGCACTACTGGGGGGGGTCTGCTACTGGGGGAGGCAATACTACTGGGGGGGCCATACTACAGAGGGGCCTGCTACTGGGGGGGGCTATACTACTGGGGGGGGTCTGCTACTGGGGGGGGGGCCATACTACTGGGGGGGATCTGCACTATTGGGGGGCCATACTACAGAGGGGCCTGCTACTGGGGGGCTATACTACTGGGGGGGTCTGCTACTGGGGGGGGCATACTACTGAGGGGCCTGCTACTGGGGGGGGCCATACTACTGGGGGGGCCTACTACAGGGGGGGCCATACTACAGGGGGGGGCCCATACTACAGGGGGGGCTACTACTGGAGCAGCCTACTACTGGGGGGGCCTGCTACTGGGGCAGCCTACTACTGGGGGAGCCATACTACTGGGGGGGCATACTACTGGGTGGCATGCTAATGGGGGGCATACTACTGGGGGGGCCTGCTAATGGGGGACATACTACTGGGGGGGGCCTGCTAATGGGGGGCATACTACTGGGGAGCATTCAACTGGGGGCACTGCATAGTGGACCGTACTACTAAGGGGACTGCATAGGGGGCACCACTGCTGGGGACATTGTGTAAGGGACACCCGCTACTGTGGGCATTGTGTAAAAGGGTCACTACTGTGGGCATTGTGTAAAAGGGGCACTACTGTGTGTCGTAACATAAATAAGAGACACTACTTTATGGTGTAATGTGAATCAGGCCCTATGTGCGGTGTAATGCTAATAAGATTGGGCACTGTGACTCCTAGGGCCGTAGCCCACTTTGTAAACAAGTACTGTGACTCTGCTGGCCGTACCCCACTGGGTGGGTGCACTACTTTTCATTTCTGCCACTGCTGTGTGGCAATGTGTCATAGATGTGCTTTATACTGTGGTGTCTGTGTCGTTGTGCCGCTGCTTTGTCGCTTAGTAACCAGTCAGCTCACTGCAACCTTTGGCCAATAATGTTGAAAACAATATTATAAGCTGTGATATGGTCTAAATTGACTGGAAATTAATGTTATTGAGGTTAATAATACTCTAGGAAGAAAAAAAAGACCAATTTATGTGATTTTAGCTTTTTTGTCAATTTTTGTAAAAAAATCCAAATCCAAATCCAAATCCAAATCCAAAACCAGTCACCGCAGTTTGGCAAATCCAAATCCAAATCCAAAGCCGGACGACGAATTAGAACCAAATCCAAATCCAAATCCGGCAAAAATGGTCCGGCGCACATCCCTATTAATAATACATATGAAGGGGTTTTCACGGCTTGGTACATTGTGCTTGATTCAGAGATGAACGCAAACTCGATGTTGCACTGCGCATATGCAGATTTAGTCCTGCGAGGCTGCAGCTTGATTGATATGCTGCCGCCGTTCTGGGGGCATTCAGCGTTCTTGAAAACGGTGGGGGGCATGTCAGCCCCATTTTTAAGACATGCCATGACCAGTGCCTTATCTTAGGTGGCTTAACTGGCCCCGGCAGCATAGAAACAAAGGCCATCCTGAGTAACCTGAAGGGTTAATAAGATGGCCCATGTGTTCACGCAGACGATCTGATGCTGCATCTTGGGACGCAGCAGATAATCTGGAGGCATCTATTTACACAAGATGCCTCCTGCGATATTAGTTTATTGTTGCACAGCAGCTGAGTTCAAAGTCACAGTGGATGTGCTGGGCAGTAGAGAGCTGTGCTAGGCCCGGGTACTTTCAAGGGGTGTGACCTAATGTAAGAAGGCGTGGCCATGCTTATTTACATTTAAAAAAAAAAAATGTGAAGCTATAGTATTTGCTACCCCACGAAGCTGTGTGCCCCTCAGTCAGGGGCCAATCCAGGGGTGAATCCAGCCAACGGATGGACACTGCTGCTGGACCCACCGTAGCCAAACACACAGTAGCGTGTGCTGGGCTGGGGAAACACAGGGGACTATTTACTATGCCTTGGAAGGAGATAAAGTGAACGGTGATAAGGTACCAGCCAACCAGCTCCTAACTGTCATTTTTAAAACACAGCCTGTGACATGGCGGGGTGGCACTTGTCAGAGTTGGGCGTGGTGTGGGCAGAGCGCAGCAGAGGTAGGAGGGTCTGGGGGCATGGTGACGTGCCATTGTAACCCCACCCCCCGCTATCCAATGCGGAGATTACCGGCACTGATGGGTGGCCCCAAACCCGGGAGATTTGTCCACTTTTCCAGATGGCCGTGAGGGGCGCATGATTTTTGGGAGCCTCCCTGTCATTCCAGGAGGGGAAGCAAGTATGCAGCAATCATAATTATAAAGAACGATCGCTGATAAAAATGCAATACTTCTCGGCGATCATCGAGAACTCACTTTCAAATTGTTTTCTTTCGGGTTTATGACCTAGCAATTGAAATAGCTTTTCCGACCTTCATGCGTATGGGCAGATTACCGTCCCCATAGAAAGCCATGGGGACTGCTCTGCTGAGCGAAAATACAGAGACTGCTGCAGATATCTCTGATGCCTGCTGCAAATACCTGATGATACCTAATGGGGGGGTCATCCAGTGATGTGCTATTCCATCGCAATGATCCTTTGCTACATCTTACCCTAAATAAGATAAGAGATACAATAAAGGTCTCTACTTCTATGATTTAAATGATGGCCTATTATTCCATTAGGTGGTCAAAGCTAATATAAAAATGTTCAACTTTATCTGTAAAAAGAATTGACAATTTGATGTTGATGTTGCACCTTTCCTATGCTCATAAATTATTTATTAATTTAAAAAATAAATCCCTTAAAAGTCTTATCAGTGTCACGTCAACACACGGTTGGTCTCAGTAATTATATCATCCCCCTCTTGTTCTCGTTTTCTAGAAGAATGTTTCTCATCATAATAGATTATTACATATCTATTAAAAGTAACAGCAATGTGACTCATGCCTAGCAGAAAATAGGAATAATTGGCTTTCTCTGCAGTCCTATCATTAGGAGGACCAGAAAACAATATCTTAAAGGGATTTTATACAGAGAAATAGATATTTTTTATTATTTTGTCTTTTTTTTAATTAGATATAGGCCTAGTTGTAGAGAGAGGTCACAGAGGTATAATAATGATTATCACAATTATTATAACTGTCTACTACTGTTATTCCACTTGTAGTGAGGAAAATAGTAGATGTTACTTTGCCATTTGAAATATAAAGTAACAGGTACTGTACAGTACGCCTGGTGTCTTTCCCAACACAGTCACCTGCAGAGCTGAGATGAGCCACATTTTCAAAACTGCTCCACAATATGTTTGTCTCAATCCACATTGGTCCACAAAATATTGAATTTATTTGGCAATGGAATTCGGCCTTAACTCATACTTCTTTTGGCTGCTCCTCCAATGCCAGGTCAGCACTGCAATCACATCATCGTAGCCCCGCCTCCTGCTATGCAAAAGCAAGGTTACCGGCATTGTGGGGGGTGGAGCCACAGTGACGCAATTCAACGCGAATTGCCTCATCGGCTTCACTGGGCGGGCGTGGCCGGATGGCCCCAAATCCGGGAGACTTGTCCACCTTTCCAGGTGGCCGGGAGCTCCACTCGATTCTCCAGAGTAAGCAAGTATGTCTTAAATGTTCCCAGTCCTAACACAACTGTGCCACACAGCTAAATAAACTGCATAATGCAAATTTACAGCTACTGGGCCTGATGCAGACTTGGACAGACATTGGCCATACTGTATGTGAAATAAAAGCGTATATTCGCCTGTATACAGAGCATAGTAGCAGGCATTCTGGCTGGCCCTCCGGGAGGGGGCAGCCAAGTAGACAGGGGGCATGGCGTGGTATAGGAGGGGGCGTGGCTGGGACATGATGCGACATTGGGGGCAGAATGGCGTCGTGACCACGCGGTCGCGTCATCATGGCTCCGCCTCCTGCTGCACAATGCCGGTATTACCAGCATTGTGAAGCAAGTGGTGGGCCCACGATGATGTGATTAAGCGTAAATCATGTCATCAGTCCCACAGTGGACTGCTCTCAAGTGGACAGCTTAAGCCGTGTACACACTAGATGATAAATTGAACAATATCGTTATCAATCTCCTCCAGTGTGTATGCAAGATATCGTTAATGAGGCGCACTCCCGCAAATCGTTAACGATGTCTTTCGTCAGGGCAACCTGACGATGTCTGGGGATGATGGAAGGTGCCGTCACTGAACGATATCGTTAACAATATCATTCGGTGTGTATGCTCAATGTCATTAATGACATTGAGCCCGGCAGTGCAGGGGAAACACGTGGAGCTTATCGTTAAGTGTGTATGAGCCTTAAGATTTTGGTTTGGACACACCCCTATTAAATCTATATCTATCTGCACATGGTTTTGCCAAGGTGCAAAGTCACTGCAATCAGCTCCTAACTGCCATGTTACAGGATGTGTTTGAAAAATGACAGTTAGGAGCTGATTGGCTGGTACTTTATCTCTCTTCAAGGCTTAGTACATCTTCCCTACTGTTCTTAATCCACCTTAGTATCCATGATATCAGTTTTCTATTCCATACACATACAAGCTCTGACACACTCTCTAACAGCACCATCTGGAGGAAGAGCGCTCGCCTATCCTATTGCTACCAGCAACCATTGATGGTCTGATGGTAATGGTAAGTGTTTTCACCATCGGTGGGAGGCCCTTGATGGTAAACATCAGTGCCTGATTCCTGATGGTGAGTGCCAGCCCCACTATGCGTATGCGCGGCTGCTGTCTGCGCATGCACATAAACCATCGATTGTTCACCCATCTATGGTTTCTTACTGATGGTGAAACACGATGGTAGAGCCGTCAATGGTCATCCCTGTCACAGGGACATTTAAATCACTTGATGAATGACATTGGATCACTCTAACCATTGGCTCGGAAAAGAGTAACGCTGGCCCTGATTGAGAGCATGTCCTATGTTTTTAATGTGCTTTCCACAGTTATCGTATCCTTAGGGGGAGATGTATCAAGCCTTGAAGAGATATAAAGGGGAGTAGTTGCCAAAAGAATATGTCTGCAATTATATCTTGAGAGTGTTTAGTGTCCTATCCATCTACAATACAAAGCAGCGCCTTTGCCTGATGATACAAACACACGGATACTCATTTCAGAAAGAACTTATTTAGGGGATATCAGAAATGTTTCTATTAAATGTATTACTTGGTGTGTGCAGATCTTTATTATGTTGCTGGAAGTGTGCGTGTATAAAATAAAACCAAATCATTATTTTAATTGCCCTGAATATCAATGACGTGCGGTGTGGTAAATGGCTGGGAAGGCACTGGCTAGTGTAAATGCCAGATTTACAGATACATATATGAACCCGAGGGTACATGTTGGCATTATATAAAGGTGCAGCAGTATATAGTGCTAGAAATTTGGTGAGTTATGATCAGGGATGTGTGGTAAGGTAGACAGGGGAGGCAGTGCCTCACCTGCTGTACACTTTTTACTACAGAGTTTAGACTATAAAAATGTTTAGAATAATACAAAGAAGATATGTATAATGTTATCTTTAAATTTTTCTTATAATTTTTATAGTAAACTGTGGAGTATACCTAAGCATGACAGGAAAGGCTCTGCCTCACCTGCCTCACCTGCCTCACCTGCCTCACCTGACCGCACATCACTGCTGAATTTATATAATTCTTTTTAGAGAAATGTTTACCACAAGAATCTAGTTGAGCTAGGGTTTTCCTGCACTGGATTTGCATTACCATGGCATACCTCCCAACATTCTTCAAAGACCAATTGGCACTATTGCGTGCACTGGGTCATGGCCTCCGAAGCAAGGGGCGTAGCCTCACGGGAAATGCGGTACCCGCAAGTCACACTCAGCCCCGTTTATGTCATGCAGAGTGCATGCCCAGAACTCTGGGAGCTGCCGGGCTGCCCCCCCCGGTCCCTCTCTCAACTGAATAGACTCCAAGCGCATGCACCTGGCATCTATTCATGGCTATGCAGAGAAGCGGGTGAGAGGATTTTTGCAGTGCTATGTCTGGAAGGGGTGGGGCTTAATATGGTCATTATAATGACATCGGGTCCCAACCGTTCCCATCTTCCAGTGACATCAACTATTAGGCCATTCAATGGGGTGGTCGCATGGGATACAACCACAGCCAGCTGGGCTATAGCTGACATTGTCGCATCCCATGCGTCCGTCCCCTCTGCAGTGATACTGCATTCTGTGACCACATGCTACTCCAGTATACAGTGCGGACGCCATTTTGGAGATCATGTGCCAGGGAGAAAGTCCCCTCGAGCACTATTTGGATGATCTCTGCAAGTGCAGATGAGCAGTACCCCCTAAACCGCGCTCTGCAGGGGCGATGAGATTACCCTACAAAGGGCTCTGGATCTATTACCACTAGGGTGGGGGAAAATGCCAGTAGGGTTCTATTGTCCCTGGGAGATCTGTTAAGGGGATATAGGGGAGACACTACCAGGGCTATATATTTTTCGATAAAATCTTTAAATATATTTTTAAGAATCCATTCTAAATTTAATTAAATTATTTTTTATAGAAATCCTGTACGGTTTTGGGTGGAAAATTAGCCAGTTTAAGTGGTTAAGAGAAAAGTTGAGTTCCCACTATTTGAACCTATGCAGTACTGGTGACTAGTCCCACTTGTCCTTACCAGTCAAACAATTTTACCCCTTCAATTTAAAATTCTACATTTTCCATTTGTTTGGGCTAAAGCAGTTAGCAAAACAGATTTTATTTCATTGCTTTTGAGATTGCAATCTTTATATATATTTTTATTGTAAACTATAATTTTTTTTTGCATCAACCAGTTTGAATTTAAATGTACAGTAGCTTTTATTTAACATGTTTTCTAAGCACAGGGTAACCGTCTGATAGAGTCAATGGTTACACTGTACTAAATAAAGCAATATACCGTGTAACAAGGTTTAATATAAGCTCTCTTTGTTATTCAGATATGAAAGTGGCAATAATTAATATATTTCAGATAGAGCAGTTTAGCCCTAAAGGAAAAAAAATGTATTCCACTGGGATTGTGTTTGCAATAAATTATTAATGTACCCTACTATAATATGATAATAAAAGATAATAAAAGATAATGAATGATAAAGAAGAGCACTAGAGCCAACCAACGGGATATAGTCGGCATCCCGGCGTGCAGGTTGCCGACAGTCCAATATCGGCGTCAAAATCCCAACAGGTCGGGATCCCGGCACCGGAATCCCTACCATCGGCATCCTGAAGGTGAGTATCGGGGTGTTAGGGGGACATTAGCATTACCTAGTGGGGTTAGGAATTAGGGGGAGGGTTAGGGTTAGGTACCAGGGAGGGAGTGTTAGGATTAGGGTGCGGGGAGGGGAGGTTAGGTTTAGGCATTTGGAAGGGTGAGTTAGGTTTAGGCACTGGGGAGGGGGTCTTAGGTTTAGGGTGCAGGAAGAGGAGGTTAGGTTTAGGCACTAGGGGGAGGTTAGGTATAGGCACTGGGAGGGATTCTTAGGTTTAGGGTGTGGGAGGGGAAGGTTAGGTTTAGGCACTAGGAAGGGGGGTTAGATTTAGCACCGAGGAGGGAGGGATAGGGTAGTGGTTAAGGTAGGGCACAGCACAGGTTTTCAAACTCGTCCTCACGACCCCAAACAGTGCTTGGGGTCCTCACAGAATCACAAGTGAAATAATTATTTCCACCTGTGGATCTTTTAAAATGTGTCAGTGAGTAATAATTACACCTGTGCACCTGCTGGGTGACCTGGAAAACGTGAACTGTGTGGGGTCCTGAGGACCGAGTTTGAGAACCACTGGGGTAGTGGTAGGGAAAATACTTACTGGCCTTCCTATGGGTGTCAGGATTCAGGCTGTCGGTATTCTGAACAGCGGTATCCCAACAGCAGGGATTTCATACCCTTCCCCACCAAGCCAAACGCTCCCCGCCAACGTAGGGATTGCAAAGGTTATTGAATGTGTGTAATATTGTCAAATATCTCCAAAAAAGTATGTAGCACTTTGTAACAATTGCATAACTGATTTGCATGAAATTTAGAATTCCCTTTTAAGATCCCTCCATCATTTTATTTGGCAATTTGTATTCTATCTATTTATTTGGCTACAGAGTTATTTATCTTGAACTGGTTAGTAGAGATGTGCGGTTCAGTTTCCTTAAATTATGAACACCCCCGAACTTAGGGGTTCCGAGTCAAATCGAGTCACATCACTTTGGGGTACCGAGGGGATCTGTCCCAGTTCGGGTCAGTTTGGAACTCAGATTTAAAAACCAAACTTGCGTGTTTTGGATTGCATTCAAGTCCCTCCCCGGGTGCCATGGCTTGAGAGGAGCAGGAGAGTTTGCGAGAAGCATGCACAGGTCACTATATGATCTGTGCATGCTTCTTGAGGGTTTTTTTTTAAAGCAGTTAAATCGTTAAAATAAAAAATTAAAATTTTTAAAAACTGTGTTCTGTGAAAAAACTAATTCCATGACCAGCTGTGGACCTTTTAGCCTAGTCTGGTCATGGAAAATCGTGGGACAATCCTGCGTGGGGTTCCCCTATTTTCCATATACCAGCACCAGGCTGAACCAGCCGGGGTGGTAATGCCACAGCAGGAGGACACAAAAGAAGCCCCAAACTGGTCAGCCAAGCACTGCGATCCTCAGAAACTGGGGTATCCGCCACTAAAAAAATGGTGTCCCCCCTCCCGAGCATTAACTAGCCCTTTTCCCTGCATCCCTCGCCAGGGATAATGGGTTAATTGAAGTAATAACATAGTTCTTCCCAGGAGAACTACTGGTAACAGCCAGTCTGACCTTTGGTACTTGCAGAACTACAAGTGCCAGCAGGCCGGTGACACCGATATCCTTACTGTAAAAAAAAAATTAAACAAAAAACAGTACACACACACCGAATATTGTAAATCTTTATTACACATTCACTCACTGCGAGCTGGTCAATAGTGACTGGAAGTGACTGGACATTAATGTTATTGAGGTTAATAATATTGTAGGAACTGAAAATAAGGCCAAATTGTATAATTTCTGTTGTGTTGATTAGTTGCAAATCCAACATTTTAATTGTTGTTAGGCATCAGAAATAGGCTTAAGCTGGGTACACACCATATAACCCGCCATACAATATATCGTTCTGTCGCAGATCGGAACGATATATCTTACGGACTGTGTTCTGCACAGCAGATGGGACGATGCAATGAACGACACTATATTGATACATGCAGCATGTAACGATATATCGCACCATCATACACCGGATCGTGTAGTGTAAACGGCGTGCACGATGTATCGTTACTTTGCATTGTTCCCTCCCTGGGTACACACATCATTTAGTGTGTACTCAGCTTTACCAATGAAATTATAACATTTTTTCTATTCACATAGCGGCATCTCTGAGCCTGCATCTCAGAAACAATGTGAGATATGTACATTTGCATATTAAGCTAGATAAGAATACAATAATTACTGTGGATTTAAAAGAAATCTAAAGTCTGTTGTATGGTTCCTGGCATATAAGCAATTTAAGGGTTTATTCAATACCTTGCAATTTAAAATATTCAATGTATTTACTTTTGTGCATAAGAATAAATAAGGTTTCGCGTGTTTGCCGGTTAGAGATGGAAGGGGGTTGAAGGGTATTGTATTTTAATTATTAATGTATTCCTTAGGGGATCGTGTATAGAATGTATGGGCAGATTATGGGCCTGATTCAGCTTCAGACGGAATAGCTAAGCTGCTCGCAAGCGGCATCTCGAAAGACAGGACATAATGGCACAATCAGTTTTTCCACAGCAACAAAAAACAATTAAATGTGGTTCTAGAGTTCATAATCTCCAACACCTCCTCCCTCCCAGCACCGCGGGCAGTCAAGTAGGGAGGTTGGGATACCGTTAGGAAGTCGATGGTCGGTTCTTCGACAGTGAATAGATCGACAGCACAATGCAGGTGGGAGCAGTGCTGTAAGGGAGCAGTGCTGTAACCGGTCTCAACTGTACCAGCCCTGCCCCCATAGTACATTATTTATGTCATTACTTCATGCAGAGGGGGCAGCGCCAGCACCCGGTAAGTGCAGTACTGACCAGAGCATCCTGTGGATGCTCCAATCTGCTGTTCAGACGGCAGGATGCTTTTCTGGAGTGTCCAAAGGATCCTGGCTGCAGGGTGCTGTTCCAAGGTAACCTGCTATCCAGAAACAAGGCCCGCAATAGTAGAAAATTGCTTAATTACGTGAACATAGCAAAGTGAGGCTGTGTTTTATATAGAGATGTGCGGGTCCGGATTTCTGAAATCAGAACACACCTGAATTTAGGGGTTCCGAGTAGAACCGGGTCAAGGTTTGGATTCACTTTTGTGCACTGTTTCGAATCGATTTTTATCCGGATCAAAAACCAAAACACGATAGGGTGGTTTTCCAAAATCACAACACGAAGATGAATCCAGATCCAAAACCAAAGGAAGGGAGTCCGCGCACATATCTAGTTTTATATATAGGAATAAAGTGTGTCTGTCTCTTTCTTTATCTTTTTTTCATTGATTGTCACAGGTAGCGACTCCTAAACCTATTGTGTAACACCATAGGCCTCATTTTGAGTCACACGCAATGCCGATTTACACGCAAATGGTCTATGTTTTTCAACTGAGCACGCGTCTAAGACGCACAGCGCAATCATCCCACAGTCTGTACGTGTAGAGGCGCAGTTGTGTTTCAGACGCACAGTCTCAGAAACGCACTGGAAAGGTTTTGGGTATTCCTGGGCAGTGACTGGGAGTGGGCTACTCAGACGCATGGAACCACTTGCACTGGAAGCCAGTCTCTAACTGACAGCCTGCACCTACAGTAGCATGGGGCAGGTGCATCTGAGCAGGATTCTTGCGTCTAACAATGCACAAAGTGGGCGTCTCTCAGCCCTTGCACACTCAGACGCACGCTTGTACACCAGGGATAGGGCTTTTAGTAGCATTAGCATAAAGTCATAGAAGGACAGCAGCAAAACACACTAAGGGATCAATCCAATTAGGTGCGAATTGCGAGTAGCGAGTTTGTTTCTTGAAACTCGCAGACTTTGCATCGAAGCGCGCTTCCGAGAATTCTCCAATCCAATTAAAAATGCCTATTTGCCCTACTCGCAGCGGAGGGACTGTGAATTGACTGCAAACTGAGATTTGAGAGAAGTGCATGAAAATGTGGGGAGACCATCCTGGACCCCCCAAAATGGATAATTTAATTAGCAGGACTGTATAGAAGGCTGTTTGTGGGCATTCGGAAGGTACTGTAGGTTTTTAAATGGTGTCAAATGGCTGATTTGTGGGGTTTTTAAACACAAGAAAATAATAAAAAACAAACTTTTTTCATTTAATCTCTAATGAATTAAACAAAAAATGCAAACAAAAGAAGTAGAAAATAAGGTGATTTTGGGGTACTTTGAGGGCACCTTGAAATATTTTTGAAAAAAATGATAAAAACAATTATATTTCAATTAAAAAAATATTGTAATTAAATTTGGGGTGCGTGAACTAACGAAAAAGTTGATTTCGGGGTAATTTGAAGTCAATAATTTTTTACCCCAATAAATGACATGTAATTATTGGACTAATTAAGCTAATGGGAAACTTCCAATTGCCTAATTAGTCATGGGGGGGGGCTTGTCAAAGGGGTTCAGCACCGTGTCGTGACATTTTAACCTTAAAATAAATATTTTCCTTTCCATCTCTCACCCTCAGGGAGGTGCGAATGGAAAGATGTGAATTCAGGGCCTGATTCAGACCTGGTATGCTCGTTGCTGCCGATGTTCGCTAATCTACGTATGCATCGCAGTGCGCGCTCTACTCTTACCGATCGGGACCCACTCGCTCGCCCTGCAAAGACAGCCCAGTGAAATGAGTGACAGGAAAGGCCGTTTGTGGGTGGTAACAGGGGCAGTCCAGTGAAAACAGGGGAGTGAAGGTGCGAACGCAGATGTGCCTGAGTGTCTCAATGCCGTTTCAGAGTCGTGCATAATTAACAGGCAGCGTCATAGTACACGTCACCAGCATTTTTTTTACACTGAAATCCTCGCAGTGCTTGCGTAGGGTAGAGGCAACCACAAGCGCTGCTATTGCTTCCGATGGTCCTCGATGTACCAATGTTTTAATACACTTCCTGGAGATGACGTGCGCTAGTGGGCGTCTCACCATGTGCTAATGGGCGACTGCATATTCAAGGTGTTCGGTCGCCAAGACATAGTGGGCGTGCTTATGCCTTGCCGTGCGATCGCCTGTCTTGACGTCACTTAGCTGAATTTGCATACGCAGGGAGCGAGCGTACTCATCTAGCGCCCGGGTCTGAATCAGGCCCTCAGTCGGACTGATTCTGTGCGAGTTGCTAATTAGATTGCAAAATGAATTTGCTACACGAATTCAAAGAGAAAATAGCTACTCGCAATTTTCACCTAATTGGATTGACCCCTAAGACGGTCGCAGCAGTGTGCAACTGAGAATAAGTACCTACTGTATGCATGCAGTGATGGAAATTATTTGGGTCTTACTAGAGTAGAGCACTGGTGCGCCGATATGCTATATGGTCAGCCTGGCGTACTGATCTCAGGGCCAGATTAGTGGGGAGGGGCAACAGAGGCGGTCACCCCGAGGCCCCACATACAGGAGGGCACCCACACACATGCCCGGTGACGGGGGGACTAGGGGCACAGATGGATTGCTGTCGAGTGCAGGCAGATACCTGCACTCGCATGCCAGGCAAACTCGCAGCCGCAAACTCGCACTCTATTAAATTTGCGAGTTGCGGGACAAACTCGCACCTTCAAAATGTCTTACACAAATTATTACTATTATTATATGAACCGCTGTATACCTAACAATTGACTGCTCACTTTTCTTATAACACAATATATTAAAAGTTAAGTTTGAAATATTTCATATTTACATGTATAAACAAACAATAATGTCAAACTAGTCTCTAGATTAAAGTGTGCCCCAAAGAAGAGTCTCTTTCTTTTTCTTCTCATTTGAAATATCTATCTATACATAAAATACAATCCCTGGCAGGTGTCTGTCTGTTTTATTAGGGCTAATCTCGAGAACCACTGGACGGATTTTGATGCAGTTTTCACTATTCTATAGAACATTTGAGGGGGAAGGTTTAGGTGTATGACACATTCATGTGTGACAAAAGGGAGCTGAGCAGTGATGAGTTTAGTGAAGCAAGTCAATGAAAAACGTCTACAAGGAAATCTTATAAGACCTCGGTTAAAAAAGTGGGGCCGGACTCAGACGGTAGGCGTTCCTCACTCACCATCGACAGCACGCCCCCTTTGGTGCGAGACCCCGAGCGACGGATTTCTCGTCGCTCGCTGGGGCTCGCGCATGCGCACAACAGAGCTCCCTACGTCGTGCGCATGCGCATTCGCCCAACATCGACCCGCTTGCGAGCGACCTTCGCTCGCGAGCGGGTCTGAATGACCCCCTTATTACGGACAGGGGCAGGGCGTTACCATGGGGCATACAATTAACCCTTATAGAGGGCATTACTATGAGGCATAAAATAAAATTGCTTTGGGTTTTCATTTATTTGACTTCCTGTCCTTGAATGTGGTTGTTATATATTATAATAAAAGTCAATAAACTCTATTAGAAAAAAAAACAAGAGCATGTATGTGTCTTCTCTGTACATAGCTATTAACCATTATTCTTCCCAACTCCTCCCTTATCTGCTGTTCTTCAAATGTTGTCAACTTCCTCCACAAGCTCACGCGTTTTGGAGGAAATATTGGGAAATTCAGGCTGTGCCGAATTGGTTATAAAATTATCCAAAAAATAGTTAAATTCTCCAATGCAGAACAAGAGCCATATCAGGGTATTTGTGAAAATAGTTACCCGTAACAACCGGACCGATTGTGTCATTTTTCTAGTGCCATGTAGAAAATGAAAGCAAATGTTTGGTTGGTTGCTATGAGTTACAGCACCTGTTTCCTTTGCACCAATATAAATAATTCCCCCACCCCCAGTTTTCTTCCAGGAAAGGGTTTCTTTCAACTTATCCATCATCCATGCAGAGATACTAAGAATTATTATAGGAAATTCAGTATCTGTGAGTTTATGTAGTTACACTGAGTTAAACGGCTTAGATATAGGATAAGATTAACGAGGATAAGTGACTGCTAAGGGAATGGATTTTCTGGAAAAAAAAAATCAGTTAAATATAATAGACAGATTTAAATGATAAATGATTCCCACCCCCATATATCCCTCTGATGTAAATGTAATAACTTGTCTGCTTTAAACAGGCCCATTATTAAAACTTCAACAGAAGGTTGAGTAATTCAATTGGCAGAAGACAAACTCACTTTGACGACTTAATTATTGAAATTGTTTGATTATTCATATTAAATGTTACCTGCTCCCTGTCACTGAGCACAATGATGAAGTAGTGGGCTCTGAAATGAACAACATGAAACATGTAAGCGTACTTATGCCTGAGCTATCTCATTAATATGACTAAAAGGCCGCAAGCCATGGAAGTGTATCAGAACGCTAATTACCTACCAATGTCTGTCCTACAATTGCTTTATGTTTACAAACTCCAACTTCATGCATTACTAATAAGTGTATTATTGTCAGAGCTACAACGTCGCATTTTATGCTATTAAAGGGAATCTGTGACTCTGCTAGAGACTTATCCCTTATACGGGATGCGGACACCCGCCGATATCCTGACACCCACACCCGACAAGGGACTGAAGCCTATCATTAGCCCCACTACTAAATCCCGACACCCAGCATATCGAACGAAAGTAAGCCGGGGGTCTTAGAGTGTAACTGCGGGGGAGGGAGGGTAAGCTTTAGGGACACCTGGGGAAACTTAGGGTTAGGCACCCCCCAGGAGGGTTAGGGTAGGGAAAGGGGGGGTTAGGAACCACTAGGGGGGGTTAGGGATAGGCACCCCCCTGGGAGGGTTAGGTTTAGAGTGCGGGGAGGGGGGTTAGGTTTAGGCACTAACAGGGGGAGGATAGGGATAGGCACTAGGGGAAGGTTAGGGTAGGGGGAGGGTTAGAGTACTTACCAGATTCTGACCCGCCGGGCTGACGCTGTCGGTATTTGATCCTGTGGCATTACATAACGATTCCGGCTGTACAGGCTGCATGTCTGTAGTGTCCGAAGGATGCTCCGAGTGGCACTGCTAGGCTAGCCTAGCCAGGAGCAAGGGACATTGGGCAATGGCACCACTCGCACAGCCCTGTTTATAACAGAAGAGTAGTAAGGGTGCCGGGGGTGGCTGAGCATTTCAGAAGTCTTGGGCTATGGTCATGCCATGTTCCCATTCACATGCACACACTGTGCCATTTAGGTACCTCTAGAACTTGTATGCTACCGTTTGCAGTATAATGGGAATCGGTATGTAATGCTGGCGGCAGCCCGATGGGTCGGAATCCCGACTGCAGCAGGTAAGTACTCTAACCCTCCCCTCCCTCTACCCTAACCCGCTCTTACTGGTGCCTAGCCCTAACCTCCTCCCATTAGTGCCTAAACCTAACCCCCCCCCCCCCCCGCGCGGCTACACGCTAAGACACCCGGCTTGCCTTCGTGTTGGGAATTAGTAGTGGGGCTAATGATAGGCGTTGGGATTTACCTATCTTTAGTCCCATGTCGGGATATCGGCGGGTGGGATAGCGCCCGCCGGTATACTGACCGCATCCCGTGCATCCTCAAGGTGCTCTGGCCAATGCTGTCATCAGATCAGGAGGTGTGGACGGTACAGGGCACAGTGCCGGCTACTTACGGCATGGGTTATAAACACCCCTCCGTACAGTATACGCACAGCTTCGACATACTGTACAGTATGTCCAATTTTGATCTGCACAATGGTTGGACAGACCAATCAAATCAGAACTGTTCCGTCTAGAATGTAAATGTTGGGAGAATAAAAATGAATGCAAACCTGCACTATAAGTTTTAGATAAAAAAAAAAAAAAAACTAAAATTCTCAAAATAAATCACATAAAAAAATAAAATATTTAATAACAATATTTAATAACAATCACTGGTTTCATCGCGACCATCGAAACTGTGAGCCGGAGCCTGCGGTTGAGGTTTTCAACCGCAAGGCCCGGAGTGATTTTGGCTCTATCAGAGCCAAAATCACTCCCACTGACATCACTAGTGATGTCAGTGGGCCGGCTTCTGACGGGAGGCGTTCCCTTGGGAACGCCCCCGTCAGGGAGGCACGCCCACCAAAGGGGGCGTGCTGTCTATCAACATCGACAGCACGCCCCCTTTGATCAGACACAACGAGCGAAGGACTTTCCTTCGCTCGTTGCGTCTGGCGCATGCGCACGACGGAGCTCCCTCCGTCATGCGCATGCTCAGTGCAGACGATCGACCCACTTGCGAGCAGACAGCCGCTTGCGAGTGGGTCTGAATCAGGGCCCAAGTCTTTGTCGTGTGTATAGTCTTCCACCGATTTTGCCTTTTAAGTGATTGCCACTTTTAACAAATAATAATAATAATCTGGGTACACACTGTATGATCCGTCATGCGATATATTGTTACATTGCAGATCAGAACAATATATCAAGTGGATCGTGCTGTGGGCCTAACCAGATTTGGTTAGCGCACATCTCCGATGTTTGGAGGACTGCACATGCGCAGCTGGTGTACTGCACATGTGCAGCGCCCCGACTGCGAGCCCACTCACAGTGTGTCCCAGCCCAGGCTGTGGCATTTGGGAGGCGGAGCGGGGGCGTTCCCTGGCAGCGTTCCTGGAAACGGGGGCATGTCGTCCCCATTTTCCGGGAGGGATGAGGCCAGGGTCGCAAGCTGCCAGGACCTGGTCAGGCTGCGGGAAGCTTTAGCTCTCGCAGCCTGGCCAATGGAACAGCGACCGATGGTCTCAATTGTTTCGATGGTGACCCCAGGCTGCGACCTGGGCCGCAGCGCCGGGATCACGCAAATGCAGCAAGGAGGTGTGTGCTGTAACATGCAGTATGGAACTATACACTGCACCGCCAAACATCGCGAGCACAATGTATATGCCGCTGGGTACACACATCGTATAGGGTGGGATGTACTAAGCTGAATAATGCAGTAAAACTCAATTTTTGGAGGGTTTACAGCATATCTCAAATATACTAAGCAACGGAATGCAATGAATTCCGGTTGTTTATCCCGGTCGGTAACACCACCTTCAGGTGGCGTTACCCAATAGAAGCCTATGAGCTTCTATTCAGGACGCCCCCTGAGAGGGATCCAATTGGATCCCTCCCAGCTCCCCCTGCGGCGTACGCATTCTTCTGCATGTTAAACCCGGAAGTCCCTCTGTCCGGGGCAATCTCAAAAGACAGCTCTTATCGGGAGAGCTGTCCTTTGCGATTTTAATTGCATTTCCAAGTACATACCGCATAAATAACGCCGGTATGTACCCCATAAGAGACATGTACCGATTCACGGGTGTGATGGTTAGTACACCCCACCCATAGTGTGTACCCCATGGGTCTTCAACCCGTTCACCGGAGCCATTTCCCACCGATGCTTAGTGTCATGCGGTCCGCACTACACAGAAACAAACACACCTCCGCCAGCGCTGTGTTTGTTTTGGCAGCCAAAGAGAGCCAGACTCTCATTGGCTGCTGCGCCTACTGCAGAAGCTGAGCTGGAGCTCACTCATGAGGGTCCCGCAGTGGGTGATGGGAGAGACATTATGATGTCTCTACCATAGTCAGGGCCGGATTAAGGGGGGGGCGACAGGGGCGGTCGTCCCTGGACCCCCACACACAGAGGGGCCCACACTAGCAGCGGTGCGGCTGGTGGCTTCACCCGCTGCTAGTATCCCCGCCGCTAGTGTAGTGTAGACCGCGCAGTGAGCACGGCCACACTACACTGTGACAAACACACAGCCGCCGGCGGCAGCTGTGTGTTTGTTACAGCAGCCGATGAGAGTCACACAGACTGTCATTGGCTGCTGCGTCAACGGAGGGAGCCGGCTGGAGCTCACTTATGAGCTCCGTCTTCCGGCTCCCCCCCGGGTGATGATGGGAGTGACGTCATGATGCTGACGTCACTCCCATACTGCAGGAGAAGAGGAGCCGCAGCAGACAGCGGCGGTCGCGTCAGGAGCGGGGATTCAGGTAAGTTGTGTTTGGTTTTTTTGTGTGTGTAAGGGGCACTGCATAGGGGGGGCCGCTTCATGGAGGCACTGGGGGCAATACATAGGACAACTACTGGTGGCACTGAAAAGCGGTGGGCTACTACTGGGGTCAGTGTATAGTGGCTGACTACTTCTGGGGGCAATGCATAAGGGGGGACTACTGGGGGCACTATATAAGGGGCACTGCATGGGGGGACCACTACTGGGTCTGGGGGCACTATATAAGGTGCACTACTAAGGGCACTGTATAGGGGACCAATACTGGGGAGTTATATGAGGGGCACTGCATAGGGGGGACCACTATTGGGTCTGGGGGCACTATATAAGGTGCACTAAATGGGGCACTGTATAGGGGGACCACTACTGGGGCATTATATAAGAGGCACAGCATAACAGGGCCGCAACTAGGGGGGGCTGGAGGTGCACGTGCACCGGGTGCGCCGCTGTACCCGGTGCCAGTGACCTCCAGCCCAGCGCTGCAGAGAGGCTCCAAGGTGGACGTCCGCTGGTAAGGCGCCCGGCATGGGCATTACCACAGGGGCATTACTATGGGGGCATGGGCATTACCACAGGGGAATTATTATGGGGGCATGGGCATTACCACAGTGGAATTATTATGGGGGCATGGGCATTACCACAGGGGAATTATTATGGGGGCATGAGCAATAAGGGGCATTACTAATGGGGCATGAGCACTACAGGGGCATTATTATGGAGGCATGCGAATTACCACAGGGGCATTACTATGGGGGCATGGGCATTACCACAGGGGCATTACTATGGGGGCAAGGGCACTACATGGGCATGAGCACTACAGGAGCATTACTATTGGGGCATGAGCACTACAGGGGCATTACTACTGGGGCATGGGCACTACAGAGGCATTACCACAGGGGCATTATTATGGGGGCATGGGCATTACCACAAGGGCATTAATATGGGAGCATGGGCTCTACAGGGGCATTACTATGGGGGTATTAACATATGGGCATTACTATGGGGCATTACAATATGGGCACTACTACAGGGGCATTGCTATGGGGCATTACTATGGGAGCATTATCATATGGGGACTACTACAGGGGCATTACTATATGGGCACTACTACAGGGGCATTGCTATGGGGCATTACTATGGGGGCATTATCATATGGGGACTACTACAGGGGCATTACTATATGGGCACTACTACAGGGGCATTACCTCAGGGGACATTACTATAGGGGCACTGCTGCAGGGTGAATTACCAGGGGGGGCGCCAAATTACTGTCTTGCCCCTGGTGACAAAAATCCTAGTTTCGGCCCTGGGGGGGACCACTACTGGTCTGGGGGCACTATATAAGGGGCACTACTGGGGGCACTGCATAGGGGGACCACTACTGGGGGCACTGCATAAGGGGCATTACTACAGGGGACAGTGGTATATAAGGGCCCCCACAAGTTTGTTGCCCAGGGGCCCCCACAGACCTTAATCCAGCCCTGACCATAGTGCAGGAGCGGACAGTGGCAGGAGCAGGGATTCAGGTAAATGTTGTTGTTTTTTATTTGTCTCTGTCCTATATATGTAAGGGGCACTGCATAGTGGTGGGGGCACTGCTTAGGCGGGACTACTACTGGGGGGAATGCATAGGGGAGACCACTTCTGGGGACGCAAAATAAGAGGCACTACTGGGGGAACTGCATAGGAGGGAAGACTACTGGGGGCTATGCATGGGGGGACTACTATTGGGGGCACTGTAGAAGAGGCACTGCATAGGGGGGACTACTACTGGGGGAACTGCATAGGAGGGACCACTACTGGGGGCACTGCATGGGAGGGACCACTACAAATGTTGTTGTTTTTTATTTGTCTCTGTCCTATATATGTAAGGGGCACTGCATAGTGGTGGGGGCACTGCTTAGGCGGGACTACTACTGGGGGGAATGCATAGGGGAGACCACTTCTGGGGACGCAAAATAAGAGGCACTACTGGGGGAACTGCATAGGAGGGAAGACTACTGGGGGCTATGCATGGGGGGACTACTATTGGGGGCACTGTAGAAGAGGCACTGCATAGGGGGGACTACTACTGGGGGAACTGCATAGGAGGGACCACTACTGGGGGCACTGCATGGGAGGGACCACTACTGGGGGCATTATCAAAGGGGCTCTACTGGGGGTACTGCATAGGGGGGAATAGTACTGGCGTTACTATATAAGGGGTACTACTGGGGGCACTGCATGGGAGGACTACTACTGCGGACACTGCAAAATGGGGGCCACTGCATAGGAGAGACCACTACCGGGGGCACTGTATAGAGGGAACTAATACTAGGGGCACTACAGGGGGCACTGAATAGGGGGGACTACTACTGGGGCACTGCATATGGGAGACTACTACTGGGGGCACTATATAAGGAGCACTGCATGGGGGTACTACAACTGTGGGCACTACGTAATGGGGACCACTACTGGGGCCACTGCATAGGGGGGACCACTACTGGGGGCACTGTATAAGGGACACTACTGGGGGCACTGCAGAGGGGGGCAATTATGGGACATAATTGTTTGAGGATGAGAGCAACTATCTGACATAATTAATGGAGGAGGATGGACAGTTATGGGGCATAATTATAATTGTGGGAGGAGGGGGGCCACTCCGGGACATAATCAAAATTGTAGGAGGGGCAGCTATGGGACATAATTGTGTGAGGAGGGGACAGATTCTAAATACCGCAGTATAGCTTAGTGGCCCTTGGGCTTCATTTCATTTTTTAATGTGGCCCAAACTGTCGTAAAGGTTAAAGTCCCCTGGTGTACACAGCTTAACATAAAGAGGGGTATTCAATATGAAAGGTTAACTTCCCTGGCGAAGTTAACGTTTCATATCAGAGTTTTTTTCTGCGTAAAGGTATGGTGCGCGCTCCCGCTTATCCCCGTATTCAAAATAAAATTAACGAAAACGGGAAACTCCGAAGTTGGATTTGCGTAAAGTTACGAATTTTTCCTTAAAATAATTGTAAGACCCCCCTAAAGTTGTAAAAACATGGGGGATCACTATGGGTACCCCAGTTTTAGCCTTTAATTGTAAGTCGGGGTTTTAAATAGCCGCAGCAGGTGTTTTTTTTTCCGACATTGAAGAAGTGATCCAGAAGAGCACTTAGGTTATTTTTTTCTTTTTTTAAGTGGTCCCATCAAATTTGGGGTACATGAAAATGGGTACTAGCATATTTTTAAGTCCCTAAAGTAAGTTTTTAAAAATTCTGCATTTGTGCACCTGCCGCTATAATTCTATTCTAGAAAACATCTGCCGCATACTTGCAGAATAGCCCTGAACCTATTTCCCTATTCTTAAACAATTTTTTCCCATTTTTTTTTTTTCACCCCAATTTTTAAATTAATTTTTTGGGGTGTCCCTATTTTTTTAAAAACTTTTTTTGATACAGTTCTTTTTTAAATGTCATTCCCAGGGGTGCAGGCTATTTTATTTAAGCCTGCACCCCTAAACCCCAATTCTGCACTTTTTTTCGACACCTATTCAATGGTGAAAACTTATCCCCGTTTTTTAGCAAAGACTTTTCAAAACTTTGATAAGTCTTTGAAATTGAATATGGTGTAAAATTAAAACCAGTGATATTAACACAAAAAAGTTTAAAAGTGCGATATTAACGCAAAAAACAATGTTATCGCACCCATATTGAATACCCCTAAAAGTCGATTAAAAACAAGCAACAACCCCGTCAGAATGACAAGAAATGTAGAAGGTTTTCAAGCACAAAATTGATGATTTAGATTTATTGTAAATCCCTACTAGTAGTCTAATAGTAACAGAAAATAAAGAGTTACTTTCTGACTTTCTGAGTAGAACAGAAGTTTCCTATTTATTTAGTTAGTTTACTGGAAGCCCAGAGCCTGAATCACAAGGTGCAGCTGGGGTTACTAATGTAAATGGCAGCCCGGATGGATATTTTACATTATTGTTGTTTTACAGCTTTTGTTTTTCAATTTGCACTTTTTTTCTTGTTTTTAAAGTTCACAGATAATTCTAAGGAATTGGAACCTAATTTATTAATCAGAGCTTTCTCAGCTATGACACTGCTCACCCCAGAGAGAAACACGAACAGTTCTGGGGCTGGGGAACCCAGCTGACAGGAAATTCCTGTAGGAAATGTTGTTTTTACTGGTGATTTTTGAAAATTATGAAGCAAAAAATTGGCAAATCCGACACAAACCCAATATTTACTCTTTTGTCAAGGAAGTAATATCACTGCTCCGAGGTCCATTGTTATACACAGATTGCCTTCCACGCCTCTTACTGAATTATTTTGGTAAATATAATTTTTAATTACTATTATTGTTTCTGAATCTAATCCAGACATGAACTTATTACGTGATAAAATGTATATTGTTGTTTCCTCTTTATAATATAAAATTGTATAATTTGTGTGGTATCTTTCAACACTCTCTTGATGTTACTGCACTGTAGATTGAAGGATATCTGTATGTTTATTCTCTTAGAGCACAGGTTCTCAAACTCGGTCCTCAGGACCCCAAACAGAGCATGTTTTTCACAGGGCCGTAACTAAGGTGGTGCACGCTCTGTGCACCGGCCGCCTCCATTTACGGTCACTACCTGTAGGGGTCCTGGCAGAAGTCTTCTTTGCGGGTCCTTCCAGCAGCACCTACAGGTACAAGTAGTGCAGTCTTCCTTTTCCAGGGTGGCTCTTTACAAGTTCCAACAGGGCACTCCTCCGGGTCTCCTCTTCAGGTATTGTCCCCTGCCTTGCCCGCACACTTCCCCTCAATGCCGGGTCCTTTTCAACTCACTCCACATATCCAGTTCAGCCACAGTACAGTCAGACCCCCCCCCCCCCAATGCTCCTGGGAGCAATAATTTATCCATAAGTGCTTATTGAAGCCCACCACCCTGACTTCGTCCGGCGATCCTCATTGGACAAGGGGCCCCAGTAACAGCCCGTCCTCTACCCTGTAACAGAGCGCCTTTTTCCCTGGCTCCCTGGGTTGCTAGCCAGCTGGTAGATCTACCCCCTGGGCAATGCAGCCTCAGGGGTACTGGGTACAGCCAGAGTTTATCAGCCCCGGCCATTCTAGTGAATAGAGCAGTAGTGTGTGTATATATATATATATATATTATATATATAAAATGGTACTTGTGTACTTTACGGAGTCATTGTAGAGAGAACCTAATGAATGTTTTAAATGGTACTTGTGTACTTTACGTACACAAGTACCAAAAGTTGTCCCCACCAAAAGAAGAAAGTTGTCCACTTGTGGGCTTGGTGACTCGCTGCGCTCGCCACAAGGTTATGTTCCCCCTCTATGCCCACTTGGATGGTAGGGAGTGACGCTGGACACTGGGAATGACGCTGGACACTGGCTGATGATGTTACGGTCCTCTCTGTGAAGGGGATTTAGACATTATCATGATTGATAATAACAATGAGTGTACTTGTATACTGGATGGTAGGGAATGACGCTGGACACTGTACACTCATTATTATTATCAATCATGACAATGTCTAAATCCCCTTCACAGAGAGCACCCTGACGTCATCAGCCAGTGTCCAGCGTCATTTCCTACCATCCAAGTGGGCATAGAGGGGGAATACAACCCCAAGCCCGAAGCATGGCGAGCACAGCGAGTCCACGAGGGGACAACTTTCTGCTTTAGGTGGGGACAACTCTCGGTACTTGTGTACGTAAAGTACACAAGTACCATTTAAAACATTCATTGAGTTCTCTCTGCAATGAGTCCGTAAAGTACACAAGTGATCGAGTGGCCAGGAGGCCGGCTCTGAACATAGAAGCGGACGCATTTTACGAGCAGCTATGAATGAGGTCCAAAGTTCTTCTAACCGATCAGCTTCTAACTGCCATTTTGCGGCCTGTATTTGAAAAATGACAGGAGCTGATTGGTTGGTACTTTATCTTTCTCCACTTTATCTCTCTCCAAACTTTGATAACCCCTCCCCCTCCCTTTAATGTTACTCATGTTATTGTAGAAGTAAATGTTAATGAGTTAATGAGTGATAAGAACAAAACCATTTCACAAATATGCAAGATTGTGCTGGAAGGGAACATGCATTGTCAGTGCCCTTTTATTAAATTTATGTCCATAAATTATTTTGTTTTGTTGTTCTTTATGTTCTTTTAAAAGTCATTTATGCTTTAAAACCAGGATGAGAGAGATTCTTTCTGTCAGGATTAGTTTATGACATTTGATTGGAAGCAATCAGGACACTTCCAGGAAACAGCATTGTGTTATTATTATACAGCGTTATATACACAACAACACTGCGGGAACCGGACTAATTGTAACATCCGCAAAATAAAAATCAGAGAATCATTTGTAATTACCGGCCACAGTGACTACTTGGTGGGGAAGAAAATTACATGTGGGGAGGGGGCATGACAGTAAAGGAAAGGGGGGAACTATGCGCACAAAGGCGTGATTTCACCGGAAATGCCTCGCCTACTAGCTACATCCCCTGTTTTGTCACGCTGAGGGCATACTAAGCAGCTCTTGGATCACTGGCATGCCCATAGCATGACAAAAATGGGCCCCCAGTCCCTCTCTACAGTGAATAGATGCAGAGTGCATGTGCTGGGCATGTATTCACCGCCCACCGCTAAGCAGTGCAACGGATGAGTTGGGGCCTCCCAACCTTCCCCTACACCACCACGCCACTGGGTGAGATGGCGGCACAGTGGCCAAAAAGAAGGACTGATCGCCAAAATTAGGATAGCTGGGAGTTACTGTATGTGTGAGTAAAGCCACTGGGAGGAGTAAGGGTCCTTGGTGGTTCATTGCATTGCTGGGTGAAAGTAATAAACATTCTACAGTAGCCCCCTCTTACCCACCAGCCTCCAGACATTAAAACATAAAGCACCAGAACAATCATGCGTTAACAAAAAGTACATACAATAAACAAGGGCAAGGCAAATTATGTCCTAGCGCATTCCTCCCAACATGACCCATTCCAGGAGGGACAAAATGTTGTGTTCCTGGACCTCTCCCTTAATTTCTGATTGCCGACAGCTCAGTAGTGGATTTACCACTAGGCAACACAAACGGTCGCCTAGGTCCCGCAAAATGTTGCCATTCGTGGGCCCCAGACGGGCTGCACCTTCGCAGAGAATGCAGCTGGGAGATATGTAGGGTATACTCCTGGACACTTCGAATGTGTAGCCATAGATGCAGAATTTTGGGGGCAGAGCTGTCTAGGGCCGAGTCACATGCAGCAGATCCCTGACTGATCCACACTAGTGCAAAATAGAGATGGCTACTGAATGAGTGTCTCAACACAATGACTTGAATCATTCAGATGTACAAATGATTTCGAGTCACTCGACGATTGGTGTGTCGAGACACCCACCTCTCTAGCCTCTCTGTCAGTGGGAGCCTGAGTCAGTCACAGCTACGCCCCCTACACTGCTGATCCGACCTTATCGTACTTCTGCACTGCGTCAAAAAAGCACTTTGGGGGTGAAAAAAAAAATGTTGGGGGACAAAGATAAAAACTAGCGAACTTGACTCTGGGGGGGGTCCCCAAGTATGCCCCAAGTGTTTTTTTACATTGCAGGTGCTTTCAGCAGGTGGATTTTTCACAATTTTTTTCATCGTAACTTTAGCAAATTTAAAATATGCTGACCCCCATTTTCAAGTACCCCAAATTTGCTGGGATAAGTTATTTTAGGCAAAAAAAAACCCAGAATACTATTCTGCACCACTTATACAAAACGCTATTTAGCAGCTATGGAGCCCGTTTAAAAACACCAAATACCTTCAGCAAGCCAAATCGGGGGGTACCATAGCTAACCCCCATGTCAGAGCATCATTTGGGGGGTGTGAGGCTGATTTCCCCAAATCTGACATGACTTTCCGCTTGTTTAAGTTTCGTCCTGTCCCATTTTCGCCTACTTTCAAATTGAATACGGCGATACGCGGGCACACGCGCGATACTTTAATGCCTGCAAAACACGTGATGTAGACGAAAAGGTATCACGGCTCAGCTCAAAGTGAATACGGGCCAGAGTCTCTCTAAAGAGCCCTGTCCCAAGACACTCCACTGAGTTGAGCCAGTACGGGGAATCGATCTGCCCATCCATAGTGCAAAGTTGCTGCTGTGCGAAGATTTACACTGGCTGGCCCCTGCCCTGGGACCAGCCACACTCAAAGTCCTTTTTGGAACCAGGAGATGGTGGGGTACCTCCACTCCTGCTCCCTTCTCTATGCCACTCCCTACTCTTCCAATTCCTCCCAGTACCCATGTACCTCTCAGTGGCATAACTAAGGGGGGTCGAGTGGGGTCATGTACATGTGGTTATATTCATGTGCAAATCTCTCTTAGCCTCCCACATCAGGCACAAATAATCAACAGTCTTCCCCCTGTCTTTAAAACATTTAAATTTAGAGAGATTAAATAATTTGTCCTTTTTTCTCTCTACTATATATCTTCCTCCATAATACTCACCACATACCAATCACCACCTACTGATTTCCATTTGTTAACCATGCAGGGAAAGAGTGCAAACGCCACATCAGTCACAATGCACTATTCGCAAAGTAATTTGCATATATGCAAATTATTTTGCCCACAATGCATCTTGTTAGTGTTGTTAACATACGGAAAGTAATAAATAATACTTTCCATGTAGTAGGTGTTATAATTGAAAAAAAATAATAAAAAAAAAATATATATATATATATATATATATATATAAATATATATATATATATACAGAGTAAGAAGGAAAAAAAAGTGTCACCCTAATTCAACAGGTATGTGAATTAAGCTACCCCCAATGTAATTCTGTTTTTTGATTTTTTTGTAATTTTTTCTCAATGTGGGGATTTGGATATGACCGTTTTGGTAAAGAGGGGACATCAAAAGAAAAAATTGGAAGTACTGATGTTTTTAACATTGTATACAAAACATTATTTAGATATGAACATTGGTTCTCTGGAACCGATTTTACCAATGGGCTTTTTTTTTTTTTTTTTTATAGCAAACTATATTTAAAAATTTAATAGACTAATAAACTTTTAAAATAAGCTTAAACTATGGCTATCTTCATGGAGGCAAACAGTATATCTATATAAATATATGTATATATGCATACATACAAAAAAGCACAAGAGGGTGTTTTCAACGTGGCATTTTAAATTAGATGTGTTTGCACTAGAGGTGAGCGGGTTCGGATTTCTGAAATCCGAACCCCCCCCCAACCCCCCCTGATCCGAGGCCGATCCGAGTCAGGCTCGACTTTTCCCGCCTGACTCGGATCTGAAATCGAGGCAAAACGTCATCATCCCGCCTTCCGGGTCTCGCGGGTTTTGGATCCTATATAAGGTACCCGCGTCGGCGCCATTTTCTCACTCGATTGTGGACAGTGAAGAGGGAGGGTGGGAGTTAGGGCTGGCTGGGCTGTGTAGTGTAGTGTAGTGTATTGCAGTGTAGTGTTGTGTTGTGCTGTGCTGCGCTGTGCTGCGCTGTGCTGCTGTTGTCCATAAGGGCTGTGTCCACTCCTCCAAAGTCCATAGGGGCTGGCTGTGTTGTGCTGTGCTGCTGCTGTCCATAGGGGCTGTGTCCACTCCTCCAAAGTCCATAGGGGCTGGCTGTGTTGTGCTGTGCTGCTGTTGTCCATAGGGGCTGTGTCCACTCCTCCAAAGTCCATAGGGGCTGGCTGTGTTGTGCTGTGCTGCTGTTGTCCATAGGGGCTGTGTCCACTCCTCCAAAGTCCATAGGGGCTGGCTGTGTTGTGCTGTGCTGCTGTTGTCCATAGGGGCTGTGTCCACTCCTCCAAAGTCCATAGGGACTGGCTGGACTGTGTTGTGCAGTCAGTTTTCCATAGGGGCTGTGTCCACTCCAAAGTCCTGTGCAGAGTCCCAGTCCTAAAGGGGAGCTGTAGTGTTGTCCAGGGGGTGCTCTGTCCATCAGGGGTGCTCCCCCCAAGAGGAAAAAAAAATAAAATATTTTCTGTGTTTGTGAATTGTGTGCGCAGTAGCCGCACGTGCATCAACAAAGTAGTGCCAAGCGTGCGCCTGTGTCATAAGTAAAGGGCCGGCTGGCTTGTCCGTTAAAGGGTGCTGTAACCCCCAAAGTACACTTCAAACAAAATAAAAAAATATTTTCTGTGTTTGTGAATTGTGTGCGCAGTAGCCGCACGTGCATCAACAAAGTAGTGCCAAGCGTGCGCCTGTGTCATAAGTAAAGGGCCGGCTGGCTTGTCCGTTAAAGGGTGCTGTAACCCCCAAAGTACACTTCAAACAAAATAAAAAAATATTTTCTGTGTTTGTGAATTGTGTGCGCAGTAGCCGCACGTGCATCAACAAAGTAGTGCCAAGCGTGCGGCTGTGTGATAAGTAAAGGGCCGGCTGGCTTGACCGTTAAAGGGTGCTGTAACCCCCAAAGTACACTCCAAACAAAATAAAAAAATATTTTCTGTGTTTGTGAATTGTGTGCAGTAGCCGCACGTGCATCAACAAAGTAGTGCCAAGCGTGCGCCTGTGTCCCATAAATAAAGGGCCGGCTGGATTGACCGCTAAAGGGTGCTGTAAACCCCAAAGGGCACTCTAAACAAAATAAAAAAATATATTTTTTTGTGTTTGTGAATTGTGTGCGCAGTAGCCGCACGTGCATCAACAAAGTAGTGCCAAGCGTGCGCCTGTGTCCCATAAATAAAGGGCCGGCTGGATTGACTGCTAAAGGGTGCTGTAACCCCCAAAGGGCACTCCAAACAAAATAAAAAAAAAAATTCTGTGTTTGTGAATTGTGTGCACTGTGGCTGCACGTGCATCAACGAAGGAGCAGCGCCAAGCGTGCGCCTGTGTCCCATAAGTAAAAGGCCAGCTGGTTTGTCCGTTAAAGGTGCTGTGACCCTCAAAGGGCACTCCAAACAAAATAAAAAAATATTTTCTGTGTTTGTGAATTGTGTGGGCTGTAGCTGCACGTGCATCAACAAAGGAGCAGCGCCAAGCGTGCGCCTGTATCCCATAAGTAAAGGGCCGGCTGGCTCATTTCTTAAAGGGTGGTATAACCCACAAAATGCACTAGTCTCCAACAAAAAAAAAATATATTTTCTGTGTTTGTGTGCGCCTTAGCCGCACGTATATATCAATATAACATAAATGGAGGAGCAAACTTTCTCCGATAAAAATAAAATAGGGAAAGATCAAGAACCACTTCCTCCTAGTGCTGAAGCTGCTGCCACTAGTCATGACATAGACGATAACATGCCATCAACGTCGTCTGCCAAGGCCGATGCCCAATATCATAGTAGAGGCCACATACAATCCCAAATGACAAAGTTCAGGAAAATTACCTTGAAGAGAAACGTAAACTTGGCAATATGCCATTTACGACATGGAGTGGCAAGGAACGGCTAAGGTCTTTCCCTATGTTCATGACTAGTGGTTCAGCTTCACATGACGATGGAAGCCCTCCTCCCGCTAAAAAAATCAAACGAATTAAGCTGGCAAAAGCACAGTAAAGAACTGTGCGTTCTAAGAAGATATCACGAATCCCCAAGGAGAGTCCAAGTGTGGTGGCGGTTGCGATGCCTGACTTCCCAGCACTGGATGGGAAGAGGTGGCTCTTTCCACCATTTGCACGCCCCCTGCAAGTGCTGAAAGGAGCACCCACAGTCCACTTGCTGATATGCAAATTGAAGATGTCACTGTTGAAGTACAACAGGATGAGGATACTGGTGTAGCTGGCACTGAGGAGGAAGTTGGCGAGGAGGATTCTGATGGTGATGTGGTTTGTTTAAATCAGGCTCCGGGGGAGACAGTTGTTGTCTGTGGGATGAAAAAGCCCATCACGGTCATGCCTGGGCAGAAGACCAAACATTCCACCTCTTTGGTCTGGCAATATTTCTATCCAAATCCGGACAACAACTGTCTTGCCATATGTACCATATGTAAAGGTGAAATACGTAGGGATAGGGACGTTAACCACCTAGGAACATCCTCCCTTACACGGCACCTGCAGCGCGTTCATAAAAAGTTACTGTCAAGTTCAGAAACTTTGGCTAAGACCGTAAGCAGTTCAGGGACACCTAAATCCCTTTTTCCTGTTTTATCCAAGGAATCGGTGGATGAGGAGGATGAGGACGACATCTTGCCTCCGTAGAGCCAGTTTGTGCAGGGACACACTAATTGCCAGCTTGTTTTGTGGGGGCCCAAACGAACCAATCATTTCAGCCACAGTCATGTGGCAGACCCTGGCGCTGAAATGATTGGTTTGTTAAAGTGTGCATGTCCTATTTATACAACATAAGGGTGGGTGGGAGGGCCCAATGACAATTCCATCTTGCACCTCTTTTTTTTCTTTGCAGTATGTACTGTTTGGGGCCTAGTTTTTCAAACTGCCATCCTGTCTGCCACTGCAGTGTCACTCCTAGATATGCCACGTGTTTGTGCCGCCCACTCGTGTCGCTTAGCATAGTCATCCAGCTACCTCGGTGCAATCTTTTGGCCATAAAAACAATATTGTGAGGTGTGAGGTGTTCAGAATAGACTGTAAATGAGTGGAAATGAAGGTTATTGAGGTTAATAATTGCATAGGAGCAGAAAAAACCACAAATTCTGTGATTTTAGCTGTTTTTATGCTTTTTTTCAAAAAAATACAGATCCAAATCACAAAACCCCGAACCCAAAACACGGAAGGGTGGTTTTGGCAAAACCAATCCAGATCCAAAACACGAAGAAAGATCCAGATACAAAACCAAAACACAAAACACGAAAAGTGGCCGGGCACACCCCTAGTTTGCACATGTTTTTATTTTCTTACTGCAGTATCTGCAATAGTTTCCACTAATTACTTTTGGGTGGTGCCATGTTACTTTTATTGTCAGTACTCACTACTAGTGACAGACAGTATTGCAGAAGTGGTGTGTGTTACTGCTGGCAGTGTTGCTGGCTGATCCTGTTGTTGGTGATAGTGGTACAGTACCTTAATGTCCTCCACCTCCACAAACAAGTAACACTGACAGACTTCCTTCTCACGCTCTTCTCTTTCTCAATTTAATTTCTCTTCTCCATTTTTACAGATTTTACTCTTTCAGAGCCTCCCATTTTTTTTTGTCTCTTTTCCACTCTCAGCTTAAGAGACATATTCAATTTGAGCTGAGCCGCGTTAAGTTAATGCGGCCCAGACTTAACGCCGACTTCACTTGTTTTGGAGGCGGAAAAGTATCGCGCGCGTGCACGCTTTACCCCGTATTCAGTTTGAATGTATGCGTAAACGGGACCCGGCAATACTTTAACAAGCGGAAAGTCATGTCAGTTTTGGGGAAATCAGCCTGACACCCCCCAAATGATGCTCTGACATGGGGGTTCCCTATGGTACCCCCCGATTTGGCTTGCTGAAGGTATTTGGTATTTTTATTTGGGCTCAATAGCTGCTAAATAGTTTTATAGTAGGTGAGAAGGTGGATCTCTTAGCACAAAAAACCTCAGCAGCTTAGACACTTTAAAATGGGGTAATCCCTTTCCCCAGGAATAGAAAACACAATATAAAATTCTTTAAAGTGACGCTAGCGCTTAAGGTTAAAAAATATATTTTAATGAATATAGAATAAATAAGACAACATTTCCCAAATTGCTTAAGGGAAAATGAATAAAAAACAAATAGCAGCAGAGTATACAGTGAATGTACAGTACATGTAGATAAAGCAGCAGATTATGCAATGAATGTTAGGAACGAAGTAGTCCATAAACTTAAGTCCCATATGTGATACAATGCATACCGTGTGACATAGGTGAGTGTCTATTTAGGTGGGGAAACAGGGGATCCGGATAGCACCCTGGTCCAGACACTCACAGGCTTAAAGGATGTGATCCTGCAGACTAGCGCCGACACGTTTCGAGCTGGAAGCTCTTTATCAAGGCTGTGTGCAGGTCAGCATGAGTTCTCCTTTTATAGTGTGTCTTAATTTTGCCGCCGGAAGTGGTTCCCGCGTCACTTCTGGTTCTGCGATTTCACTTCCGGTTCCGCGATTTCAATGGAAAGCGTGTGAGAGGCCTCCCACACCTCTTTGTTGGTGTCCATATACTTCCCACTACTGGTAGAACTTGAAACTCTGTCTTATTGGCTCTATTAAATTGTCCGCGAAAACCGGAAGTGCGCGGCCGATCACTTCCGGTTTTGGTGTATAGATACAGGAAGTGTCTTGGCGGCCATTTTCTTGGAGGATTTTTCAGGGACATTTTAGGATGAATTGCCATATAATAAAGGAAAGAAGAAAAATATCATTAATAGTTAAAAAATAGGCTAAAAGGTTAAAATATGAAACAGATAGTAAGCAGACTTCTTCTTTTTTAAAAAGAGACATAGATAGGGAAATAATAACTATAAAAACCATTTGAGTTCGAAATCTTTGTTAAGACCATGAGGGATTAAAGTTTTAAATTTGTAAATCCACTCCATTTCTCTTTGTGCTAATCTTGTTTCCTTATCTCTGTTTTTCCAGTTATTTTTCACATTTTCTATTCCCATAAAATTAACAATGTCATTTGTAGAACTTGCATGTTTATTTTTAAAATGACATGATAATGCATGTGTATCAAGACCTTTTTTAATATTACGTGTGTGTTCAGCCATTCTTGTCTTAAGGGCTCTGGAGGTGCGACCTATGTAAAATAATCCGCATTTACATTCAGTGCAATAAACAACATTGGTTGTATGACAAGTAATAAAGTCATTAATTGAATAATTCTTTCCTTTTACAGTAAAACTAGTAAACTTGTTTTCTTTTCTTGGTACAGTTTTGCACATGATGCATGATCCACAACAGTGGAACCCCTTCGTTCTTATGGGGTTAATGCTATTTTGGTCAAGAGCACTTCTAACCAGTTTGCTTTTTAGGTTACCAGCTTTCTTATATATAAAAACAGGGTTGGAAGGTAAAACCGTAGATAAAACTGAATCTTTTTGTAAAATGTGCCAATGTTTTTTAAAAATACCCTCTAAAAATGAATGGTGTGATCCATTTTGGGTGATAAAAGCCCACTCTTTAACATTCTGATTTTTCTTTTTTTCTTTTGATATAAAGAGGGTTTCTCTATCTAGGTTATACACTTCTTTCTTTATCTTTGATATTTCTTCTCTTTTATAACCTCTTGACAAAAACTTTTCCTCCATCTTTTTCATTTGTTCTTCACAAATTTCGCCATCCGTGCAGTTTCTTTTTACTCGTAAAAATTGACTTTTCGGAACACCGTCTAACCATCTGTGGTGATGCTCACTGTTCTTATGTATAAAGCTGTTCGTATCTGTCGGTTTATGGAAACATTTGGTCTTTAATGTACCATTTTCTTGATAGATGGTCAAATCAAGAAAATTAATGCTTTCTTTGCTAATATTAAATGTTAATTTAATGTTTAGAGAGTTGGTATTCAAATAATTGCAAAACTCTTCTAGATCTTCAACAGTTCCTCTCCAGAAAAACAAAATATCATCAATATATCGATTCCAGGATACCAGGTTTGCCCTCCATGCTGAGTTTTTAAACACAGCATCCTCCTCCCATTTGGCTAAGAAGAGGTTAGCGTAGCTCGGGGCAAACCTGGCACCCATAGCTGTGCCTACTTGCTGTATAAAATAATCACCATTGAAGTAAAAATAATTGTTAAAAAGTATAAAATGGATACTATCCATAATAAAACTCTTCTTTTTTTCCTCCATATTAGTTTTATTCAAATACCAGGAGATGGCTTCGATACCTTTAGTGTGCTCTATAATGGTGTATAGAGAAGTGATATCAGCAGATATCATAATAAGGTTATTGTCCCATTGTATTTTCTTTATTTTCTGTAAGGTATCTGTTGTGTCCTTTAAATATGAGGGATTTTCTTTCACTATGGGTTGAAGATGATAGTCAACAAAAGCTGAGAGATTACTTGTTAAGCTATTGCATCCTGCAATAATTGGTCTTCCAGGTGGATCTGTAACACTTTTATGAATTAAGGCAGGATATAGATTGTGGGTGTTAATGCATTGTCAATCTCTAAAAATTATTTTTCCTCCTTTGTTATTGAACCTTTCATTAGGTGATCTTCTAGAAGTTTTTCAAAACTTTTCTTTATTTTTCCTGTTGGATCACTTTTGAGTTTTTTATATGATTCACTAGTCAACTGATGATTAATTTCTTGTTCGTATTTGGCACGGGTCATTAGCACTATCCCTCCTCCTTTATCGGATGGTTTGATAATGGTATTTTTATCATCTCTTAAATCTTTAATCACCATCCTTTCTTTCTGTGTCATATTCCATCTTTTTATACATTTTTTCTCTGAAAGTTTTTCCATATCATCTAACACCAATTTGGTGAAACATTCAATAAAATGTCCTTTAATGTGGGCAGGATAAAAAGTGGATTTTTTCTTAAAAAGTGGTATTTCAATATGTTCTTCTGGTTTAGTCTCTTGCATTTCAAAAAATTTCTTCAGGGTTACTTTTCTTATGAACCTTTGTATATCCAGGAAGGTTTTAAAAGAATCCATCCCTCTAGTTGGGGCAAATTTTAAACCTCGTTGAAGAGCGTTTTCTTCATCTTTAGTCAGCTGTCTATCACTCAAATTAAAAATCTTACATGGTTGTTCATGGACTGATTCAACATTTTCCACGATTATTTGTTGTTCCTTTTTCTTTTTTCTTTTTTTCACCCATCCTCCTGTTTTTCCTCTTTTCTTTTTCCTTATTAGGTTTTCCAATTGGTTCTCCATCTTCCTCTTTCTAAAAAAGGTCTGGATGTGGTTGGTTCTTCTTCCAATGGAGCAAATCTGTTTCTTACATAAGTTTCAGTTCTCTCCTGTCGGTAATATGGTCTTTTGTATGTTCTTCTGGGTGTAATCCATTTCTCACTTGGCTCAATATTAAATCTTCTATAATTATCTTGTCTTCTTGTGTTCTCCCATTGTTGAGATCTATTGTGCTGATTTTCTTTAAATACATTCCTGTAAGGTTTCACATATGTTTCCTTTCTTTGTGGATTTTCTTTTTGGGTGTATGATCTCTGCCTTGGTTGGAAGAAAATTGGTTCCTCACATATTTCTTTTTCTTTTTTTGAATTGTTCATTTTCTTTAGTTTCTTCCTCTCTTTACCTTTTTTAAAAAAGTCAAAATCCCTTTGGAACTTCCTCCACTTCTTTTTTATAAGTTTTCTAGTGTTCTTTTCTATTTTTTCTTCTATTTCTTTTCCTAACTCTATGCAATCTTCTTGTTCTTCTAGAGGTCTTATTAGCCCTTGTAATATTTCTATTCTTTCATGTAAGGTTTTCAGGTTTTTTCTCCTTTCTTTTAAAATAAGTTCCATTAGTTGAAAAGAACAGGAGTTTAAAATAGAAGTCAACTCTTTAGTAAAAGCTTCTTCTGAGTCAGCAAATGTCGGTAATTTTTTTATCTGGAGACCTTTGGGAATAATCTGGTCTGCTTTATATTTCTCCAAAGCCGTGATTTCCCACCAAAGTTTATTCTCCTACAGAAGGCATTTACTCAATGCTGCCATAGCTGTTTCAATATTATCATCTGTGACATCATTATCGTTGAAATTAAAATAAAAAGCAGTTTTGACTGTATTTTCTCTGTCTGAAAAATGAGGAAACATAATGCTGCTTGGAGATCCAACCAAGGGATATAAAAAGTCTTATAGTAGGTGAGAAGGTGGATCTCTTAGCGCAAAAAACCTCAGCAGCTTAGACACTTTAAAATGGGGTAATCCCTTTCCCCAGGAATAGAAAAAGAATTTTATATTGTGTTTCAGACAGAGAAAATACAGTCAAAACTACTTTTTATTTTAATTTCAACGATAATGATGTCACAGATGATAATATTGAAACAGCTATGGCAGCATTGAGTAAATGCCTTCTGAAGGAGAATAAACTTTGGTGGGAAATCGCGGCTTTGGAGAAATATAAAGCAGACCAGATTATTCCCAAAGGTCTCCAGATAAAAAAATTACCGACATTTGCTGACTCAGAAGAAGCTTTTACTAAAGAGTGGACTTCTATTTTAAACTCCTGTTCTTTTCAACTAATGGAACTTATTTTAAAAAAAAGGAGAAAAAACCTGAAAACCTTACATGAAAGAATAGAAATATTACAAGGGCAAATAAGACCTCTAGAAGAACAAGAAGATTGCATAGAGTTAGGAAAAGAAATAGAAGAAAAAATAGAAAAGAACACTAGAAAACTTATAAAAAAGAAGTGGAGGAAGTTCCAAAGGGATTTTGACTTTTTTAAAAAAAGGTAAAGAGAGGAAGAAACCAAAGAAAATGAACAATTCAAAAAAAGAAAAAGAAATATGTGAGGAACCAATTTTCTTCCAACCAAGGCAGAGATCATACACCCAAAAAGAAAATCCACAAAGAAAGGAAACATATGTGAAACCTTACAGGAATGTATTTAAAGAAAATCAGCACAATAGATCTCAACAATGGGAGAACACAAGAAGACAAGATAATTATAGAAGATTTAATATTGAGCCAAGTGAGAAATGGATTACACCCAGAAGAACATACAAAAGACCATATTACCGACAGGAGAGAACTGAAACTTATGTAAGAAACAGATTTGCTCCATTGGAAGAAGAACCAACCACATCCAGACCTTTTTTAGAAAGAGGAAGATGGAGAACCAATTGGAAAACCTAATAAGGAAAAAGAAAAGAGGAAAAACAGGAGGACGGGTGAAAAAAAGAAAAAAGAAAAAGGAACAACAAATAATCGTGGAAAATGTTGAATCAGTCCACGAACAACCATGTAAGATTTTTAATTTGAGTGATAGACAGCTGACTAAAGATGAAGAAAACGCTCTTCAACGAGGTTTAAAATTTGCCCCAACTAGAGGGATGGATTCTTTTAAAACCTTCCTGGATATACAAAGGTTCATAAGAAAAGTAACCCTGAAGAAATTTTTTGAAATGCAAGAGACTAAACCAGAAGAACATATTGAAATACCACTTTTTAAGAAAAAATCCACTTTTTATCCTGCCCACATTAAAGGACATTTTATTGAATGTTTCACCAAATTGGTGTTAGATGATATGGAAAAACTTTCAGAGAAAAATTTATAAAAAGATGGAATATGACACAGAAAGAAAGGATGGCGATTAAAGATTTAAGAGATGATAAAAATACCATTATCAAACCATCCGATAAAGGAGGAGGGATAGTGCTAATGACCCGTGCCAAATACGAACAAGAAATTAATCATCAGTTGACTAGTGAATCATATAAAAAACTCAAAAGTGATCCAACAGGAAAAATAAAGAAAAGTATTGAAAAACTTCTAGAAGATCACCTAATGAAAGGTTCAATAACAAAGGAGGAAAAATAATTTTTAGAGATTGACAATGCATTAACACCCACAATCTATATCCTGCCTTCATTCATAAAAGTGTTACAGATCCACCTGGAAGACCAATTATTGCAGGATGCAATAGCTTAACAAGTAATCTCTCAGCTTTTGTTGACTATCATCTTCAACCCATAGTGAAAGAAAATCCCTCATATTTAAAGGACACAACAGATACCTTACAGAAAATAAAGAAAATACAATGGGACAATAACCTTATTATGATATCTGCTGATATCACTTCTCTATACACCATTATAGAGCACACTAAAGGTATCGAAGCCATCTCCTGGTATTTGAATAAAACTAATATGGAGGAAAAAAAGAAGAGTTTTATTATGGATAGTATCCATTTTATACTTTTTAACAATTATTTTTACTTCAATGGTGATTATTTTATACAGCAAGTAGGCACAGCTATGGGTACCAGGTTTGCCCCGAGCTACGCTAACCTCTTCTTAGCCAAATGGGAGGAGGATGCTGTGTTTAAAAACTCAGCATGGAGGGCAAACCTGGTATCCTGGAATCAATATATTGATGATATTTTGTTTTTCTGGAGAGGAACTGTTGAAGATCTAGAAGAGTTTTGCAATTATTTGAATACCAACTCTCTAAACATTAAATTAACATTTAATATTAGCAAAGAAAGCATTAATTTTCTTGATTTGACCATCTATCAAGAAAATGGTACATTAAAAACCAAATGTTTCCATAAACCGACAGATACGAACAGCTTTATACATAAGAACAGTGAGCATCACCACAGATGGTTAGACGGTGTTCCGAAAAGTCAATTTTTACGAGTAAAAAGAAACTGCACGGATGGCAAAATTTGTGAAGAACAAATGAAAAAGATGGAGGAAAAGTTTTTGTCAAGAGGTTATAAAAGAGAAGAAATATCAAAGATAAAGAAAGAAGTGTATAACCTAGATAGAGAAACCCTCTTTAAATCAAAAGAAAAAAAGAAAAATCAGAATGTTAAAGAGTGGGCTTTTATCACCCAATATGGATCACACCATTCATTTTTAGAGGGTATTTTTAAAAAACATTGGCACATTTTACAAAAAGATTCAGTTTTATCTACGGTTTTACCTTCCAACCCTGTTTTTATATATAAGAAAGCTGGTAACCTAAAAAGCAAACTGGTTAGAAGTGCTCTTGACCAAAATAGCATTAACCCCATAAGAACGAAGGGGTTCCACTGTTGTGGATCATGCATCATGTGCAAAACTGTACCAAGAAAAGAAAACAAGTTTACTAGTTTTACTGTAAAAGGAAAGAATTATTCAATTAATGACTTTATTACTTGTCATACAACCAATGTTGTTTATTGCACTGAATGTAAATGCGGATTATTTTACATAGGTCGCACCTCCAGAGCCCTTAAGACAAGAATGGCTGAACACACACGTAATATTAAAAAAAGGTCTTGATACACATGCATTATCATGTCATTTTAAAAATAAACATGCAAGTTCTACAAATGACATTGTTAATTTTATGGGAATAGAAAATGTGAAAAATAACTGGAAAAACAGAGATAAGGAAACAAGATTAGCACAAAGAGAAATGGAGTGGATTTACAAATTTAAAACTTTAATCCCTCATGGTCTTAACAAAGATTTCGAACTCAAATGGTTTTTATAGTTATTATTTCCCTATCTATGTCTCTTTTTAAAAAAGAAGAAGTCTGCTTACTATCTGTTTCATATTTTAACCTTTTAGCCTATTTTTTAACTATTAATGATATTTTTCTTCTTTCCTTTATTATATGGCAATTCATCCTAAAATGTCCCTGAAAAATCCTCCAAGAAAATGGCCGCCAAGACACTTCCTGTATCTATACACCAAAACCGGAAGTGATCGGCCGCGCACTTCCGGTTTTCGCGGACAATTTAATAGAGCCAATAAGACAGAGTTTCAAGTTCTACCAGTAGTGGGAAGTATATGGACACCAACAAAGAGGTGTGGGAGGCCTCTCACACGCTTTCCATTGAAATCGCGGAACCGGAAGTGAAATCGCAGAACCAGAAGTGACGCGGGAACCACTTCCGGCGGCAAATTAAGACACACTATAAAAGGAGAACTCATGCTGACCTGCACACAGCCTTGATAAAGAGCTTCCAGCTCGAAACGTGTCGGCGCTAGTCTGCAGGATCACATCCTTTAAGCCTGTGAGTGTCTGGACCAGGGTGCTATCCGGATCCCCTGTTTCCCCACCTAAATAGACACTCACCTATGTCACACGGTATGCATTGCATCACATATGGGACTTAAGTTTATGGACTACTTCGTTCCTAACATTCATTGCATAATCTGCTGCTTTATCTACATGTACTGTACATTCACTGTATACTCTGCTGCTATTTGTTTTTTATTCATTTTCCCTTAAGCAATTTGGGAAATTTTGTCTTATTTATTCTATATTCATTAAAATATATTTTTTAACCTTAAGCGCTAGTGTCACTTTAAAGAATTTTATATTGAGCTGCTAAATAGTGTTTTTCTATACCTGATGCAGAATAGTATTTAGGAGTATTTTTTCCAGAAAATAAGTTATCCCAGCAAAATTGGGGTACTTGAAAATGGGGGTCAGCATATTTAAAGTTGAAAAAGTGAAGTTGAAAAAATAGTGAAAAATCCACCTGCCGCAAACACCTACAATCAAAAAAACACTTGGACACACACCCCCCAACCCCCCCCCCAGAGTCAAGTTCACTAGTTTTTAAGTTTGTATCCCAACTTTTTTTTGTTGCCCCCTTTTTCAAAGTAAATTTTTGGGGTGTCCTTAAGTTTTTTGTTTTTTTTTTGACACAGATTACTTTTGGGGGACTGACTGAAGGCTGCACAGGGGTTCCCGCAACATTGCACCCCAAAACCCCAATTCTGCACTTTTTTCCGCCTGCCATTCATAGGCGATACTTTACCGCCTAATTTTTTACCGTTTACAGGCCTGGTCCTGAGTCGTACACATTGTCGTTGTCAGACGTGGTTGTGTGATGTTATTCTTCTGTACGTGCATCTAAGTGGCTCTGCGCATGCTGTCACAGTCCATGTGCACAGAGTTGCAGCTGTGCTTGAGACACATGGCGGATATAGTAAAGTGCGGGTTTTTAGAAGTGTAGCTGTTGCCCATAGCAACCAATCAGATTCTACTTAACATTTATCTAGCACCTTCTAGAAGATAATAAGTAAAATCTGAAGGCAGCTATGGACAACAACTCCACTTCTTAAAACCCGCACTTTAGTAAATATACCCCATGGTTTCGGATGTACACCAGGGAAAGGTCACAGAAGCAATACCCACAAAAGAGACAGGCACATGGAAGCTGCAGTATCTAACTCAGAATCAGGCCCTTAGGGGGAGATTTATCAAAGCTTGGAGAGAGAGAATGTGGAGAGAGATAAAGGGTCTCATTCAGACCCACTCGCAAGCGCCTATGCGCTCGCAAGCGGGTCGATGTTAAGGCCCTCGACACGCGCAGCGGCTGCACTGCACGTGCGCAAGCCCCGGAGTGAGAGAGAAATTCGCTCCGGGACTCACTACAAAAGGGGTGGCTATCGATGGTGATCGACAGCTCGCCCCGTTTTGTAGGCGGGGTGGCTACTCAAACGGAGGCGTTCCCGATGGAATAATAGCTAATTTCGGCTAATAGAGCCGAAAGCTACCTGGGGCTTGCGGTAGACGAGACCCCACCACAAGGGTCTCGTCGCAAGCCCTGATGGTCTCGATGGTCTTGACCATCGCGACCATCAACCTGGCCGCTCGCTAAAGCTGTGGGTGGTCACCCACAGCCTATCGAGTGGCCAGGAGGCCGGCTCTGAACATAGAAGTGGCCGCCCTCAATCAGAGCGAGCGCTCACATTTTGCAAGCGGCTCTGAATGAGGTCCAAAGTTCTTCTAACCAACTAGCTTCTAACTGCCATTTGCAGCCTGTATTTAAAAAACGACAGGAGCTGATTGGTTGGTACTTTATCTTTCTCCACTTTATCTCTCTCTAAACTTTGATAACCCCTCCCCCTCCCTTTAATGTTACTCATGTTATTGTAGAAGTAAATGAACAATACTGGATTTAAACCTCTATACGCTCCTGCCTATACCTTCTAAATCCTGCCTATACCTTCTAGAATTGTCGCTATTTGCGTACGCAGTCATATAGTAAATAAATGCCTTCAGACTTTGAAATGTGTTTCCAGCACAAAAAGGTTATTATTTAACATAAAAACAGTAGGTCACACGCTGTGATCTAAAGACAATTTAGCGCAAAGAAATCATACAGACCCAAGGTACAGTTATTAAATACGCAAGCGCTCTGGGACCAGTTACCGGCATCAACAAGAAACCTCTGTCAACAGCATCAGCAAGAAGACTCCAGATTGGGGTGTGAGAGCACATATATATACCCTTACAGGGATAAGCAATACAATAGGCAAGTTTGGCATGATTCCATTGGTTCTCCATCATAGTGCTTCTGTTACAGGACATTTAACAGGTCGATTCAAATGGACACAGGTCAGCCTCCAACAGCATTTTGTCTCCTTTTTCCCGCCGCATGCAAATCTAAACTGCTAACATTACATAGTATATTTTAGTGTTTTAACTCTCTACAGTCCATAAGTTGCATACGCATGTAAGCAGCGATCTTCTCACTGATGACACCGGAAAGTTGTTGAGACAGAGTAGATCAGTACAATACCAAACACAGTTTGCTTATCATGTACTAAACCTTAGATATCAAATAGTCTTTATTTCACAACATTAGTAATAAATGAATAAACCTTGAATATTACACTTTGAAGCTATGGAACCTTTTATGTGAGTGTGCAGTGTGTAAGTATTAGGGGTTTGGGAAAAGACGCTAGTTAGATTTATATAGTGAGGACTTTTAACTTGGGGCAGATGCGTAAGCATGCAGCTAATAAACAGCGTCCGTTCGTGGGGTATTATGCATTCGCTAATGTTCATATTTCAATGTGTGTATGGGGGTATGGTGAAATATGCGATCGCATGATGCTAATAATAGCACCGCCATATGTACTTAAGTGTGAGTTTCTCTAAAATGGCGCTGGGTGGCCATTCGCAAAATGGCGTCATGCAGATCTCATTTTAAGATAGTGTCTTGTGGCCATTCGCAAGATGGCGTAGTTCCAATTTAATTTTAAACTGATTCTGTCTCAGCCAATTATCCAGCTTTGACAGTCCACCCTTCGATAGCAACCAACATGCTATCATACACTGGTCTTAACATTAATTTAGGCTTACATTATGACATATCATTTTAATGTTATATTATGGGATGGCACAAGGTGGTTCTTCCATCACCCTAGCGGTCGTTAGAGCTGTGGGTGTTAACCCACAGCCTAATGACCGAAACAGAGGCGGCCGGTCAGGATGCAAGCGGCCGCCCAGTTTCTGAGCGACCGCTTGCATCCTCTGACCGCCTCTGAATGAGGCCCTAAGTCCTGTAATGGCAAGGCCAAAATAGAAAAACCTGGGATCCACATTCTGCAGTATCCACACATTCACAAGAAGGTACGAATTTGATGTTGGTTCTGCGGCAGTGTCATGTTCTGTATGGCCTGGATTCGATCAGTAGTTAGATGTCATAACCCCTGGGTTAGGCAGTGTCCCAAGTATATTACTCTTGATTGGCACGGCTGTAGTTTGTCCTTAGCAACCTTGTGTCCTGTTTGCGAGAGATGAAGCAACAAAAGTTTAGTTTCATTTACACATGACATAAACGAATCAGAACATAGCAATAAATTGTCTACATATTGTATTAGAACAGACCCTTTGGCAGGTTGAAAAGATTGTAAACAGTCGTGCAAAGCCTGGGAAAAGATACTGGGGCAGTCTATGAAACCTTGGGGAAATCGTGTCCATGTGTATTGTACACCCCTGTATGTGAAAGCGAATAGGTAATGACAGTCAGGATGAAGAGGCACAGAGAAGAAAGCAGAACAGAGGTCAATGACAGTGAAATGGGTTGCATTTGGTGGGATCTGCATGAGAATGACAGCTGGATTTGGCACTACTGGAAATTGGCTCTCTACCACCTTATTAACACCTCTAAGATCTTGTACCAGCCTATAACCCCTCCCACCACTCTTCTTTACCGGAAAGATGGGACTGTTGGCTACACTAGCTGTACGAACTAAAATTCCCTGTTGTAACAATCGCTCAATTATTGGATAAACCCCTAATTCTACCTCCTGTTTTAGTGGGTACTGGGGAATTTTTGGAGCTTGCCTAACTCCTTTTAAATTTACCATTATGGGGCTTACATTTGCCTTTAATCCAGTGTCCTGTCCATCCTTGGTCTAAAGTGAATCTGGAATTTGGGATAACATTTGATCTACCTGAGATGGATTTTCACTTAAACCGGTAGAGTGATACAATATCCTTTGGGGAGTGTCCAACATATCCCTCACCTCGTGCGCAACTCTCTCTTTTGGATATCTAAAAATACACCATCAGGGGTACAATATATGACACATCCCATCTTACATAACAATTCCCTTCCCAGTAGGTTAGTAGGAGCTGCTGCTGCCTGGAGGAAAGAATGCCTGGTATGCAATGGCCCGATAGTGACCTCTGTGGAGTTTGTTAAAGGATAATGTTGCACTTTACCCGTTACGCCCATTGCTGGTACTGTCTCGTTGGTTACCTGTAAATTAATGGGAGATTTTATCACTGACCTGGTCGCCCCTGTGTCTACAAGAAAAGGATATTTAGTACCAGCTACATCAACCATCATTACCGGCTCTTCCCTAGTACTTCCCGTTAAAATGACTATCTGTAGACTACAGGTATGACCTGACCCCTAGTGTTGGCTCCCACTCTCCAATAAAGCATTAACGGCCACAATTAGAGCTGGTGCCTGTTGGACATTTGCTGGTGTCTGTGTATATCCTTTATGGGGATATCCAGGTACTCCCTGGTTAGGGTGTCCTACCCTCTTTGCCATACAGTTCTTACTTAGATGTCCTGGCTGGTTGCAACTAAAACACTTTCGTGGGTGGAGTGAATGAAAGGATTGTTGTGTGGGTTGAGCAGGAGAGAAAGGTGGTGGGTATGGGTAAGGATATTGAGGGAGAGGATATTGTGGGAGATATGGGGTTTGTGGATAGTATGGGACTTGTGGCTGTGTGTGATAAGTGGGATAGGGTTGCGTTTACGGTGGTGTAGGATTAGTGAGGATGTGTAACTGTTCAGTTGCAGGTGCAGGTGTGGATGCAGGTGTGTCTGCTGGCTGTGATGTTACCGTCATTCCTTCTAGAGCTTGAATACTGACAGCCATTAGTTTCTCGCTCTGGGTCTCTCTCTTTTTAGAGATGTTCTTGTCATGTTCAATTGTGGATTCTATGAGGGTGTCTACTGTGACTCCCCTCCAGCCAGGCTGTGAGGTCTGAACCCGGGTCTTTAGGTTCTCTTTAAGACCATCCATGAGTACAGTGACAAGCATTCCCCTGTGGTGAGTGCTATCTTTAATATCTTCTAACCCAGTGTACTGGGTGATAGCCTGCAGAGCCCGGTCACAATAATCTTCTGCAGATTCACTCTCTTTTTGTTTTATTGTGAAGATTTTGTTCCAGTTAACTACTACTGGAAAATATACACCTAATTGAGTTACAATGCGGGAAATGTTACCTTGATTAATTTCGTCTGCTAAGGGAACATCTCCATCCAATACACAATCTGTGATAAATTTTGTCACGTCGGTATTGCGTGGTAGACAGGCCCTTAACACCACTCGCCAATCTTTGTTGGTTGGCTCGTGAGAACTACCCAAATTTCTCAAAAATCTTTGACATTTGGCTAATTCCTTTTTGGGATCGGGGAAATCATTCATTATGGAATTTAGCTCTGCTCTTGTCCAAGGACAATGCATTACTACTTCCCTTGTGGGCACTACTCCATTCGCATCTGCATTCCCATGCAGAACAGTTATTGTCCGGATGGGATGCAGACCGGCCGCACTGCTACTTTTGACCTTATTACATGGCTGGGGGTTTAGTCTGTTACAGCAACGTATAGGGTTAACAACTTCCTCTACGGGTGCAGTGGATGTTAACACTTCCTGTACTATCACTGATGGAGATGGCGGCACCACTTGTGCTTGCCATGGTGGAGCATCTAACATGTGTACAGCATGGGAAATGGCAGACTTAACAATAGGCTCATCATCCACATCATAAACATTTTCCTTATGGTTACTTAAGAGAGGGTACAAATTACTTTTTTCAACAACTGTACCTGCGCGTGAACCACTGGCAATACCTTCCACAATGCTATCTTGCTGCACGTGCGCGCTATTTCGCAGCTCGCACGCATTGCAATTTAGAGCTGCAGGTGTACTTTCTGGTAATGTGCTCGAGACGCTAGTTTGCATCTCTTGCACACCTTTAAGCCACGCATCCCCCTCATGCTGCCATCATTTTAAACATTCGTTATATTTTACCTTTTTCACTCGAGAACGCACCAGACTGATGTGATCTCGGACATTGTTCAATACATCCTTATCAAAACTACCAATACTGGGAAATGGCCTTACACTCTTTATTGTCATCTTAAACCATATATCATAGTACCTAATTGCATAAGCACCATACTTAGTATGCATAATACGACGTGCCGATCCAAGCGGCACTTCCATTAGCAGCACATCATTGTCTAACATCTCTACTGTTTGTGTGGCTCCCATCCTGGGACAAGACCTACGTTTTTCAATAAAGATTTAAACTGGTGAAAGACAGTCAAGATACTTTCACTTACCTGCAGACGTCTTGGAAAAAGGGTGTATTCACAAACCCTATGGAAGACCTCTAGACGCCTCCACTCACCTATGGAAGAAAAGCTGCTCCCACGCAGAAATCCCTTTTTGACTACGTTTCAACCGCTAGGGGGCAATATATACAATTTGATTTCCAGTTGATTTCGTCCACCCTCTCACCAGTTCACAATCACAGTTTAGCCCAAAACTATGCGGTTCAATTATAGTGCTCAAATAAGCCTAACTGATTACTGAATACTATAATCACACTGGGAGCCGAACCCTAACAAAGAGAACAACCCATACACCTGCCTTGTGTAAAGTAAATGGTAAGCTGCTACCGAGTCACTAGGCCGTTTGTTACGCCTAGCACTTAAGGGTCCTACGATACCCTTAACATTTAGGTCCCGTGTTACACCCTAAACAAATACTCACAGTTACACACTTTTTTCCTGAGCTGAAAAATATACGTTAACCCAGTTATTGGCAACAATTGATAATGTAATCTCAACGGCTTTGTTTAAAACATGTGGCAGCAAGACCGGAAATACGTATACGCTATTGTGCGACTAGTCGCATACACAATAATGCGACTATTACACAACAGTATTATGACACTTAGCTGGATACGCAAAAATGCGAGAGCTGCATAGGCAAAAATGCGACCCAGCCGTGTACGCAATAATGCGACACCCCCTTTTTAACACACAAAATAAAACGGCGAAACAACCTATCGACGAAGGAAAACAAACTTTTTCCTCCCCATCCCTGGATTCTCAATCAGCGCTCCTAAAGTCACAGTAACCGGTAGTGCACTCTCAGCAACAATGGTAGTAACAGATTCCACCCTTTTGCTGAGAGTTCGATACCGAGTGTTACAGACCGGTTGGACACAGGTCAGCCTGCAACAGCCTTTTGTTTCCTTTTTCCCACCGCATGCAACTCTAAGATGCTAACATTACATAGTATATTTTAGTGTTTTAACTCTCTACAGTCCATAAGTTGTGAACGCATGTTGCGATCTTCTCACTGATGACACCGGAAAGCTGTTGAGACAGAGTAGATCAGTACAACACCAAACACGGTTTGCTTATCATGTACTAAACCTTAGATATCAAATAGTCTTTATTTCACAACATTAGCAATAAATGAAGAAACCTTGAATATTACACTTTGAAGCTATGGAACCTTTTATGTGAGTGTGCAGTGTGTAAGTATTAGGGGTTTGGGAAAAGACGCTAGTTAGATTTATATAGTGAGGACTTTTAACTTGGGGCAGATGCGTAAGCATGCAGCCAATAAACAGCGTCCGTACGCAAGGTATTATGCATTCGCTAATGTTCGTATTTCAATGTGTGTATGGGGGTATGGTGAAATATGCGATCGCATGATGCTAATAATAGCATCACCATATGTACTTAAGTGTGAGTTTCTCTAAAATGGCACTGGGCGGCCATTCGCTAAATAGCCTTGTGCAGAACTCATTTTTAAGATGGTGTCTTGTGGCCATTCGCAAGATGGCGTCGTTCCAATCTAATTTTTAACTGATTCTGTCTCAGCCAATTATCCAGCTTCAACAAAATGTTAATGAGTTAATGAGTGATAAGAAGGAAACCATTTCACAAATATGACATGCAAGATTGTGCTGGAAGGGAACATGCATTGTCAGTGCCCTTTTATTAAATTTATGTCCATAAATTATTTTGTTTTGTTGTTCTTTATGTTCTTTTAAAAGTCATTTATGCATTAAAACCAGGATGAGAGAGATTCTTTCTGTCTGGACTAGTTTCTGACATTTGATTGGAAGCAATCAGGACACACTTCCAGGAAACAGCATTGCATTATTATTATACAGCGTTATATAAACAACAACACTGCGGGAACCGGACTAATTGTAACATCCGCAAAATAAAAGTCAGAGAATCATTTGTAATTATCGGCCACAGTGACTACTTGGTGGGGAAGAAAATTACATGTTGGGAGGGGGCATGACAGTAAAGGAAAGGGGGGAACTTTGCGTACAAAGGCGTGATTTCACCGGAAATGCCTCACCTACAAGCTACATCCCCTGTTTTGTCACGCTGAGGGCGTACTAAGCAGCTCCTGGATCACTGGCATGCCCATAGCATGACAAAAATGGGCCCCCAGTCCCTCTCTACAGTGAATAGATGCAGAGTGCATGTGCTGGGCATGTATTCACCGCCCACCGCTAAGCAGTGCAACGGATGAGTTGGGGCCTCCCAACCTTCCCCTACACCACCACGCCACTGGGTGAGATGGCGGCACAGTGGCCAAAAAGAAGGACTGATCACCAAAATTAGGATGGCTGGGAGTTACTGTATGTGTGAGTAAAGCCACCGGGAGGAGTAAGGGTCCTTGGTGTAATATTGCTTTGCTGTGTGAAAGTAATAAACATTCTACAGTAGCCCCCTCTTACCCACCAGCCTCCAAACATTAAAACATAAAGCACCAGAACAATCATGCATTAACAAAAAGTACATACAATAAACAAGGGCAAGGCAAATTATGTCCCACCGCATTCCTGCCAACATGACCCATTCCAGGAGGGACAAAATGCTGTGTTCCTGGACCTCTCTCTTAATTTATGATTGTCAACAGCTCAGTAGCGGATTTACCACTAGGCAACACAAGCGGTTGCCCAGGTCCCACAAATGTTGCCATTTGTGGGCCCCAGACGGTCTGCACCTTCGCAGAGAATGCAGCTGGGAGATATGTAGGGTATACTCCTGGATGCTTCGAATGTGTGGTCATAGATGCAGCGTTTTGGGGGCAGAGCTGTCTAGGGCCGAGTCACATGCAGCAGATCCCTGACTGATCCACACTAGTGCAAAATAGAGATGGCTAGTGAGTGAGTGTCTCAACACAATGTCTCAAATCATTCAGATGTACGAATGATTTCGAGTTACTCAATGATTGGTGTTTCGAGACGCTGATCCGACCTTATCGTACTTCTGCACTGCGTCAAAAAAGCACTTTGAATTTGGGGGTGAAAAAAAAAATGTTGGGGGACAAAGATAAAAACTAGCGAACTTGACTCTTGGGGGGGTCCCCAAGTATGCCCCAAGTGTTTTTTTACATTGCAGATGCTTTCAGCAGGTGGATTTTTTACGATTTTTTTCATCGTAACTTTAGCAAATTTAAAATATGCTTACCCCCATTTTCAAGTACCCCAAATTTGCTGGGATAAGTTATTTTAGGCAAAAAACCCCCCAGAAAACTATTCTGCACCACTTATACAAAAACGCTATTTAGCAACTATTGAGCCCGTTTAAAAACACCAAATACCTTCAGCAAGCCAAATCGGGGGGTACCATAGGAAACCCCATGTCAGAGCATCTTTTGGGGGGTGTCAGGCGGATTTCCCCAAATCTGACATGACTTTCCGCTTGTTTAGTTTCATCGGGTCCCGTTTTCACCTACTTTCAATTTGAATACGGCGATACGCGGGCACGCACGCAATACTTTTCCACCTGCAAAACACACGATGTAGGCAAAAAGGTATCGTGGCTCGGCTCAAATTAAATACGGGCCTGAGTCTCTCTATAGAGCCTTGTCCAGAGACACTCCACTGAGTTGAGCCAGTATGAGGAATCGATCTGCCCATCCATAGTGCAAAGCTGCTGGGTGAAGATTTACACTGGCTGGCCCCTCCTCTGGGACCACCCACATTCAGTCCCTTTTGGAACCACGAGACAGAGAGGTTTTTCCTCTCCTGCTCCCTTCTCTATACCACTCCATACTCTTCCAATTCCTTCCAGTACCCATGTATCTTCCAATGCCTCAGTGGTATAACTAAGGGAGATCAAGCGGAGTGGTGTACAAGTGGTTTTATTCATGTACAGATCTCTCCTAGCCTCCCACATCAGACACAAATAATCACCAGTGTTCCCCATCTTTAAGACATTTAAAATTAGAGAGATTAAATAATTTTTCCTTTTTTTTCTCTACTATATCTCTTCCCCCATAATACCCACCACATACCTATCACCACCTACTGATTTCCATTTATTAATCATGCAGGGAAAGAGTGCAAACACCATATCAGTCATAATGCACTATTCGCAAAGTAATTTTCTTATATGCAAATTATTTTTGCCACAATGCATCTTGTTAGTGTTGTTAACATATAGGGCTCTATTTGCTACAATCCGCATATTGAATGCAGATCGTAGTGTGATATTAACGACTGAATCAATTTCACAGGGATTTACTACAAATCCCTTGCAGGGACAGAGCTTGCGATAAAGCTCTGTCCCTGCGAATCCCCTTCGGAGCCATATCACGGTATTTTTGCAAAAAATACCTTTACAAAGTGTCCGCGCATGCATGGACTGGCCGCCGCTGCTACCACCTCCCCGGCGCTAAGCCCCGCCCCCGCAATCACCGACCCCACGCCTCCCTTAGTTACACTTACTTGCATGATCCGGGCCTCCGGTCGGGTGATCTCCCATACTGCAATGGGACCCGTTCACCTGATGACCGGGCAGCAGTGCACTAAGGGGGACCAGCTGACCGGAGGGGAGTCATCACCGCAGGCCCGATCACCGTTCCCTGAAGTTAGGCAAGTAAATTTTTTTTTTATTGCGGTCTGTTTAGACCACATAGCTGATTACTGGGACCGACTTCGGGCTCTGCTTTCCCTGTTAAGAGCAGAGCAGAGCAGAGCAGGGCAGGAGTCCGGTAACCGGGGGAGAGCCTATCACAGGGCTTTCCCCGATATATTTTTTACAATTTATTTTTAGTAACTTTGGCCAGATCACATTTCCCATTACAATTATGGGAAATGCGATCTGATTACTAAAAATAAGTGATACTTAGGGGTTGGAGTAGAATTTTACAAATTGTACTCCAATTGCCCTGTAATAACTCTAGGTCATACGCACATGCAGGGGGGGTTTCTGAGTACCTAGCCGCCGTTCCATCGCCGAGCAGCTACACAACTTTTTTTTTTTATTAAAAGAAGGAGCAGCCGGATTTCAGGCAACGGTGCCTGCTCTTATAGTCTGGCTGGAGCTACGCTGGCCCAGCTGGCTGGCTGACTGACTGTAGGGGGAGCTGCTGCGGCAGCGCGCAGCTCCTCCCAGGAAGTTCTGATGGGGCATTGCAAGAGGGCCAGGCTGAGCTGCGTTGCCGCCGGGTGACTAATCCCGGCGCTTTCTCCTGGACCTTCAGCCGCAGGTGAATTTATGTGGGGAGTGCCCAGCACGGCAGGGGGATTACTGCCAGTGCGGGGATTACTGCCGGTGGGGGTGTGCATTAACAACTGATACTGTACTTGTTTGACTGCGCTTATGTTTTTGTGTGAAAGAGGTGTGTGTATGTGTGTATGTCAGTGCGTGTGTCTGTGTGTAGTGTTTGTGAGTGTCTGTCCAAGTGTCTGTGTTAGAGTGTGTCGTGTCAGTGTGTGTGTAATACCGAACTGACTGTCCATCATCCAAATTTTATATATATATATATATATATATATATTTATTATGGCTAGATTCTTTTTTGGTATGGAAACCCCCCTTTCAAATTCCTGCTTTTGCCACTGTAGGTGATACTAAAATAATGTGAAAAGGGTGTGAAAACACCCTTTTCACTTTATTTTATTGAAAATAATGTTAATAAATAGAGCCCATAGAAAGTAATAAATAATACTTTCCATGTAGTAGGTGTTATAATTGAAATATATATATATATATATATATATATATATATATATATACAGAGTAAAAAGAAAAAAAAAGTGTCACCCTAAATCAACAGGTATGTGAATTAAACTACCCCCAATATAATTCTGAATTCTTATTTTGTAATTTTTATCTCAAGGTGGGGAATAGGATATGACCTTTTTGGGCTGGTTTTAATGTAGTGAAGAGCCTTAGGGATTGTTGTCACTGCATATGGAGGATTAAATGTGACCATTATGGGCTGTCATTTTTCCAATGAAGCTGGGTGGACGTTATCCTAATAAGTTGTCATTACTATTTTTCCAAGGATATTAACATATGCGTGATGGTAGCAGTGATATAGCAGAGTGCATTATAGGTACCATAATTATGATATATGTGAATAACATTCACCCAGAATGCATCATAATTGTTATTTATGCATAATTTGTTACAATAAAAGCATAGTGCATTATTGGTAGCATAATTTCTACATATGTTAATTATTTAACCCAGAATGCATCTTTTTTGTTACTGATGCAAGGTATGTGCTCTTTACCTGTGTTCTTTGCATAAATAAATTAATACCAGTGGTTTGCGATATAGTAAGTGTTATAAATGAAATATATATTGGAATGAAAAATAACAAAAAATTATCTCCCTATCTGTACAGGTGTTTGAATTAGATTACCCCCAGTGTATTTTTTGAAAGTTTAAGTTCTCCTTTTGGTGGCTTATGGGATGGTTTCAGATCATATCTGTGGTTGTGGTTGTGGTTGTGGTTGTGGTTGTGGTTGTGGTTGTGGTTGTGTGAGATTAATAATTGTTTGTTATAGATCTTTATTTATTTGTTTAGGGGTGCCATTTTTAAATTTCCCTTGGCTCCAAAATTCTCAGTTATGCTACTGCTGCTCCTATTCACTCAACTCTATATCCATGGCTGCAGTGGCACATCTATAATGGGTGCACCCATTTTTTTCTTTTTTAAATTGCCTGTCCGTGGTCCTGCGTCGGGACTCAGCGCTGCTCAGAACACTGGAAAATGGCTGCCGCTGCCATTTCCCCGGTGTTCTGCGCATGCGCAGTAGACTCCGGGCACGCTTTAGTACCTGGAGTCTACTAGCTTCGGTGGCTGGTTAGCTGCGTCAGTTGGCTGCCAGCCACCATTGAGAGAGGAGGGGGCCCCCTCCTCTCTTAAGACGCCCCTGCATGGCTGCCTGCCTACATTAGCATCAGATACCAGGTAAGTGGCTTAGGGGCAGGAAGAATGCTTGCTTATGTGTGTATGACATATGTGTGGCACTCTAGTGGGGTGGATGCTGTATGAGACATACCTGTTATCTTTTGGGCTTTCTACACCAAAGCAGAGAGGAAAGGTGGTTCCCAATCCCAACACAATAATTACACAATAGTAAAATTATGTACTTTATTAGGCAGGAACTCTTCGATACTCAAGATTCACTTATGCATGAATGAAAGCAATATTCAATTTTGCACAGTACACTGTATCAGTATATTATGCAACCATGTAATGTATTTCTTTGCCATATCAATATCAACAAATTTTATGGGTACAAAGGTTTAAACCTAGACAACTAATACTGTAATATGGGTCTGATTTATTACAGATTTCAACTACTAATACTGCTAATACACCTGCAATCCTAAAAACTCCTGTCCCATCCATATAGCACCCCAAAATACCTGACCCAATACTTTATACCCATTTTCCAACATTTGTTACAATTAAGATGATTTTAATTATTTTTTTTGCCTAATTACTCAATAGAGAGGGCTGTCCAAAGGGATCCGAACCAAGTACCCAAATGTTTAACCAAAAATAGGGATTTTGCACATTTTATCACCTGCCTCTGAGGTGGTGAAAACTTTTTGCCGGTTTCTACCTATGGAGTTTTCGCACATGCGATAACTCCAGGAATTGGATAGCTGATATGCACGAAAAGATTGCATTGGTGAACACTTTTCGCCAAACGCGACTTTTCGCATCTAATTGAATCTTAGGGCCGAATTCAATTAGAGGCTATAAGTCCAGTTTGGCAAAAAGCGCGATGATTTCGGCTCAGTCGCCTGTTTGGATGCGATGTTTTCGCCATGCGCATCCCCGCTTTTTACCCTATTCAATAGCAAACCAGGCGAAAACGCGGAAGGCAAATGTAGTAAAAAGTTTCTGAACTTGACAGTGACTTTTTATAAATGCGCTGCAGGTGATGTATAACGGAGGATGTTCCTAGGTGCTTAACGTCTTTACCCTTACTTATTACACCTTTACATAAGCTACATATTTGTTATCCGGATTTGGATAGAAAATTTTCCAGACCGAAGAGGTGGATTTTTTGGTCTTCTGCCCAGGCATGACCGTGATGGGCTTTTTCATCCCACGGACAACTTAAACAAACCACATCACCATCAGAATCCTCCTCGCCAACTTCCTCCTCAGCGCCAGCTACACCAATCTCCTCATCCTGTTGTACTTCAACAGTGTCATCTTCAATTTGAATATCAGCAACTGGACTGTGGGTGCTCCTTACAGTATTTGCAGAGGGCGTGCAAATGGTGGAAAGAGCCACCTCTTCCCGTCCAGTGTTGGGAAGGTCAGGCATCGCAACCGCTGACACACTTCAACTCTCTTTGGGGATTTGTGATATCTTCTTAGCTTTTGCCAGCTTAACTCTTTTCATTTTTCTAGCAGGAGGAGGGCTTCCATCATCACATGAAGCTGAACCACTAGTCATGAACATAGGCCAGGGCCTTAGCCGTTCCTTGCCACTCTGTGTCGTAAATGGCATATTGGCAAGTTTACGTTTCTCCGCAGATGATTTAAATTTATCATTTTGGGTCATTTTACTGAACTTTGGCTTTTTGGATTTTACATGCCCTCTACTATGACATTGGGCATCGGCCTTGGCAGACGACATTGATGGCATTTCATTGTCTATGTCATGACTAGTGGCAGCAGCTTCAGCGCTAGGAGGAAGTGGTTCTTGATCTTTCCCCATTTTATCCTCCAAATTTTTGTCCTCCATTATTTCTACGGAGTGCATTATTTTTATGGAGTGAATAACCCCTGTAAAAATAATTTGGATGAATTAAATCACCCCTTATTACTTTATAAGGGTGAATACACAGCACACCACACAGGGCAGCACCTGTAAAAATTATTTGGATTAATTAAATCACCTCTTTTTATTTGGAGTGAATATACACAGGGCACAGGGCAGTGTACCCTTACACCACACAGGGCAGCCCCTGTAAAAATTATTTGGACTAATTAAATAGCCCCTGTAAAAATTATTTGGATGAATTAAATCACCCCTTTTCATTTGGAGACTGGAGTGAATATACAGCACAGGGCACCATAGCCCTACACACACAGGGCAGCCCCTGTAACAATTATTTGGACTGATTATACAGCATAGTACAGCACCACTGGACTGGACTGATACATCAGAGCAGGTCACCCCCAGACTGATACAGCAGCATAGCACCACTGGACTGGACTGATACAGCAGATCAGGTCACCCCCAGACTGATACAGCAGCACAGCACCACTGGACTGATACATCAGAACAGGTCACCCCCAGACTGATACAGCAGCATAGCACCACTGGACTGGACTGATACATCAGAGCAGGTCACCCCCAGACTGATACAGCAGCACAGTACCACTGGACTGGACTGATACAGCAGAGCAGGTCACCCCCAGACTGATACAGCAGCACAGCACCACTGGACTGGACTGATACAGCAGAGCAGGTCACCCCCAGACTGATACAGCAGCACAGCACCACTGGACTGGACTGATACAGCAGAGCAGGTCACCCCCAGACTGATACAGCAGCACAGCACCACTGGACTGGACTGATACAGCAGAGCAGGTCACCCCCAGACTGATACAGCAGCACAGTACCACTGGATTGGACTGATACAGCAGAGCAGGTCACCCCCAGACTGATACAGCAGAGCAGATCGCCATGCCACGCCATGCCACTTTCCCACAGACACTAGAGACACATCCTCTCACTACCCTCTCCAGGAGTGGAGTGAGGATGGCGGGGTGGGAGGCGTGAAATGTGCAAAGTCCGGGTCTCGCTAGAATCCAACACCAGGATGATGACGTTTTGCCTCGTTCCGGGAACCGAGTCTGGCTGGAAAACCCGAGCCGGACTCGGTTTCCGACTCGGATCGGGGGACTCGGGGGGTTCGAATTTTGAAAATCCGAACCCGCTCATCCCTAATGTATATGTGTGTGGGGAGTGTTTTCTTATGTGTGAATGACATATGTATATACAGTATGTGTGTGGGAGAGTGTTTGTTTATGTGTGTATGATATGTGTATATGTGTGTGTGTGTGGGGGGGAGTGTTTGCTTATGTGTGTATGATATATATGTATATATGTGTGTGGGGGGGAGTGCTTGCTTATGTGTGTATGATATATGTATATATGTGTGGGCAGAGGCTGGCTGGCAACTTTTAGCCTGGGGGGCAAATGCATGCAGGCAGCCCTGGCAGAGGGGTAGCGTGTAGCCAGGGTGCCCGAAGAACATGCGTGCTACGGCGCCCCCCCCTCAAGTGTTCCAGGGAGGAGGCGGGTCCATATGGGATTAATGTAAAGTAAAATAAAGATTAGGAACAGCCCCGTCGTGGTGCCCATATGCAGTGCCCCCCTGTGTCCCAGGAGAGGATCCTCTTATGCAGGCCTCCAGTAGTGCCCTCAGTAGTGATCCTCCTATGCAGTGCCCCTTATACAGTGCCCCCAGTAGTGGTCCCCCCTGTGCAGTGCCCCTTGTGCCCCCAGAAGTAAGCCCCTTATATAGTACCCCCATTAGTGGTACCCACATGCAGTGCTCCTTATATAGTGCCCCCAGTACCAGTCCACACGCTATGCAGTGCCCCCAATAGTGGTAATCCTTATGCAGTGCCCCTTAAATAGTCGCCCCAGTTGTAGTCTCCCCCCTATGCAGTACCCCAGCATATCCCTTTTTATAGAGCCCCCAGCAGTGGTCCCTCAATGCAGTGCCCACAGTGGTAGTCCCCTCCCCCCTATGTAGTGCCCCTAATAGTAGTCTCCTCCCCCCATGCAGTGCCCCTAGTAGTTGTCCCCTCCCCTTATAGTGCCCCTAGTAGTAGTAGTCCCCCCTTGTAATAGTAGTCCCCCCCTTGTAGTGCCCCCAGTAGTAGTCCCCCCCTTGAAGTGCCCCCAGTTATAATCCCCAGTAGTGGTCCCCCCTTGTAGTGCCCCTCCCTGTAGTACCCCCAGTAGTGGTCTCCCTCTTGTAGTGCCCCCAGTCCAGTAGTGGTTCCCCCTTTGTAGTGCCACCAGTAGTCCCCCCCCTTGTAGTGCCCCCAGTAGTAGTAGTACCCCCCCTTGTATTGCCCCCATTAGTAGTAGCCCCCCCTTGCAGTGCCTCCAGTAGTGGTTCCCCCCTTGTGGTGCCCCCAGCTGTGGTCTCCCCCTTGTAGTGCCAGCCTACCCCCCCAGTAGACACACGTAGTGAAAAAAAAAACCACTTACCTGAATCCCCGCTCCCGCCGTCACCATCCGCTCCTCCGTCTATCCTTCCCGGGCATTATGGGAGAGACGTCATATGATGTCATGACGCCTCTCCCATTGCCCACTGCGGGAGCCGGAAGAAGGAGCGGCTCCTGCAGTGGGCGCAGCAGCAGCTAATGAGAGTCTGACAGACTCTCATTGGCTGCTGCTTACAACAAACACACAGCTGCCGGAGCCAGCGGCTGTGTGTTTGCCACTTGTGTATTGCTGACCAAACTCCGTCCGGTCAGCGCTACACACGCGGTGCAGTCTGTGTCACAGTGACACAGACTGCCCGCGGCCCGCATGACGCTGCGGCCCGGGGGGCACATGGCACCCTGGCCCCCGGCCCAGCCCGCCACTGTGTGTGGGGGAGTGTTTTCTTATATGTGTGTGTATGATATGTATATATATATATATATATATATATATATATATGTGTGTGGGGGAGTGTTTGCTTATGTGTGCATGATATGTGTATATATGTGTGTGTGGGGGAGTGTTTGCTTATGTGTGCATGATATATGTATATATGTGTGTGTGTATGATATATATATATATATATATATATATATATATATGTATATATGTATATATGTGTGGGGGAGTGTTTGCTTATGTGTGTATGATATTATTATTATTATAATCCTTTATTTATATGGTGCCACAAGGGTTCCGCAGCGCCTTACACAGTATATAAACAAATAAGCACACAAGAAAACAGATATTAACAGTACAAACAATGCAGGACAGATACATGATTTATACATAACACTTAGATAAGCAGCATGGTGTGTGTCTGTAAACAAGGGTTGGGTGCTCTTGTAAATTAGAGTATAATTAAGTGAAGGAGAAGCACATGAGGGAAGAGGGCCCTGTTCGTGAGAGCTTACATTCTAAAGGGGAGGGGGCAGACAAACATGGGTGACACAGATGGGCTGGATACAAGGGTCACAGCAGTGTCGGACTGGAGCATAAAGGGCCCACCAGGGGAATGCAATGGTAGGGGCCCATGCTTTGGGGTGTGGTCAGTTAATACAGGGGATGAGGTCAGCCCCCACAGAGACTTGGACTGATATTGGCCATGAAACTGACCCTACAATAGAGTAACAAAGTATATTTTGAGTGCACAGTCTGGAACCTGACATTAGAGCAAGTGTTGGGGCCCTGAGGCAGTGGGGCCCACTGGGGATTTCCCCTGTACCCCTGTGGGCCAGTCCAACCCTGGGTCACATTAATCTAACATCTATGGAAAGATTAGTCCAAACTTAAGAGCAGGGCCGGATGAAGGTCTGTGGGGGCCCCTGGGCAACAAACTTGTGGGGGCCCCTTATGCAATATCGCCGGTAGCAGTGCCCCTTATGCAGTGCCCCCAGTAATGGTCCCCCCTATGCAGTGCCCACTGTAGTAATGCCCCTTATATAATGCCCCCAGTAGTGGTCCCCCAATACAGTGCCCCCAGTAGTGCCCCTTATATAGTGCCCCCAAACCCAGTAGTGGTCCCCCCCTATGCAGTGCCCCCAGTAACGGTCCCCCATATGCAGTGCCCACTGTAGTAATGCCCCTTATGCAATTCCCCCAGTAGTGGTCCCCCTATGCAGTGCCCCTTATATAATGCCCCCCGTAGTGGTCCCCCTATACAGTGCCCCCAGTAGTGCCCCTTATCAAAGAGCCCCCAGACCCAGTAGTGGTCCCCCCCTATTGTCCCCAGTAGTAGCCCCCCCTATGCATTGCCCCCAGTAGTAGTCCCCCCCTATAGAGTGGGGCCAGTAGTTGTCCCTCCCTATACAGTGGGGCCAGTAGTTGTCCCCACTATGCATTGACCCTAGAAAATGTCCCCCCCAGTGCCCCCATGAAGTGGCCCCCTATACAGTGACTCCTATAGTGGCCCCCCTATGCAGTGCCCTCTGTAGAGGCCCACTCCCCTATGCAGTCCCCTGTAGCTGTCCTCCCATGCAGTGACCTCTGTAGTGGCCTCCTCCCCTATGCAGTGACCTCTGTAGCGGCCCCCTCCCCTATGTAGTGTCCCCTGTAGCTGCCCCCCCATGCAGTGACCTCTGTAGCGGACCCCTCCCCTATGCACACACAAACACACACACAAAAAAAAAAATCACCACTTACCTGAATCACCGCTCCTGACACGGCCGCCGCTGCCCGCTCCTATTCCCGGCTCTTCCACTGCACTATGGGAGAGACGTCAGCATCATGACGTCTCTCCCATTATCAGCAGATGCGGGGGACAGCCGGAAGTCAGAGCTCATGAGTGAGCTTCGGCCGGCTCCCTCTGTTGTGCAGCAGCCAATGAGAGTCTGTCTGACTCTCATCGGCTGCTGTACCATACACACACCTGCAGCCGGCGGCTGTGTGTATGTCACTGTGTAGTGTACACTGCGCTCACTGCGGTCTACACTACACTAGCGGAGGGGTCACTAGCAGTGGGTGCAGACAGCGCACCGCAGCTAGTGGGGGCCCCTCCGGGTGTGGGGGCCCAGGGACGACCGCCTCTGTCGCCCCTCCCTTAATCCGGCCCTGCTTAAGAGGAAAAAAACAATGAGTTCAGCAAAATTGCATATATGTATATATATATATGTGTGTGGGGGAGTGACTGCTTATGTGTGTATGATATATGTATATATGTGTGTATGATATATGTATATTGTGTGTGTGGGAGTGATTGCTTATGTGTGTATGATATATGTATATATATATATATATATATATATATGATATATGTATATATGTGTATGTGCTCCCGGCTGAATCAGGAGGGTAGGCAAGTATGGTCTCAATGTCCCCCTCCTCCTTAGTTAGCAGCGTGTATGTCTCCACGACCCCTCCCCCCCAGAAGCAGTATGTGTGTCTCCATGTGCTTCTCCCTCCCAGTCACCAATGTGTATGTCTCCATGCCCCCCTCCTCCCCACAAGCAGTGTGTATGTCTCCATGCCCCCCTCCCCCCACCAGCAGTGTGTATGTCTCCATGCCCCCCTCCCCCCACCAGCAGTGTGTATGTCTCCATGCCCCCCGTCTTATTCACGATGTGTACTGTATGTCTCCATGTCCCCATCCTCTTAGTAACGGTGTGTATGACAGTCTCCACGTGTCATCGTCCTCCAGTCACGGTGTGGTGTATGTCTCCATGCCCCTTCTTAGTCACAATGTGTATGTCTCCATGCCCCCCTCTTAGTCACAATGTGTATGTCTCCATGCCCCCCCTCTTAGTCACAATGTGTATGTCTCCATGCCCCCCTCTTAGTCACAATGTGTATGTCTCCATGCCCCCCTCTTAGTCACAATGTGTATGTCTCCATGCCCCCCTCTTAGTCACAATGTGTATGTCTCCATGCCCTCCCCTCTCTTTGCCATGGTGTGTATGACTCCATGTCCCCCCTTCCCCCCCAGTCACGGTGTGTATGACTCCATGTCCCCCCTTTCCCGCCAGTCACGGAGTGTATGTCTCCCCAGGCCCCAGTGTGTCTCTGTATCATCATTAAACAAATAGATATAAAAATAGAGAGTGCTCTGATAAATTGAAAAAGTAAATCTTTTTAATAAAACATAAGATAACTGTTTTAATATCAATCAACCGTATAGCAACAAAGATCACAATAAAAATGGCCAATAGAGCATACTAAAAAAGTACCATATACCAGTTAAGTGCCCATAAAAAATAGTCAATAGAAAATATTAATAATCCGGATTAATCAGCAGTACGCTTAATTAAGCCTGTATATATTCCAATCTTTCCCTCACCACTGGTTATATTATACTCCCATTTATCATAGATCCAAGAAAGGAAGAAACACAGTGGGAGTCCGGTAATCCGTAAGTAAAGTTTCCTTGAATTGGTTATTAGTCAGCGGCTTACTCACAAAATCGGTGTTAATGATGGTAACAGCACATCAGAGGAGACTGCTGGGGAGTAGTATGAAGTTCCACTCATCACCGATTTATCACCGGCTTACTCACAGCATCAGCCTGGCTACGGTGAACATGGTCGCCAGGGCAGTTTCTAGGGTTTGAGGCTCCCAGTGCGAGCACTCAAAATGCACCCCCCCCCCCCTCGAAGCAGTAATATTGTGGAGTGGGCGTGGCCTCATCGTGAGGGGGCGTGGTATCACAGTAAGGGAGTGTGATCTCGAAAGACCACAGAATGTCAGCCACTGTGACTACTGAGCCCAGGGGTGGCAAACCTGCCAGAGGCAAAGCGCTGAAAAATATATGTAGCTAAACAAAAGTCAGACAGCACGCGCGCTCAAAAAATGAGGTGTGGCCTAGCTGTCACAAGCCCACGCCGCATTTCTGTGTGCATGCCTTTGGTGTGACATTTGCAGAAGTATGACCTTGCATCACACTAGTTTTTAGTGCGTTGGGAGCGAATCCAGCACATTGAAAATACAAGCCAGATCCACATATAATACGCTGCAACAAACCACTTCCACATAATAGATTGGAAAAGCCAGAGGCACATAAACTACGTTTTAAAACCACATCCACCTCAAATACATTATTAAATCCAGAACTACATAAAACATATTGAAAAAACAAGATTCATATAATACACACTTCATTCCAGCCCCCTCCCTTGCCATTCCATCCCGACAGGTCTTAGGCCCCCCCCCACTGGCTCTCAGGCAAAAGTGCCCATTATGCAGTGCCCCCTGTAGTTGTCCCCATATGCAGTGTCCCCTGTATTTATGCCCCTTATGCAGTGCCCACAGTGGTAGTGCAACTTATGCAGAGCCCACAGTAGTGGTGCCCTTTATGCAGTGCACCCAGTAGTAGTGCCCCCAGGTGTGGTGCCCCCTATGCCATGCCACCATTAGTAGTGCCCCCTGTAGTCATGCCCCCATCAGTAATGCCCCCAATAGTAATGGTCCCTGCTGTAGTGCCCCAGTAGTAGTGTCCCCAGTTGTATTGCCCGAAATATTAATGCCCCCTGTATTAGTGCCCCCAATAGTAATGCTGCCTTTGTAGTAGTGCCCAAAGTAGTAAAGCCCCAAGTAGTAGTACACCCAGTAGTAGTGGCCCTGGGCCTTGAGTAATGCCCCCAGTAGTGGCACCTCCTAAGCAATGTCCCCAGTAGAAGTGCCCCCCGAGTAATGTCCCCAGTAGTAGTGCCCTGGTGCCCCCAGTAGTGGTGTCTCCCCTAGCAGAAGTGCCCCCAGAGTATTGTCCAGGCTGCCTGCACATAAAAAAAAGCCACTAATACTTACCTTCAGCCCTGCTCCAGCGTCGGCTCCACTCGGCTGCTGCTTTGCACTATGGGAAAGACGTCATGACGTCCTCCCATAGTGCACACTGGGGGAGCCGGAAGCCGGAGGCTCCGTCTCTCCGGCTGCTCTGCTCTGCCGGGCGCCCGCTGGTAACTGAATCTCAGCGGGCGCCCGGCAGTCAACAGGCTGTTTCTGCACAGGTCGCCTGCCCCTAGAAACGGCCCTGATGGTCGCACATCCAAAGCTGACAGCTTAGCTGGTAATCACGATTCAACTTACAACGTGGTCTCCATACTACCCAGAACCCAATGTCTCCCAGATTAAATATATCAATCAACAAGTTTGTCATTTCTCCCTCACCTCACATCTTTTCCTTTGCCCCCACCACCCATCTTTCCATTGTGCCCCTACCACTTTTCCTCTTACCCTGCTGCTCATTCCCCCACCCCCTTTCTTCTTTCACTTGTCCCTCCTTTACCCCTTTTCTACTGAAGGCGATGGAGTCCTGCTGGGCGACGATCAGAAGTGGCGTTGAGAAACCTGAGGATGGCAGGTGAGCACAATCATCTGTTTTAAATTATTTTTCTTTTCTATAACGCTGCTGTCGCTGGTGAAAACCCTGATGGCAGTAAAATATGCCAGTTTTCACCAGTGAAGCTTCCCCGTATGAACAGCACAGGTATTATGCTGGTACTTGTATCGCCGCAATACCTGTTCTTTCAGCAGATTAAAATCCTTTAAAAAAACCTGGGCACGGCGATTCGATCCGGGTCCTTCTTATGTCTGAAAGGATCTGAGTCGGGTTGACAGTCCCAGGTCCGCGACCGTACAATCGACCAGGGTTATTCCTGGGACTTGCAACCAGTGTTATGTCTGAAAGGCATGACCCGGGTCTTAATGACCCCGGTCATTCATAAAAGCATACATGCCTACTCTCCCGAGAGTCTTGTGAGGCTCATGATTTTGTGGGTAACCCCCCACACTCCTGGAAGAGTAGGCATATCTCCTGCAATCCGCCCACTTCCTAGTAAAGTGGGCAGGATGAGGAGATTTTACATTGAATTTTCAGGTCCATAGGAAAGGGAAGGGGCTAAATTGAGCAAATCGTGTCATTTAACCCTGCCCCCTCCTTAGGGACCCGCGAATCGCGGGGGTTTCCTGTAAAGGGGGTGGGGCCTAATTAGGTCTATAGTCTGGCCCCGCCCCCCGAAGAGTAGAGCAGCAGGTCCCCTCCTGCTGCTCCCAGAAAGGTGCCCAGGAATGTCGGTAAGTATGGGTAAAAGGAATTGATTTGCGGGCACAGTAGCGGGCTGCTCCTGGAGAGGAGAAATTAACATTCGGCAAGTATGTCATACACCAACTATGGAGGTCAGCATTGTTCACATGTGTCATAGGAAATGCTGCGTTTATGTTAACAAAAAGTCTTACAGGGCCACATCCTGCCCACTGGCCCCTAACTAATGCTATTGTAGGTACATTACAGGAATCCCACAAACATACATACCTGCCATTCAATGTACAAAGCTTCAGTGCTGCAGTATGAAGATCTTGGGAACAGTTATTTTAGTGATGATGCAAGCTTCCAATTTTATTAAATGCTCCTAAATATTAAATGTCACCTTTGGGTAGGATCATGTTAATAACGTAAGGAGCACAAGGACCATTATTGCAGGAGAATTAAATCTACAGGATTTCAGCTGAGGAAATAAAATGGGTCAGAGAAACCCTGAACTCAATTAATATTTATATTACATTTTAGCGGTGGAGTAACAGAGAATTTGGCCGCACAAGTTACACAGTGAGATGGGAATGATTGTCTGTAAGTAAATTGCTAAATGATGTTACTAATTATAATTTTTACTCTAGAGAATCACAGAGAGAAAGGTGTAAAGTGAGGCATGGTCTCCAGGCATATGCCAGGACAGAAGATACACTTATGTCAGGCAATGAGGGGGGTAATGCTTTCAATAAAATAAAATGGGATATTAGAAAATAACTAATAAGCAGTCAGTCACAGTCTGCAGCAGGGCCGGATTACGGTCTGTGGGGGCCCCTGGGCAACAAACATGTAGGGGCCCCCTATTAAATATGGACAAAATGGGGGTGTGCGCAATGAGGTCCGTATCGCTTGTAAGCGGTACATTGACAAACAGCGATAAGCTAAGCTCAGCGCTGTTTGTTAAATACTGAAAGGAGGACAAAACCCCTTTACAGGTGCTAAAGGGGTTATGTCTCATTGTGACGTGGGGCCCATGGGCCCCACATGAAAAAAAAAACACAGACACACACACTAAAAATACACACAATATACACCCACAGGGAAAAAAAACACATATATGCACCCACGTGAAATATTACTCACCAGTTGCGCAATCTTATCCACATTACACTGTACATAGTGTCCCTGATTCACATTACACCACGTAGTAGTGTCCCTTATTCATGTTATGACACACAACAGTGCTCCTTTTACACAATGCCCACAGTAGTGCCCCTTATACACAATGTCCGCAGTAGTAGTGCCCCTAATACACATAATGCCCACAGTAGTAGTGCTTCTTATACAATGCCCACAGCTGTAGTGACCCTTATGCAATGCCCCCAGTAGTGGTGCCTCTTATGTGGTGCCCCCCAGTAGTGGTAGTGCTTCTTATGCAGTGTCCCAAGTAGTGGTGCCCCCTGAGTAATGGTGCTCCTTATGCAGTGCCCCTTGTAGTGGCAGTGCCTATAGTGGTAGTGCCCCTTATGCAGAGCCCACAGTAGTGGTGCCCTCTATGCAGTGCCCTCAGGAGTGATGCCCCTTATGCAGTGCCCCTATGCAATGCCCCCATTAGTAGTGCCCCCAGTAGTAACCCTAACCCAATACTAATGCCCTTGTTGTGATGCCCCCTGTTGTAATGCACCCTGTAGAAATGCCCCCTGTAGTAGTGGCCCAATAGTAATGCTCCCTGTTGTAGGGCCCCCAGTAGTAGTCTCCCCAATAATAATACCCCCAAGTAGTGCCCCCTGTAGTAGTGCCCCAATAGTAATGCCCCAGCAGTAATGTCCCCAGTCTTAATGCCCCCTGTAGTAAAGCCCCCAATAGTAATGCCCCCTGTAGTAGTGCCCCCAGTAGTAATGCCCCCCTGTAGCAGTGCCATATGTAGCAGTGCCCCCAGTAGTAATGTCCCCTGTAGCAGTGCCCCCTGTAGTGAAGATGCTTATGCAAAAATATTAAATAAAAAAATACTCACCTTAAGCCCCGCTCCCACGTCCGTCCGGCTGCTCCTTGGAACTATGGGAGAAACGTCATAACGTCTCTCCCATAGTGCACTTTGGGAGCTGGAAGCCGGAGCTCAGACGTTAGCTCCAGCCTCCGGCTGGCGCTGCGGGGAGGGAGCCGGGCACCCGCTGGTAACAAAATCTCAGCGGGCGCGGGGCTAATGGAGCCTCCCTGCGGTGCCGGGGTTAGGTGGGCCGGAGGAGGTGGAACTGGTTCCGTCTCCCGTTCCAGCCCACTTTAACCCCTGGTGGAGGCCCCTTATGTGCAGGGGCTCGGGTCGACCGCCCCTGTCCCCCCCCTCTGGCCCTGGTCTGCAGGGAATGTTTGGTTACCAGCAAGTTTTCCTCTACATGCTGCATCTGAACTCTCCTCCCTTCCAATATTTTAAGCTGTCACCAGAGAGCTACAGCAGTAATTCACAAACTTTAGTGGGCCATCACCTCCTTTTGGGGGGGAGATTTATCAAATCTTGGAGAGAGATAAAGTACCAACCAATCAGCTAGTAATGCTGGGCATACACTATGCAATTATTGGGGATATCCGCCCCGATAATTGTACTGTGTGTGCGGCCAACCGAGGGTAATATATCGATCGGTCGGGCATGCCGGATCGTCCAGCATGCTCACTCAATGTGATGTTTGGTAAGTTAAATGTCGGCCACATCGGGCAGTGTATGCCCAGTCATGGCCGACCGACAGACATTTCCCCTGTTCCTTCGCAGGGAAGGAATTGGGAAATGTCTCCTCCCCGGGGGCGGAGCGCAGATATCAGGGCCAATACACTGTGATATATCTAACAGTGTATACCCGCAATATCTGCAGGATGCCAAATAAAATGTCTGTCGGTCTGACAGACATTTTATCTGGCAGTGTATGCCCAGCATAACCGTCAATTGTACAGGCTGATCAAGAAAAATGTCAGTTAAAAGTTGTTTTGTTGGTACTTTATCTCCCTCTTTGATACATCTTTGATACATCTTTGATACATCTCTCTCTTGGTTTCAAAGGTTTATTTTAACTCCCCCCACCCATTGAGACCATTGGTCCAAACAAATTGTTCAGAATTTTGATTCAAAATTTTTAAGACGGTGTGCATTTCATATGCAAGGAGTTAAATTAAACACCTGAGCCAGTATGTCTGACTATGGGCTATGGAGGGTTAAGGTTTTAGTTACTAGGTAGTGTTATGGTTTGGGGTGATGGGGGTCAGCCTATAGGAGGGATGCTAGGGGGCCGGGTTTCAGGGACTTTTCAAGGAGATTGCTGTAGCAGCCATTTTAGGTCTTCTTCTTTTTTTATTTGTTCCCCGCCCACCCTCCCTGGTTTTTTGGTTTATTATTGGTATCAGCTTTGTAGTTTGGCGGGAAAGAACGGTAGCAGTCGCCATCTGTCTATGGAGCTTCAGGTGCTCTCCCTCCCCAATACATGGCTTAGGCTTATTTTTCCCTACTGGGGTCAGCGGTTCCCTCGCTCCAGGTGAGCTCATGTTGTGTCATAGGGGCGGGAGGTGGATACCTTGGGCGCGGTAATGGGATGGCTGGTCGCCTCCCGTTTTGGCACGGGTGGAGTATGGAGTGGCAGTTGGTGGATCTTGCATTGTGGGGCCGTTCTTTCGGTGCCTCCATTCTTTATCTGTCCTTTCCTTTTCTTAGTTATTTAGTATTGTTTACTATTTTTATTATCTGCTAGTTTAAATAGCCATTTATAGTTTAAATAGGAAAATAAATAAAAGCTGACCTTCCTTTCCCCTTAAGCAAGTCTCAGAGTCGTTATTTCTGTATTATTATGGTTACTGGTTTTGCACTACACTGGTAGTGGGAAGACATACATCTGGTGATGGGGAGTTTAATCTAATTGATAACATCAAACAGTATCAAACAGTATTGATTACTATTAATTATGGATTTCACATTTTTATTTCATTTATAAAGTAGCAATCTGCCTGAGGAAGCTAACTGGTTCAGCGAAAGACAAACACAGCACATATTGAGGTTACTTACCTGTTCCTTTACTTTTATGTCCATTTTTATTATCCCTATTTTTTGGGGCAGACAGTTGCAAAGACTGGCAGTGCCGCAGATTTTGTTTTCTTCTGCGGAGCCACTGGCACCAACAGGTTCCATAATTTTTTAAACACCCCTGCTTTAGACTATAATATATAAACCTTGAGGAACAGGACTCATTTGGACACTCTGTGACTTCCTCAAAGTTGAAGTTGCAGATTCACAACCTTTGTGGGTTGCTATAGATTTACTAAAGCTTCAAACGGAGATGTTGTAGAGAAATTATAGCTATAATCTGATTGGCTGATAAGGGCAACAGCACCACTTGTCTGTTTTAGAAGCTTAGTAAACTTACCCCTTAGAGTGTCTGGAGTTACATCATGTTGCAGAGACTTTTCCGTAGAAGCAGCATAAGATTGTTCAACTAACATTTATTTATTATTTATTTATTACCAGTTATTTATATAGTGCACACATAATCTGCAGCGCTTTACAGAGAATATTTGGCCATTCACATCAGTCCCTGCCCCAGTGGATCTTACAATCTATACTCCCTATCACATACACACACATACACACTAGGGTTCATTTGTTGGGAGCCAATTAGCCTATCGGTATATTTTTGGAGTGTGGGAGGAAAACAGAGCACCCGAAGGAAACTCCACGCAAGCACAGAGAGAATGTACAAACTCCACACAGTTATGCTGGCCATACACTAGTACGATTTCGGACCGCTTGCCCCATTTTAGACGCATCGTACGATGAATTGTGTCGAAAACGTGTAGTATTTAGGTAGGATATGATCCGATACGCGCTCCCACCATTCTTAAAACGTATCGTATGATGAGATGTGCAGCCCATATTATCTATCGTAATCGTATGCAGATCGTGCCGTGTATTTGTGCATATGATGCATCGTGCGTCTGACCGGTGTCACTTGAGTTACATTTTAAAGAAGTGTGTGTTATTTCAATGACCTTCCCTCCTAAACTGCAGATCGATCGTATAGTGAGATCGTATGTACATCGTGTGTCAATAGTGCAGCCGGGACTGCCAGGAAGCTACCGGGGAGTTCAAGGGAAATCGTAAGATGAATCTCATCTTATGCTGGTCGTCTTATGCTGGTCGTACTAGTGTATGGCCAGCATTAGGGCTGTGGTGGGAATCAAACCCACGACCTCAGTGCTGTGAGTATTAGTGATGCTAACCATTACACCATCTGTGCTAACATTACATTTGGCTCATGCACTGATTCAACATTTGAGCAGCATTGAATTGATTCCACATTGCATATTAAGGATCTCATCTTCCTCCAATATAGGTGAAGGAACCAGTCCCTGAAACACTTTTTCCTGGTTGCTATTTGTCATCTTGATAATCTTGTGCTAAAACTTTCCTGCAAACATGAAAATATGCAGTTGGTGTTTGATAAATATTTTTGGAATGTTTTATGGACTTCCTTACATACTGTACATCTGGTTTCAATAAGTCCCAACAAGATCTCAGGTTCCTGCCAAAGAACATGTTTGCTGGTGTTTGATTTGTTCCCTTGTAGTAGCAAGTTCTGCATTTCGATAAACAAATAATAATTTTTCGGTTTTGGCGGCTGGATGGTGGTGAAGTGCAATGCTTCATTTTCAAGAATCTCTGTGATTCTTCTGAAACCAACTGACATCCATTATCTCTACAAATTTGTTCAGGTAACTATCTCTGGAGAATATAGGGCCTGATTCAGACCCACTCGCGAGCGGCTGTACGCTCGCAAGTGGGTCGATGGTCTGCACTGAGCATGCGCACGACGGAGGGAGCTCCGTCGTGCGCATGCGCCAGACACGACGAGCGAAGGACTTTCCTTCGCTCGTTGTGTCCGATCAAAGGGGGCGTGCTGTCAATGTTGATTGACAGCACGCCCCCTTTGGTGGGCGTGCCGGGGGCGTGCCTCCCTGACGGGGGCGTTCCCACGGGAACGCCTCCCGTCAGAAGCCGGCCCACTGACATCACTAGTGATGTCAGTGGGAGTGATTTTGGCTCTGATAGAGCCAAAATCACTCCGGAGCTTGCGGTTGAAAACCTCAACCGCAGGCTCCGGCTCGCAATTTCGATGGTCGCGATGGTCACGACCATCGCGGCCATCAAAATGCACGCTCGTATAGCCTGTGGGTGGTGACCCACAGCTATACGAGCGTCCAGGAGGACGCTCCATGAAAAAGGAGCCCGGCCCTCATGCAGAGCCAAAATCACTCCCACTGACATCACTAGTGATGTCAGTGGGCCGGCTTCTGACGGGAGGCGTTCCCGTGGGAACGCCCCCGTCAGGGAGGCACGCCCCCGGCACGCCCACCAAAGGGGGCGTGCTGTCAATCAACATTGACAGCACGCCCCCTTTGATCGGACACAACGAGCGAAGGAAAGTCCTTCGCTCGTCGTGTCTGGCGCATGCGCACGACGGAGCTCCCTCCGTCGTGCGCATGCTCAGTGCAGACCATCGACCCACTTGCGAGCGTACAGCCGCTCGCGAGTGGGTCTGAATCAGGCCCATAGTTCTCAAAACAGCAATGGTTGCATCAGATGATGAAGACTGCATCTTGTGGACTTCAGAACACTTGGAATGTGCATCCACTGCAATCAGAATCATATGATCCATGCCAAATCAATATGAACTCTTTGACATGGTGAGAAGGGTCATTGCCAAGGGTGTAAGGGAGCTGGAGAATCCTTTGACACCCTTCACAATCTTTAGTTATTGATTCAATCTGACCATTGATTCCTGTCCACCCTATAGAACTTCTACTGTAGCTAACACCTTCATTTTCACTGTGCCAAGATGGCCTTCATGCAGTCTATTTTTTCCAATCTTCTTGTATGAAGTTTGGTAGGGACCATTTCTCTAAAGCACACATTAACTTTCCTTGACGTACAGTACATAAAGTGAATCTCATTTTGCTGAGAATGCGGAATACAGTAATGAGTTGCCATGAGTCGCACAACCTTTAACTGTAACATCGATTTATGACAGCGATAGACATTGGAAGCTGCTTCTCCATATCTTTGTGGCCTGTTTGGACAGACTCGCCAGCTTTTTGTAGTGTGGATCTTAGCAATGCGACCGCGTTACAGTGAAGTATTGTCTCCTTAAATTCAATGTCATACATTTGAACACCCAAAAAATATTGACCATCTTTGTAATCTGGCAAATATCAATGCAGTAATTCCTTTCTTAACGTTGAAAATAGAAACTGGTGGTCGTGGACTAATATAAAGATCTATCCATAAAGATACCGGTGGACTTAGGGGGTCATTCAGACCCGCTCGCGAGCGCAGGACGCTCGCAAGCGGGTCGATGTTACCCCAATGCACATGCGCACGACGGAGGGAGCTCCGTCGTGCGCATGCGCGAGACCCGGACAGCGACAGCCAAGCTGTCGCTCCGGGTCTTGCACCAAAGGGGGCGTGCTGTCGATGGTGACTGACAGCACACCCCCTTTGGTGGGCGTGCTGGGGGCATGGCTGCCAGACGGAGGCGTTCCCATGGGAACGCCTACCGTCTGGGTCCGGCCCCACTGACATCACTAGTGATAGAGCCAAAATCACTCCAGGGCTTGCGGTCACCGAGACCCTACCGCAGGGTCTCGTCGCAAGCCCGATGATCGCGACCATCTTTTTGGCCGCTCGCATATGCTGTGGGTGGTCACCCACAGCTATGCGAGTGGCCAGGAGGCCGCTCCATTTTTAGGTAGGAGGGCACTGATTCAGAGCGAGCGCTCTGGTCAGAGCGTCCGGCTCTGAATCAGGCCCTTACTCCTCATTCGAAACTGAAAGCAAGACGATCTTAGCCGGTGTGATCAGCTTTGTGGAAAAGCTGTTTCAAAATTTGTAGACCATTTCCATAGTGCTCCTTTCTAAATTTGTGCATGCAATGGGTGTAAAATCATTGATAGTTGACAAAAGGATAAATGAAAAGGGGCAGACTAGATGGGCCAAGTGATATTTGTGATAATTCACTAGGCCTAGATAAGATCTCAATAGGACCACGGCTTGTGGACATGGTACTTTCAGTACTGCTTCAAATTTGTCTTTAGGCAATAAACATAGGCCCTCATTCAGAGCCGCTCGTTAGCGGCAGTACGCTCGTTCCGAGCGATGTTTGCACATCTGCGCATGCGTACGGTTTTTAGTACGCATGCGCGAACCAGTCAGTGCGGCCAAAAATCGTTTGTACGCTATATAGCGAGTGCCTGCTATTTTGAGTGACAGAATGAGGCGTATGTGGGTGGCAACAGGGGAAGGTGCTTGAAAATGGGGAGTGGAGATCCGAACGCAGGCGTGCTTAAAGGTCAAAACGGGCGTATTATGGGTGTGCATAATTAATACAGCAGCGTCATTGACCACGTCACTGGGTTATTTTATAGCCAGAACTGTTCGCAAATTTGTGGTAGCAAACACCAACCACAAGAATAGCGAGCAGTTCATACGCTGGTCGATGTACTCGATTAATCTAATAAATAGCGGACATGACGTATGGTGCGAGTGGCCAGGGGGCGTTTTTAACAAATAAACGAGCGTATGTTTTGCTCGCTCGTTCAGACTTAGAGGTGTGATGAACAGACTGCAATTTGCGAACGGATCATTTGAATAGCCACCCCTTGTTTTTGAACGAACGACCGCAAATAGCGAACGGCTCTGAATCAGGCCCATTGTTCCTGTGGATTGTAAGGTATTCCTCTGATGTATCATCTTAAATCTATTTTCGTAAACTGGTTTCCTCCCATCAGAGCTGCAAAGATGTCTTCAATCATGGTGGATTAATCGTTGTTTTGAAATCTCCACATATAGGAGAAAATGTATTAAACCTTCTAAACAGATGAAAAATGGACAAGTTGCCCATTGCAACCAAGCACAATCAGTTTCAAGCTAGCCTTTATCAAGCACAGTCTACATATGCACCCAAGTTCATGGTGGCTGATCGCGCCACAAATGTGCGCATGCTTTGCGCTATGCACCACGGTATGCTATGGCGAATCCCCGATCGCGGGAGTGCATCTTCATTCAGTCCTATGGAGACGAAATTGCACGTCACTGAACGCGGGAGTCTGTCTCACCCCACGCATGTCTTGAGACGCTGCTCAACAAACAAGGATGCAGCTGGGCATATCTGTATACAATGATAGTTAGAAGCTGATAGGTTGCCACTCTCCAGTAGATTTGATACTGGGGGGTCTATTTACTAAGCAGTGTTAGGAGACAGAGTGAAAAGTGATAAGGTGCCGGCCAATCAGCTCCTAACTGCCATCTCACAGGCTGTGTTTGAAAAATGACAGTTGGGAGCTGATTGGCTGGCACCTTATCACTTTTCACTCTGTCTCCTAACACTACTTAGTAACTAGACCCCTAGAACTGTTGGCTTGGTACATTCACTCCTCAATTCTACATGTGACAACATTTCAGAATCTTTTAGTTTTTTTCAGATTTGCCTCAACACTTGGGCGAATAACATATGGTACAGGTCGTGCTTTGTGAAAATTTAGGAGTAGTTTTTCATGTACAGTAGTTGACTTGTAGACTGATGGATTTCATTTCTTTGAATAATTCTTTGACTTTTTTTCAAATACATGTATGGAGCGATATGTGCACCAGCTAACAATTGCTGGGTGGGATATACTATAATGAAAATGCAGCCAAAACTCTGAAAACTTACGTTTTCGGAGTATTGGGCGCATTCCCTTATGTACCAAGCTCTAGAAGCCATTACTTTCCAGAGCTTGGACCCCCTGGGCAATGCCATCTATAGATCGCATTGCCCAATAGAAACTTATGGGCTTCTCTTTGCATTCCTCACCAAAAGGGACCCAATTGGATCCCTCCCTGCATCCTACGCATGCATAGAGGGATTTCTGGGTCATAAACCTGGAAGTCCTGGCCCTAAATCTTGAGGCTTGGTGAAATTTGGATCAACTCATTGTCCTTTCCTTTTAAGTTTAAACTAACCCTTACATAAATGTTATAATACTGTCACCCTTGTATCCAGCCCATCTGTGTCACCCGTCTGTCTGCCCCCTCCCCTTAGAATGTAAGCTCTCACGAGCAGGGCCCTCTTCCCTCATGTGCTTCTCCTTCACTTGATTATACTTTAATATACAACAGTACCCCACCCTTGGTTGCTGACACCATGCTGCTTATCTAAGTGTTATGCAGCAATGTATTAATAATGTATCTGTCCTGCATTGTTTGTACTGTTAATAACTGTTTTCTTGTGTGCTCATTTGTTTATGTACATTGGAAGGCGCTGCAGAACCCTTGTGGCGCCATATAAATAAAGGATAATAATAATAATAATAATAAGTCCCTTCTTCACAAAGTACAGCTCTTTTTGGAACAACTGTCCTTTGCAATTTTAATCACAATTCTAGGTACATACCGGCGTTATTAACACCGGCATGTACCTGATAAGTGATGGATGTACCGCATCCATAATATGATGCGTAGCACATCCCACCCGCTTTCTCTTAATAGTAGTGCTATTATTTGATAATGTAGACACTGACACCTGCAATGTTTTAATAGACTGTCAACTTCAGTTTTCCGGTTCTCACTCACGGCCAAGTAATGCCAGTCCGCCGTTTTGTAATACATATAATTCCCACTTTTTATCTGTGTATGTAACAAGCAACTTAAATTTTCCCTGCAGGAGACACTTTTTCCCCAATATACACTACCATTCTTAAAGGGGGGTATCCACTAGATGATAAAGTTGAACGATTGAACGATAATGATAAAATCGTTCGATAATCGTTCAAACATCGTTTGAACATCGTTTGAACATCGTTTGCAAATCGTGCAGTAATTGTTTCTAACGATTTACGATGCGCGGTCCCGCTGGTCGTTTGATCGTCTCCTCCATCGACTGAACATGCAGGTCAATTTCACTTGATTGCTTACAAATCGTTTACACATCATTCACGCTGAACGATCAAACGATGAACCACTATCTGCCCACTATAGCTGAAAGCTCTCAATCACAGATTAAAACAACATAGTTTATTGTTAGATCCTTTGCAAATCGTTTGCAAATCGTTTGCAAATCTTTTGCAAATTGTTCAGAGTGGAAGATCATATTTCAAGGGAAACTTCAAGGGAAAATCGTTAAGAGGTTGGACAGGGATAAAATCGTCTAGTGGATGCCCCCCATTAGTTTGGGGTCACCCAGACAATTTTGTGTTTTACATGAAAACTGACTTTTGTTTATCAAATGAGTTACAAAATGAATAGAACATATACAGTAGTCAAGACATTGGCAAGGTTAGAAATAATGATTTTTATTTGAAATAATAATTTTGTCCTTCAACCTTTGGGCCTGATTCAGACCCACTCGCGAGCGGCTGTCCGCTCGCAAGTGGGTCGATGGTCTGCACTGAGCATGCGCACGACGGAGGGAGCTCCGTCGTGCGCATGCGCCAGACACGACGAGCGAAGGACTTTCCTTCGCTCGTTGTGTCCGATCAAAGTTGATTGACAGCACGCCCCCTTTGGTGGGCGTGCCGGGGGCGTGCCTCCCTGACGGGGGCGTTCCCACGGGAACGCCTCCCGTCAGAAGCCGGCCCACTGACATCACTAGTGATGTCAGTGGGAGTGATTTTGGCTCTGATTGAGCCAAAATCACTCCGGAGCTTGCGGTTGAAAACCTCAACCGCAGGCTCCGGCTCGCAATTTCGATGGTCGCGATGGTCACGACCATCGCGGCCATCAAAATGCACGCTCGTATAGCCTGTGGGTGGTGACCCGCAGCTATACGAGCGTCCAGGAGGACGCTCCATGAAAATGGAGCCCGGCCCTCATTCAGAGCGTGCGCTCTGCTCAGAGCGTACGGCTCTGAATGAGGGCCTTTGTTTTGTCAAAGAATGCTCCTTTTGCAGGAATTACAGCATTGCAGACCTTTGGCATTCTAGCGGTTAATTTGTTGAGGTAATCTGAAGAAATTTCACCCCACGCTTCCTGAAGCCCCTTCCAGTTGGATTGGCTTGATGTGCACTTCTTGCATACCATACGATCAAGCTGCTCCCACAACAGCTCAATGGGGTTGAGATCTGGTGTCTGCGCTGGTCATTCCATTACAGACAGAATACCAGCTCCTTGCTTCTTCCCTAAATAGTTCTTGTATAACTTGGAGGTGTGCTTTGGGTCATTGTCCTGTTGAGGAGGAAATTGGCTCCAATGAAGCACTGTCCACAGGATATGGCATTGCAAAATGGAGTGATAACCTTCCTTATTCAAAATCCCTTTTACCTTGTACAAATCTCCCACTTTACCAGCACCAAAGCAGCCCCAGACCATCACATTACCTCCACCATGCTTGACAGATGGCGTCAGTCACTCTTCCAGCATCTTTTCGCTTGTTCCGCGTCTCACAAATATTCCTCTGTGTGATCCAGATACCTCAAACTTCGATTCGTCTGTCCATAACACTTTTTTCCAATCTTCCTCTGTGTTCTTTTGCCCATATGAATCTTTACCTTTTATTGACTAGTCTCAGATATGGCTTTTTATTTGCCAATCTGCGTAGAAGGCCAGCATTCTGTAGACGTTGACACTGGCATTTTGCAGGTACCATTTAATGAAGCTGCCAGTTGAGGACTTGTGAGGCGTCTATTTCTCAAACTAGAGACTCTAATGTACTTGTCTTCTTGCACAGTTGTGCACCGGGGCCTCCCACTTCTCTTTCTACTCTGGTTAGAGCCTGTTTGTGCTGTTCTCTGAAGGGAGTAGTACACACCGTTGTAGGAAATATTCAGTTTCTTGGCAATTTATCGCATGGAATAGCCTTAATTTCTAAGAACAAGAAAAGACTGTCGAGTTTCACATGAAAGTTCTCTTTTTCTGGCCATTTGGAGAGTATAATCTAACCCAAAAAAGTGATGCTCCAGATACTCAACTAGCTCAAGGAATGGCCAGTTTTATAGCTTCTCTAACAAGCAAACCCGTTTTCAGCTGTGCTAACATAATTGCACAAGGGTTTTCAAGGGTTTTATAATCATCCATTAGTCTTCTAATGCGCTTAGCAAACACAATGTACCATTAGAACACTGTAGCGATGGTTGCTGGAAATGGGCCTCTATACACCTATGTAGATATTCTTTTAAAAAAACAGATGTTTGCAGCCAGTATAGTCATTTACCACATCAACAATGTATAGAGTGCATTTCTTTTAATGTTATCTTCATTGAAAAAAAAAACAGTGCTTTTCTTTAAAAAAATAAGGACATTTCTAAGTGACCCCGATATAAGGACATTTCTAAGTGACCCCGAACTTTTGAACGGTAGTGTATATCTTCAGCAATGGAATTTCTCCAAATAAATTATAATACTCTTTTGCTGTGATATCTGAAAGGGCAGATCCAATTATCAGTTGCATTTTTAACTTAATACCTGCCACTTCAGGGGTGATTCATAGAACTTGGCTGTCTGCTGCCGTCATGCTGTGAAATTTAAGACAGTGTAAATATTTTTCCATTTCTTTATGGTCAGTTGAGTCAGATTCACTTTCTGATACCTTGTTGATACACAGTGATCTGGTTGTTTAATTACTTTGTGTTTTCTTCCTGACCTTCAATATGTCCTTTTTTATGACATTTCCTGCAATCTTTGTCTTTAGCCTAACATTTTTTAGCACTATGTAAAGTCTGCCCACCTCAAACACAAGACATTCTCTGTTTAAAATACATTTTGTATGTCATCCATCCAGCCCCTTTTTTTTGTAGCTCTGAAGAAACCTTTGCTGCTGTCTCCATTGAGTGTGCAATAGACACTGCACGGTCCATAGAGAGACCCGCTTCAAATTGACAGTGTTCAGATGACCAGCTCAACTCTGGAACATATGCAGAAATAGAGATGTGCACCTCATGCTTTGGTTTTGGATCTAAAACCATTGGCCTGATTGAACGGGCACGGCTGATCGCAGATTCCCGATTATCGAGCGAGCAGAATGGGCAGTGGCATTTAAGGGGTGGTGCGGGGGCGGGGGATGCTGGCGTTCCCAGAAATGAGGGTGTGTCCACCCCGTTTTCTGGGATTGGCCAGCACAGGATCTGCGTTGATCAACGCAGTGTCCTGGGGTCGCAAGCCGGGCAACCTGAGCAAGCTGAGGCTTACACAGCTGGCCGAAGGTCTGGCGCCGAGCAACATCGCGATCATCGACCACCGATTGTCGTGGTGGTAATCTCAGCCTGCGATCTCCGTCGCAGTACTGGCATTGCAAATGCAGCAGGGGGTGTGATACACCTCCTGCTGCATTTGCATAATAGCAAGGATCACAATTGCAAAGCTCCCTGTGTGCATACATCATATCTATAGCCTGCGTGCAATATCATATCTATAGCCTGCGTGAAGCTTTGCAATTACAATCCTTGCTGAATCGGGCCCAATGTCCGAGTTTTGTCAGAGGAGTGGTTAGAGTAAATTGGTGCAGTCTGGGATTTTGAAAATGACTGTGCCAATTTACTCTAACCAATCACTTATATTTGAGCATACAAATAGATGTTTTAGCAATGCTGGAGGTCACTCCTGAGGAATTCTTCACAGATGAAACGCGTAGGACCTGTTCCTTCCTGCCTACTTCCCATTGTATTTTACATGTATTTCGACTATAACATGGACTTATTTTTGAGAAAAGTTATATTGGACTTTTTCAGAAGTTTGGAGGCTCCAAGCTGGATGTAGCTGCACAATCAAAAGCTACCACTTACCCAGAAGAGCCAAAGCTTATAGTTCTAATTTGTGTGTGTTAACCCTGTATTATAATTATTACATTTCGGATTAGTGCTTATAATAATGCACTATTGGGAAGGCTTTTCCTTCTCTGTGAATCCAACCACATGATTGAAAAAAACCCAGAAGGAATATCAGAAGGGTTAAATGATTTGTGGGTATATTCTTTTGCTTAGAAGTGTACAGGAGTGCCATCCGTGGAGACTGTGGGGTCTATTTACTAAGCAGTGTTAGGAGACAGAATGAAAAGTGATAAGGTGCCAGCCAATCAGCTCCTAACTGCCATCTCACAGGCTGTGTTTGAAAAATGACAGTTGGGAGCTGATTGCCTGGCACCTTATCACTTTTCACTCTGTCTCCTAACACTGCTTAGTAAATAGACCCCTAAGTATATTGATAATTTTTGGAAGGGCAACCTGGCAGTTGAATACCATGAGTGGGGCTGCGGGTAGCATTGGGGGCAGATTATGAAGTGACGTAATTTTGAGTCTATGGTAACAAAAAAAAAGAGAATGTAATAGAGCAAAGTACAGTATTACTTAGTACCCTTTCAACAAAGAGTATTACTCATCGCTATGGAAACATACGTTTTCTGTATATGGACAGGGAGCATCTACACTTCTAAAAACCCGCACTGTAGTAAATATACCCCATATTGTTAAGTGTAGCTTTTGTTATGAAAACCTGCACATAGAATCCTGTTTTTTCACAATTATGGAAAGATGGGTTAATGCTGAAGCAAGAACCACAATTTACAGATGTGTCCTCTTGTAGCTTTGCTGGTTGTGTGGCTAATCGCACAATGCATGGCGTGAGTCGCGTACCCGGGAACGGGTATGCACGCTACGTTTGCACCCGCGACTCCATAGGATTGCATGGTGCAAACGTATCGCGGGGCATGGCGTAGCATGGTGCATGCGGTCGCGGCTAATCGCATGGCGAGATGCGTAAGCACGTTTGCGGCGCGATCAGCAAAGAAGCAAGAGAACACATCTGTACATCAAAATGAATTGTAGTTCATTTTAAAATAATGCATTTGCTTTTAGTTCATTTGATTGAAATTTCAATATTAAAAAAAAATGACAGTGAAGGGGTTAATGTACAAATGTCCCTTATGTTACTTTAAATGTGCTCCTAGATTTTGGCGTCTAGTTTGCATAGTCGGCAACAGACATGAATCACCTTTTCGTATACAGTAATTGGTGAATAATTTGGGTGTGCAGCAGTGTTGGCTCCAGAGGTGAGGCTGCAGCGAGGTCCAAAATTCAAATAGGGGAGCCACACCAACTGCCACCCCAAACATTGCCGACCGGGACTTACTGGCAGTTGGTGTGGCTCCCCTATTTGAATTTTGGACCTCGCTGCAGCCCCACCTCTGGAGCCCCAGTAGTGTGCAGTCTACGGGCTAGATTTACTAAGCGGTGCCTTTTGCAAGTGGCCGATTTTAAAATGGCAACAATATTGAATGCAAAACTAGGCATTCTTTGCCTTCAATAATAATATTGCCATTTTAAATCTCGTAATCAAAATCGCCAAGAACCAGTCGCTTCTAAAAGTCACTGCTTAGTAAATTTAGCCTTAAATCCTTATTATTTTATTTTTTTTAATATTGATACAAAGGTAAAAATGTTAGTTGCTATTCTGCGTCGCTGTACGCAAGGGTTTTCATCTGCAAAATACGCCAGGAAATAATGAAGATTTTACTGCGCGTTTTCCCTCTCACCTCTGAGGTCAGAGATGAAGGCATCAATCTCTGAGAACTCTGCAGTGATGTCACCGGCGCTGCCTGGAGTAACACAGCCTCAATGGAAGCCAGGTCAGTGGCATCTCTCAGTGCACACATCACACTGCAGTGCTACACTGAAGAGCCCAGAAAGCATGTCCCTTCTCCAGAGTTGAATGACTCAGTTTGATTTAAGAGCGTAATTTAAATAAGCCCGGCCCTTTCTCACCCTAATTGGTCAAGTGAAATACATGAATATTTATCAGAAGTGCTGCATAGAGGTGATTGGCTAAAATGCATTTTTTTCCCTCTCTGTAGGGTGGTCCCCCTCCTCTCAGTAGGACCTGCTATGTTTGTTGTGCTTTGTCTAGTGATAAAGAACAGGGATCTGCTTATTCCCTGAGAAGCCAAAGACACAATTCAGAGTCTGGAGACTGTATGATTATTTTATTTCCCATGGATTTTCATCCCCCTTTACCCTCTGATTTAAAGTTCTGGAGATCATCTGCTAAAATGTAAGGGAATTCATTCATTGCAGAATTCTGCATCCTGGCTGGGTAACATTCTGGTGCTATAGAGTCTGTATTCAGATCACATACTTCTGACTGCCACTATACTCTGACTGAGAGGAGGAAATTACTAATACAGGGGCTTTGATAAGGGCAGATGCTGTTGCAAGAGGCTCTCTCCTCCAATGCTGCCATCGGTACTAAACTTCAATTGGTTGGGGTCTGTTCTGCTTTGGGATTGAGCATCTTGGCTGTTCCAGTGTGAGACACTCTTAGCTGCCTTTGGTAAGTCTGTGAGCCTGCTGCCTCCTCTCTAGCACTATGCAGTGTTTAGTTAGTATCTATAATATTGCAGTGTTACCATCGCTTGCTTTCTTTGCAGCCTGCAGTGTTTTCTATGTACAAGAGAAAATCAATGGAAGAGTTACTGTGGGGGTTTCTGCAAAAGATACAGTTATGTCTCTTTGCATCCAAGCATTGATGACAGGTCCCCTTCTATCTCCTTTGTAGTTTATGTAACACTAAGTTATTATGATCACTGCTTGAAATGTTTCTAAATCAGCAATGTGTCATGCATGCAGTATGATTTATTAATATTCGCAAAGTGTCTTTGTCAATCAATGTCATAATTACATTCCAAACCCAACGCTGCTGCAATGGTGTGAATGCAGGTGGAGGCTGTTTTAGCTCCTTAAAAAGTAGGTAAGACAAGACCCTATCACTAGATTGAATTCCATTGCACTGTATTGCCATAGTATCAGAATTGTAGATGGGAGTCACGTATGATCTAATGCAATATGTCCGTTGGATAACATCAAATTGCTGATGAATCGTTGTCGATAAATGAGAATTTCATCCTGTATTATTTTTGTATTTTTTTAATGCACATTTTTGAAACAGCAAATTGGAAACTAGCAACTCATTGCGCCAATCTAAAACAGATCGGATGATATCAGAGCCAAGATTTGCTTTTTTTTCAATTTTATTTCCCACATAAAAACAATACGTCCATCTGTTATTTGTTAAATTAAATTAGATTATTTTCAAAGTAAATATTTTATGTGGTTTGAAATAGTGGAAGATGTCAAGAATTGACTGTCAATTTAAAAAAAAAAAAGATATATATTTAAAGTGTCCATTGTTTCATGTAGGTTTAAATATTGCTTCACAATATTGTGTAACATAGACAGACTTTGTGTAACGTAGACAGACTAATAATGAGCTTATTATCCCTGAGTGTACACACTGACAAACTTTGATTTTTCATTTAAATGGTACTTGTCATCTACAATACGTTGGAACTGACGGGATAAAGATGATGTAATTACACAAAATTTATCCTATACTCTGTGACTGTAGGAAAATTTGCTGCAATGTCACAGAGGGTAATAGGCATATGGAATGTACGGATCATAAGGGTATCTCAATGTATTTAAGGACTGTTGTTATTACAATTCATTCATATGGGATATCTGCCCAAGCCAGTGGTCTGATGAGTAGGTTTAGCATCTCATTTAGTAGCTTCGCCTCTCCCCCTCCTATGGATTATGTTGTGTTTTATAGTATTTTTCTCCTTGACCTTGTCTTACTGGGAATCCTAACAGTACAGGGGCAATGCATATAGTCAATGCCGTCTCACATTGTGTCGTTTGATTTATAGGGCACTGGGCTACAGGAAAAATGTCAGTTTAAATTAATGTTGCTCAGTGAGCTTCCTAAAATATTGCTATCCGCTTACCAAATCACCAAGATATTTTTGAAGAGAAAATAGATCAATTATTGTTATTATTATTATTTTCTTAATAATCTTTTTATTACTATTATTATTATTATTTACTTATTATTCTTATTATTTTTATTATTATTATTATTTTCTTCTTCATAATAATAATAATAATAAATCTATATAGTGCCGCATACAGTATTCTGTGACTCTTTACAACTGCAATTATTTTTTTATGGTTTATTTTCCTATAAGGGTTTGTGTAAAACATGTGGACAGGATATTTCGCACAAAGACCCTGATTTATCCGTTCTGTGTATTGACATGTTTTGGTGATTAGGAGCTGCCACACTAAGGGCGGGATGTACTAAAGTGAAAAATGCGGTAAAACCACTGAAAATGCAGTTTTCGAGGGATTTACCACATCTTCCATATGTACAAAGCTCCAGAAAGCGCCTCGTACCGGTGTGTAACGCCATCTTCAGGTGGTCAATAGAAGCCTATGGGCTTCTTTCCGGGACACTCCCCCTGGATCCCTCCCATCTTCCACCATGGCCCGCGTCCTTCTGTGCATGCGCAGGATGGCAGAGAGACTTCTGGGTGTTAAACCTTGACGTCTCTCTATGCTAGGGCATCGCAATGGACAGCTTTTATCGGGAGAACTGTCCTTTGCGATTTTCATCTCATTTGTAAGTACATACCGCGGATGCAATGCTTAGTACATACCACCCCAATTGTTTCAGTGAGATACAATTATTTATCGACTTTAATAATACAATAACTATGACAGAGCCACAAGGGTCATGTTCCCCTGCCATAGAGAAAACTGACCTGAGATTGGTCAGCACGTGGCTCGTGCCTCCATAGGGAGGGGTGGTAAAACAAAGTACTCCTACATTTTGCTGTGGCTCTCTCCTGTCCCCCTGTCTGTGTCGGACACAAAGTGGCTGTATTAGCGGGTTATCACAGAAGCTTTATACTAGCATGAGTTACCGTAGGACTAATGCTCCATGATCAATATCGCCACGTGCACCAGCAACAGGGTCCAAGAGGCCAGTTTGAAACAGGCTTCCCTTGCCCACGCGAACTGCTCACAATAGCATGGAACTGCCCACGACACTCCCACAAGACAGAACAGCTCCGTGCCATCACATTGTCACCACCCATTTCCTTCCCCCAAATGCCCATTTCACAGAATGACAGACCCGGCCAAGATATGTCCAACTCCAAATAAGATGGACATATACAAAAATGCGCTGTAAGCTAAAACTCGCTATTTGCATTTGTGCAAAGAGATCTGTCCAACCCTGGATCAGCCCCTAAGTAAAATAAAATCACATGTCACCCGGGAATACATTTATAGCAGGTTTGCCCTCAAAATTTAAAGCGGCACTAATATTAAATGCAAAACACTTAGGGGTCTATTTACTAAGCAGTGTTAGGAGACAGAGTGAAAAGTGATAAAAAAGTGATAAGGTGCCAGGCAATCAGCTCCCACCTGTCATCTCACAGGCTGTGTTTGAAAAATGACAGTTGGGAGCTGACTGGCTGGCACCTTATCACTTCCTTATCACTTTTCACTCTGTCTCCTAACACTGCTTAGTAAATAGACCCCTTAGGGCTTTGCACTTAAGATTAGTGTCGCTTTCAGTTTTGAGGTCAAACCTGCAGGGAAGATGCGCTTTGCAAAAGCTGCGGCTTCATAAAAATACTCCCAGAATTCCTTTCTCTCTCTCATCCCTTTTGGTACTACACTCCCTGCTTATTACAGTACCTTGGACTACGGGAGGGAATGAGGGATGATCCCCTGATACTGTCAGACTGGAAGTATGGCTTCTGACTGTGACATCATAGTCCAGCGCCACACTCCCAGTATATCACGTATAGGAGCAGCAGCCGGGTGCTTAACAGTCTGGTGCCCCTCCATGCCAGTGGCCAGCGCCTAGTGTGTGGGAATCGTGTGGGACATTAAAAACATATGACTCATTCAGTGTTTTAAATGGCCCCGAGCACCATAAACCGGTAACCTGTAGGGATGAGGATTAGGAAAGTAAAATGTTGATGCAAAAAAATAGCCAGGAACTGTATTTGTGTGAGTGACGATAGCCCTGGGATTAGTAGAAGAAAACCATCAGTTAATTTCTGAAGATGACATTCTGTAAAATAATTTCATAAAGGTGAAATGCTTAGGGAGAGGTAGAAATGATTTCAGTTGATGAAGTAGTAGAGTTACAGTATTTAATGGACGGTTCTCCTACACACAATGGAATCAAAAATTCTGTTAGCTGTGCCATGAAGTGCCTCAAACCTCAAATAGTATCAATTTTGGTTTAGCCTAAAACCTCCTTGATGAACAGATGCATTACAAAGTATGTCAAATGGAAATATTTGCATAATCTATACATGAAAGTAAACGCTAATACTGTAAGTATAGTTGTAGGAGAGGAATGATGAGCGCTTCATAATATATTGGCAAGTAATGACCGGTTTGGGTGGATGAAACAGGAAAGTGATGATCGATAGAAGAAAATAGATGTTTGAAAAAGTTTAGAAGGTATAATTACTAAAGTGCGGGTTTTTAGAAGTGGAGTTGTTGCCCGTAGCAACCAGCAACAATAGTAGAGGATGAGAATCGCACAGGACTGTATACTAACCCCTCCTAGATCCCTAGGGATTGGTAGAGGTGGAAAAAGAAAGATATATTATAAACCAAACCAACAATGCAGGCTTGCCTACCCTCCCAATTTGGTCGGGAGCCTCCCAAATATCGGGTGCCAAATATTTTTGGCATTGTGAAGAGACGCCCCCAACCCGGCCACGCCCTCCGCTGTGCTCAGACATTCAGCTCCCTCCCGGAAGGAGGCAGCTGATTGTAGGCAAGTATGCAACAATGTACACTTGTGCCACAAAATGGAAACCCTTATATGTTGGTGGTGCTCCCCATAGTCAGACAAGGATCAATGAATTTGAAAGAAAAAGAAGACTCTTTTTTGGGGGGCATTTCTTCATTGTATTTAAACTATTAACATATAACCTTTAATAATATACCTTTAATATATGGTTGGACATACAACACGCAAACCTAAAATTTAAATATATATATATATATAAGAATGATCTCCAATATGAACTCAGTAACCTGCTGTGATAAATCAATAATTCGCAGCAATATATTAATAATATCAATCCCATCTCTGCACTACCAACCATTCAGATTTTAGCTATTGTCTTCTAAAAGTTGCTAGATAAATAATAAGTAAAAGCTGATTGGTTGCTATAGGCAGCAACTCCACTTCTAGAAACCTGCACTTTAGTAAACATACCCCTAGGAGTCTGAAAAGTTATGGTGGGCACACACGGGACGATCTGTTCAGAGAACGATATCGCTGAACGATCTCCCTTGAAATTCCTGGTGTGCTGGATGAACGATATTGTTCATCCACACACCCAAGATATCACCAACGATGAACGACCAAAGATTGCAAACCTCTATGGAAACTGCACAATATCGTCCAGATTGGCCTGCATGCATGCCCGATGAACGTTATCGTCCAGCGGGAGCGCGCATCGTTGGTCGTTCATTGCATACACACAGAACGATATGAACGATATCTCATTGAACGATATCATTAGCATTCATATTGTAACGATATATCGTTCCGTGTATATGCACCTTTATTGTAAACTGAACCCAGTGTTTTATGTGTCTCCTAATCTTGTCCGGTCTGTGTACATAAGACATCCATTCTAAAGGGGCACATCCACTAGCAGACTGTGGAACGACCGTACAATTACAACATTGTAATCATACAGTCGTTCCTCTTCCCCTGCAGTGCCCACACTGAATGATATGTCGCTCAGTGCAGGCACCCTCCCTCATCCCTAAACCTGGTCAATCTGTTGTTATCGGCAGACTGACCGGCATGTTCAGGCGGTGACTGATGTCGGAAACGACCAGCGGGAGCGCGCAAGGCTGGTCGTTTCCGACATTATGGTGCACGATTTGTGCACGATTAATGAGCGATTGAACGATAACGATGTCGTTATCGTTCAGTCGCTTATTGATATCGTCTAGCGGATGTGCGCCTTATGAAAGACAAGGGATCACTTTGAAAGTGGAAGAATGTTACAAGTAATGAATGTTCTTTATAATGTACCTTATTTTCAAATATCAAACGTGTTGGATTTGAAATTGGTAAAAAAAAATAATTTACAAATGCGACTGTATTTAATGTGACATATTGTAAAATAGATGCGGGTCTTGCTGATTTTTTATTTTTTTTAAATTAAACCAAATATCCCAAACTTTTTGGAACATTTAATGGCAATAAAATTATCACTAATACCACTCAAATCTTCCCTTTTTTTTGGGGGGGTGAGGTAAAAACTGCCAGACGTATAAAAGACAGAATCGGTGAAAAATCACCAGTGTCTTGAATAGAAATCATAGGATGCAATAAGCTGTGTGGTCAAAAACTCCATCCGAATACACTTGAAAAAAAATTGGCAAACAATCGAAGTGCTTCTGGCCGGCGAGCCAGCTGACATTTTGGGTGGAGATAAGCATGGTTGTGTTTACATTTTATTTCTGTGAGGCCCCCATGAAGAGGAGAAATGCAGAAAGGAAGAGGAGCCTAAGCACCTGATTTAGGTCCCACCCAGATCCCACGTGTGTTTAGAACTTGGGAGTCCCTATCAGGTAAAGAGGTTATGCAGATGTACTGTATTGGTTAAACCGGAGAAATCTCCTGAATCTTTATAGGTAGGTGCAGGCCATACTACACCTTGTGGGGGCCCCAGGTTAACTAACTTGTGAGGGACCCCACCAATAAAATTTGACATAAAGCTCTCACCCAATCACCCATTAAAACCGTTTTCACCACTGCTGATAGACGATTCAAAATGTATTCCTGAGTGACTAGAGTTCACGCAGGCGCACAAATCCCTGCGTCCGGCGGAAGGAGCGGGTGTGCAGAAGCAAATGCCATCTGAAGATGGCAAATGGTCCCAGAGCTTGATGAACTTAGGTCCCCATACTAGTGTATGGGGACAGTGGGTCACATCGGGAGAGATATCTCCAGCGTTACCATTATGATGAATGGCCCCAATACTTAATTTCTCCAAAAGTAGGTGAAAATGTTAATTTTCACTTGCTTTTGTAGAAATGAAGTGATAATGAATAGATCCCCTAATAGCACACTGACTTCCTCGCTCTTCAGACACCACCCTACCCTCCACGACTACCTGTTTGGGTTCTCCAGCCTGATTCTCTTCCTCCTCACTCTTCCTTAACCCCTCTCCTACCATTTTCCATCCTGACACACACAAAAAACACATACAGAAAACAGACACAACATAAAACACAGAAAAATAACTCTAGAGTACAAACACTTACAAGAACACACCACTCACACACACAAAAAAGACAATGAACTATGAAATAAACAAAGACAAGGACCAATATATTTTAGACAGACAGCAAATACTTTACAAAGGCATAGAGCAGCGGTTTTCAATCTCTGTGCCGCGGCACACGGTTGATCAGTGTGGCGCACCGCCATTGGAGCCGGCGGACAGACCCGCCAATCAGATTAGTTACTGCAGTCAGTGCAGCCCGGGCCGTGACCTCTGTAGATGCGGCGGTGTGAAATCACAGGTCACACCCGTCCGCTCAGCCTGCCAGTCATCCCGCCTCTTCTACCAGCCAGGGTAGTGGATAGATCCCACCAGCCAGCCCGCCCGTTCGCCCGCACTCTGCTGTGCTGACAGCTCTGCATTGTCAGCCGATGAGGCACAGGTACAGTAGGTGCCAATAATGTATATTTATTCATAATCTGGGAGCCAGTGTGAATTGTTGTTTTTGGGGGGGAGCAATGTGTTTTTCTGTAGGGGTTAGCCAATGGTGTTTTTTTTTTTTTGTGGGGAGCAATGTGATTTATACTTATTCTGTGTGGCCAGCCTATGTAATTGTTTTTCCTATGGGGAGCAATGTTTTGTTTTTTTTTGTTTCTGTGGGGGCCAGCCAATGTTTTTTTTTTCTGTGGGGGCCAATGTACGTGTTTTATTCCTGTGGGGGCCAATGTATGTGTGTTATTTCTCTGGGGCCAATGTATGTGCATTTTATTCCTGTGGGGGCAAATATATGTGCGTTTTATTCCTATGGAGGCCAATGTATGTGTTTTATTTCTCTGGGGCCAACGTATGTGCATTTTATTCCTGTGGGGCCAATATATGTGCATTTTATTCCTGTTGAGGCCAATGTATGTGTGATTTATTCCTGTGGAGGCCAATGTATGTGTGTTTTATTCCTGTGGAGGCCAATGTATGTGTGTTTTATTCCTGTGGGGGCCAATATATATGCATTTTATTCCTGTGGAGGCCAATGTATGTGTGTTTTATTCCTGTGGGGGCCAATGTATGTGTGTTTTTTTCCTGTGGAGGCAAGTATTATGTGTTTTATTCCTGTGGAGGCCAATGTTAAGTGTTTTATTCCTGTGGAGGCCAATGTATGTGTGTTTTATTGCTGTGGAGGCCAATGCATGTGTGTTTTATTTCTCTGGGGCCAATGTATGTGCATTTTATTCCTGTGGAGGCCAATGTATGTGTGTTTTATTCCTGTGGAGGCCAATGTATGTGTGTTTTATTCCTGTGGGGGCCAATATATATGCATTTTATTCCTGTGGAGGCCAATGTATGTGTGTTTTATTCCTGTGGGGGCCAATGTATGTGTGTTTTTTTGCCTGTGGAGGCAAGTGTTATGTGTTTTATTCCTGTGGAGGCCAATGTATGTGTGTTTTATTGCTATGGAGGCCAATGTATGTGTGTTTTATTTCTCTGGGGCCAATGTATGTGCATTTTATTCCTGTGGAGGCCAATGTATGTGTGTTTTATTCCTGTGGGGGCCAATGTATGTGTGTTTTATTCCTGTGGAGGCCAATGTTATGTGTTTTATACCAGTGGAGGCCAATGTTATGTGTTTTATTGCTGTGGAGGCCAATGTATGTGTGTTTTATTTCTCTGGGGCCAATATATGTGTGTTTTATTCCTGTGGAGGCCAATGTATGTGTGTTTTATTCCTGTGGAGGCCAATGTATGTGTGTTTTATTCCTGTGGAGGCCAATGTTATGTGTTATATTCCTGTGGGGGCCAATGTATGTGTTTTTTATTGCTGTGGAGGCCAATGTATGTGTGTTTTATTTCTCTGGGGCCAATGTATGTGCATTTTATTCCTGTGGAGGCCAATGTTATGTGTTTTATGCATGTGGAGGCCAATGTATGTGTGTTTTATTCCTGTGGAGGCCAATGTATGTGTGTTTTATTCCTGTGGAGGCCAATGTATGTGTGTTTTTTTATGAGGGAGCCAATGTATGTATGTTTTTTCATTGGTTGCGCACGCCGTATCGCCGGATGGTGTTCAATTTTAAAATCTTGCAGTGCGCAACGTACTCTGTTCCACTCTCCATCCACTAACTTCATATCGCATGTTTTCTGTGTTCGCCAATCAGCCAAGGAGAAATGAGAACTAAAAAAAAAATGGCATATTTACTGAATTAGAACTAGACAGTAAATTTGCCTGTTTTGGAGGTCCACAAAATTCCGCTTATTACCATCAATTTGCATTAATACCCTCAAACTGTTATCACACCAGGCGGCTGAAATGTGCGTCAATTTAAAGTAAGTTTGAACTCAGCCCCAGATTCGCGTTCTATTGCATTTCCCCTGATGGAGTTTACTATGACCGAAGAGGGGATGTAGTTGGCCACTTTCGGGGGGGGGGGGGGGGGGGCCGGGCTGGGCTCTCCTGTCATTAGGCCCTGCCTCTTTCACAGCAAACTGCCACAATTCGCGGCTCCGCGAGGAAGGGGCGAAGCTAAAATGATGCAAGTCGCATGATTTAGATCCGCTCCATCCATACAGATCCACGATTCCCAGTATTATTTCCCCCTCCTGCCCACTAAATATGAATTTGCTAATCAAAATTGTGCGTATGTTATCAAATATAGCAACGAAGACAACACATTTGTCACTAATTGATACACAGAGGGCCTGATTCAGCAAGGATCGCAACTGCGAATGCAATAGCGAATACGCACGTAGTCTCATCACGCTAGTATGCTAAACCACTGTGATCGCTATGCCGTTGCAGCACAACATAAGGACGCCCCCTTTACCTTACACACATCCGTAATACTTAGCAAGACTGTAAAACCATCGGTAACAGAGTACAATTGCATACTCACGCACAAGCTCTGACCTTACTCAGGAATTGCTAACTTTGTACACAATCTGCGTATGCCGTCGCAGTGGCTAATTTATGCACACCCCTGTAACGGCGTTCAATCGCACTGGTACACGGCATATCAGTGACCAGCCCCCCGCAAACGGCACTTCCTGTCAATCACTCTGCGATGGGTCTGCATAGTTATTGTGATAGCCCTCCCGATCGCAGTGGAGTGTTTGCGCACGCATGTTCAGATCGTGACAATCAGCCGATTGCGTGCGTAAACGCAGTTGCGATCCTTGCTGAATCGGTTACTTATATAAGGATGGGACAAGTCGGAATAGGACAGAATATGGGGAATCCACCCACTCTTCCAGGGGTGAAAGGATCTGCTCAATTAATTGGGAGTCTCCCGCACCTGTATGTACTCTCTCGCTAGTCAGTGACCCGTCAATGTGATCAGGAGATCATTGCACATTGCATAAAGATAGCATTTTTATTCCAACACCATATACCGCTATGTGATGATCTAAATTAGTGGTGTCAAACTTGGGCCCTCCAGCTGCAGTGGAACTACACATCCCAGCATGCAGTGCCACAGATTTGCTATTAGGGCATGCTAAAACTGTGGCAGTGCATGCTGGGATATGTAGTCCCACAAAAGCTGACGGGCCCGAGTTTGACACCACTGTTCTAAATAGATTATTAACAGAGACTGCAGATGTTTTGGGTATAAATAACAGTAAAAAGACTGATGCCACATAATAAGCCCCATAAGCAAGTGTGCTTCATATAATAATTAATACAAAGTGCATGCAAATAGTAATAATATAGTAAAAGTAATGCCTATTTAGTGAATATTTTAGAGCACTCTGTTTTGGGGCCACATATGCAGTGATATTGGTGTAATTACATGATATCACTGGTGATATTGCAGCAGGTGCAGCCAGTACACTGTGAGACAGCAGCATCCACACCAAGGAATGAAAACGCTGCATGCAGCGGTTTTATATGCATTTCAGTTTAACGGTAGATGTGTTTTTTGGGGGAGATGTATCAAAGCTTCTAAAGTGTGGGGAAGTGGAGCAGTTGCCTATAGCAACCAATCAGCTTCTACCTTTCATTTTAGAGAATGCACTTGATAAACGCTACCTCAACACTGATTGGTTGCAATGGGCAACTTCTCCACTCTATAGAAGCTACTCCCAGAGTGGCTGATCAAGGCATTAACTAGCAACCAAAGAGTAAAATTTGTTGTTGTTTTTTTATAATTGGGATAAGGAAGGGGGTTGGATCTGACAGCGTCAATAAACTATATTAGGAAAGGAAATTATAAAATAATGTAAATATGGGCTGGCTTGAAGAGCCAGTTGTTTTTCCCTTGACATCCACATCTCTGGTTTCTATGAAATTGTCACTATAGTACATTGAAATTTCGGTCTGCAGTACACAGGACGTTTTGACAGATGGACAAACTGCGCCAATAGCGAGTCGGTCACACGGCATCATCAGTAACCACGATGCACTTGCTTTGTCATGCGATGGAGGGGGCTGGGTTAATATGGCACAATCCAGCATGCCCCCCTCCCCCCATGAGATCTGGATCACATCATTTGTCTAAATGTAGTGTGCTTTATCTGTAGGTTTCCATCGCCAGTTTCAAGATATATATTTACACATTATCCAGAAATGATTTACGTTGAGCTGGCCATGTATAGCTACCATGCTTCGGTTTGAAGAGGCACATCAGTTACATTTAAACAACACCTGCACTCCTTGATAAACCCGCATAATTAAATTCACACACTCAGGAAACTTTTGTGAGCTGAAGCTATACTGTAACAGCTTTATAATAAGCATACGTAAATTTTCCGTCACTTCTATAAACAGCATGGCGCCATGCTTAGGTTAAATATACCGTATATTCCTGGCACTGCGCCATAGAGCAGTGCTAACCAATTTTTAGGATTCTTCACCTCTTAGCAATTAGTATTATTGTATGTGCCTGCAGGAGAAGTTAGTGATTGGGTCATAACCCGTCCAGTAGTAGAAGCTACATTGTGCCTGGATCAAAGCAGGATCAAAGAGGACCAAACATATGTAGAACTGACTTACAGTATATAAAGATGGGACAAATGGGAGCAGTGTAAGTAACTCTGTGCATCAACTAGTGACAAATGTGTTCACTTTGTTACTACAGTATATGTGATATCATGATTTGGTGTCTGTCACCGTATACTGCACAGTTATATTAAACATACGCACAATTCTGATTAGCTAATTCATATCTAAATGTTCCATGTAATCAATGAATGAACAATAATAATAAACAAAGATGTTGTACTCCAATAAGTTATAGTGCAATTTGTCTAATGAGACAAATTTCGTACTTCATACTAGACAAGGGGCGGATTTTAGGAGTCAGGACACCTATAGGCACAACAGTAATGACCACCCCCTCATTTGGCGATTGGCAATTTCTAAGAAGTCTATTGATGCACTGTTCCACCCCTGTCTACAGTCACTGACATTATGTTACTCATACTAGGGCTTATTCATCATCGGGGGCTGGATATTAAGTATCCAACTCGCCGCCAAAGCAGCTGCCTACGTGATCCCTAACACTGCTAATACTGCTGACACTTACCACTCCCAAGTCGACCGGCTGCATATGCATGGCCTGAGTTCATGCATGCTTATGGCCACAGCACACGAGTGGGAAGACGGCAACTCCTGATCTCCTTTCCATAATAATGGATGGGCCAGTTACTTAAAACATGCACAAACTTGTGTTTCTGCATGTGTGATAAGCCCATAGAAGATGATGAATATGCCCCTCTGTGCTGTAGGGGCCGGCTAACCATTTTCCCCCCCGATTTCCGAGAGTACACGGCCATTCCCGGGAGAGTAGGTAAGTACGGCCCTGGATTGATAAAGAGCAGTAAAAATACTGTACATTCCAAAATGCTGCGATTATTCTTCAAAAAGGAATGTTCATTTTTGTGTTCCCAACACCAATATTATTAAATAGACCCCTAAATGTAACCTTCTAAAATATAGTGACATTTATTTGTCCAAAAAATTTGCGCAAATTATTATTCATCAATTTTGTCATAATTGGAACATAACTTTGCAAGATTTATTTTAGCATATTTATTCTGTGCTGTTCTGCTGTAATGTTGAAACTTTATTTTCCTCCAGTAACTATATTAGCCTATAAGCACCTACCATCATTAGTCTCTCATAAACTCTTATAGTTTTAATTTATACCAATCTTTTTCTAATTATTAATTTACTGACCTCTCTCTATTAACATGACAATTATCAATACAGTCATGAGAAAATACTATATTTAGAATCTATGACCATGGGCGGGATGCAATAAGCATTGCATCCGCCATGCGCTACAACCCAACTCTCATCAGGTACATACTGCGGTTGATTACCGCGGTATGTACTTAGAAAATCGCAGGACAGCTCTCCCGATTAGAGTTGTCCATTGCGATGCCCTAGGATAGAGGCACTTCCTGGTTTAACACCCAGATGTCCCGCTGGCGTCCTTCTGCACATGCACAGAAGGCCGCGGGAGGAGATGGGAGGGATCCGATTGGATCCCTGTCAGGGGGGCGTCCCGATAAGAAGCCCATAGGCGTCTATTGGACAACCCCACCTGATGATGGCATTACCCACCAGGACAAAGCATCGGAATGCAGCACATTCCGGTGCATAGTACATATGGAAAAGGAGGTAAACCCCCCAAAAATGGCATTTTCTGGAGTTTTATCGCATTTTGCACTTTAGTACATCCTGCCCCATATGTTTTACACCATCCTCTGTACATCCAGTCATTTCTCCTGCCCATTATATATATATCCTTACTAAAGACTCAAATAATGGAACTGCTCACAGCAGTGCACAGTATTTGGGAAGCCAAAAGTGTTGGACAGTCCACTGACAAAGGGCAGTGTTGTGATGTGAGGATGGAAAGACCAAATCCATGAGTAACAACGGGAGATGAGAGTGAAATCACAGGGCAATTATACACTAATTAAGTTTGGCTGCGGAATAAACAATATCTCTGTAATACAGTTTTGCATTCCATGGAGTGACAATCTGCACTCTGGGAGAGATGTACTAAGCTCTGGAAAGTGATAAAGCGGAGAGTGATAAACGACCAGCCACTCAGCTCCCAACTGTCATGTTACAGGCTGTGTTTGAAAAATGACAGTTGGGAGCTGAGTGGCTGGTCGTTTATCACTCTCCGCTTTATCACTTTCCAGAGCTTAGTACATCTGACTCCATGTGTTTGTAAAATCACATTTTGTGCAGTTTATATTGTAGTCTTTGAACAGAGCTGGAACAGTGGTAGTCAATCCATTGTGCTGTGGTTTGGGGGATGAAGGGGAGCACTTGAGGCAAACATTTTGAGTCCAAATGCATAATTAGGCAAACATTTTGCACAACAGTTTGTAAAATATTGTGATTTTGAGCGATACATAGTGTACGTATATCTTTAGTGTCAATATATATCGCTCAGAATCGGCAATTGCAAAACATAAATGTATTTACTCACATACACACTGCATGAAATAAAGGAATGCAATAGTTACTTCATTTGTCAGGAGAGCACAAGACATTTGCAAAGAAGATCACATTACCCTCACTGTAGGAGGTTTGGATGCTGACCAATAGGATAGCCCCTGTATCATAATGCTCAAGCTTTGAAAGCACAATAGGAAATGTTAGCACAACTTGCCACTTACCAAACGTGGCATCAGAGCAGAGGGTAGTTTATTAAGCACAAATGATGCCATTATACCATACTTGCCTACTTTTAAAAAAGCATTTCAGGGAGACTGTGAAGCAGGACTATGGGCGCAGCGGTAAAGTGGGCGTGTACTGCTACATCTGAGAGGCGTGTCATAAAATTGCCTTACATCCAAATGTAAATGAGCCCCAAAGCCATTAGTAAGATCTACTTGTTGATGAAAACATACTGATACTTTTCAGAAAATACATGTAGCCATAGGGATCATTGGCCCTCATTCAGAGTCACCACCCACAGCCTATACGAGCGTGCAGTTTGATGGCCGCGATGGTCTTGACCATCGCGACCATCACCAGTGCGAGCCGGAGCCTGCGGTTGAGGTTTTCAACCGCAAGGCCCGGAGTGATTTTGGCTCTATCAGAGCCAAAATCACTCTCACTGACATCACTAGTGATGTCAGTGGGCCGGCTTCTGACGGTAGGCGTTCCCTTGGGAACGCTCCCGTCAGGGAGGCACGCCCCCGGCACGCCCACCAGAGGGGGCATGCTGTCAATCAACATCGACAGCACGCCCCCTTTGATCAGACACAATGAGCGAAGGAAAGTCCTTCGCTCGTCGCGTCTGGCGCATGCGCACGACGGAGCTCCCACCGTTGTGCGCATGCGCAGTGCACAACATCGACCCACTTGCGAGCGAACAGCCGCTCGCGAGTGGGTCTGAATCAGGCCCATTGTGCCTTATAACCAGGGATGTGCAGGTTCGGATTAGTTCGGATTTGCATGCCGGGTTCGGATATTTCCCTCCAAATATCAGGTCTCAGAAAGAGGCAAAACGTCATCTTTCATGGACAAACATCGTCATTCCTGGACTCTGTTCTGTATCGGAGCTTTCCAGTGCACATTTGAGCCGCAGCTATTTGGATACAGAACAAAGGCTACATTCCCCCATGGTGCACCAGGGGGGTCTCAGGAGTAGGTGTATGTGCAGTACAGAAGCCTGGAAGATTAGGGTCGTATCAGGGGGAGTCTCGGGAGCATTTTCATGTGCAATCAGGAAACCTGAAAGAGAAGGTTCTTAGCCCACAATAGAGACCCGCGAAAGGCAGAAGAAATAGGTAGCTGGGGGGGTGGGTGAGTCTCGCTAGAAACCCGCAGGCGCGGGAGTGAAGTGGGGGGAGAGGGCATCTAATAATATTGTGCCTAGGGGTGGCCTAACCCTTAAATCCACCCCTGACTAGATAAAATTGAGCAAAGTGACCTGCTATGCGAACAGCATATACCAATGGCCAACCACAAGCCCAAATGGGGATGTTGAACTATGACCGCAAATGACAAAAGCAAGTGACAAACCTTGTATGCAAATTCCAAGCCATGAGGGCAAAACTGCAAGCAGCATCACAAGCTGAAATTTCAGACAGCTAATTGAATCGGCGTTTGTCGAAGATTCCACTGCATATTTATCACCTTCAAACAAGTGAAATTCGATCACATTTCTAGCTGATTTGAAAAGTTCAAGCTCCTTTGCATCTGTGTAACACATAGTACAGGTCTGGGGGATAGTAACCTAACCAAGCGGGTAGGGAGGTATTTTTCCCCGTACATAGCCTTCCTTCCAGATATGGAGCCAGTAATGGAATGGAGCTGCAGAACAGCCCAGCATCCTATGGATAAGGAGTATGCTCCAGTCTCTCTGCATGCCAGCTGAGGAGAGCATTGGGAGGTGGAGCTGCTTTGCCCGGGCCTTCGGGCTGGTGCGGCCCATCAGGTCATTGGCCCTGCTAGCTTTTGCCAGAAGTACCAGATGGCCAGTCCAGTTGCCCTGTATGAAGCTGTGACTCATAGTGGGGTAGTAATCATATTTATGAAGAATTATGGTACCACAACATTGCACATATTACTGTGCAGCTCTTTAGAATACAGGGAAACTAGGCATAATTGGAGGCTGAGGTGCCTTTTCTGACCATTTATCCAGCACTTCACTGCCATTGACGTAAATTTAATTACCTCCATAGAATTGGCATAATGTTCATATACTCTTTTTTTTCCTAAACAATAAGTGAATTTCAAAGCATATTTTGTGTAAAAAATTATAACTGCACAGTGCCTTTAAATCACTATTTAATGCCAAATCTTTATTTTGTATTATTTGCAACTATTTATAACACATTTCTGCTTGTCAAGTAAACAAATGGATCACAGATTATAACCACATGATAAAACTATCACTCTGATCTTTTTTTTTGTCATTATAAATATTCTGTTGTGAACTTTTTTTAATTTCTTTGTTCTACCAATCTATGAGATTACAATGGGTTTATTACTTAAGTAAAAGTATAGTGTACAAATAAATAATAAGGTACTGTACTAGTAAAACAATATTAGAATACATACAGAATATAGAAGCCATTAAATTATCACTTTGATGTTTGGAAAGGAAATCAACTGTAATTTTAATGGAAAATAAGTAATTTTCCCCTGGGTATTTCTCAAGGCAGCGAAAGGATATTTAATCCAAGAAATAGGCCTATATCATTTTTCTTTATAGTAAACAGGAAAATTACATTACAATTAATGAAAAGTCATTATAGAGGACAAGGGTCATAATAAAGCTCTTTGAAGACATGTTATAAAAAAACCAAATCAATAAGGTCGTAAATTAAACAATTACTAATTGTAATACAATATAAATAGAGTTTGCTTTACAGTTTATATTTCCTGAAGAAGTAATAAAGTAGAAATGGTTAGGAAATAAGGAACAATAATTGTCATGCTACAACTAATAATATTCATAATAGCCTAGAAAAACTACTAGTACTACTAATAATAATAATAATAATAATAATATATTATTATTATAATTATTAGTATCATTGTAAAAAAATTAAGAAATGATATATCATTATATATAAATAATATAATTTTAAATATATATTATATAAATTGACTTTTCATATAAAATCAATTTGTATTGTTTAATTAAAAAAACTAAAAACAACATTTAAGAAGTAAAATTAAAATTGAATAAACTTAAATCAGGTCATTACCATCTTAGAATTCCTTTATTTTAATAATCTAATCTTTTTGAAAATCAAATATATCTGAGAAGCTAAGAATAAATTAGATTAGGCATTCTTAACAAAGGAACATAACCCAAAAATGCTCTTTGCTGAATTGTTCTTACCACAAGGGAACTATGTGATTTTATGCTATATATTTGCTCAGGCTTTAAGATAATCCTGGGGTTGTGTCTCATAGCCCTTCCATTATTATGTTGTTGATGATGATGATGATGATTATTATTATTATTACTACTACTATTATTATTGTCATCCATTTATAAGGCACCCCAGTGCTGCATATTATTTCTCTGCACTTTTTTATTTTTGTATTTTATTGATACTGGGCCATGCCTACAAATGACATAATATATTACCACCAATGACACCATACTGTATATATCTCCTGCCATTAGGTTTTGCAAGGAAAAGAATCAAGGCAGACATGTTTGAACTAGTACTTTAGGATGGGAGTGTTAAGTGTACCTGTTACCTATACATATCAGAGGAAAGCGTACTTTAGGTTTAAGCAATATTTATGAGAATGCCTCATAGAATGACAATGATAATAAAGGCCTCATGAATTTTAGTCTAACATTATGGACTTAAGTTGTTGAATATATCAGATACAAGGGAGGGATGGGGGAGAATCATTTCTATTTTTTAACCATTTTGAATAAAAGCACATGTACAGGAGACTCCTAAATATTGAGCTGATATGTGACTGAACTGCAGTCCTGTAGAAGGGCACATTCGCATAAGATGCCATGTCTTCACACAGAGGAGGGACAGTCAGGCGCAGATAGCTAAGCATGGGTGTGTCTTAAGGATGTGCTGTTTAGCACCTCTTTGGACTGCAGGGTATAGATGCCGACATTCTGGCTGCCCTTTCCGGGAGGGGGCAGCCAGATCGGCAAAATCAGGGGGCGTGGCCGGTGCTTGTGGGCGGAGCGGGGGTGTGGCCACACATTCGCCTCATTTTGGCCCCGCCCCCGCTTCCCAATGCCGATATTTCCGGAATTGTGCAGCAGGGTTCAAATGACTCGATCGTGTGGCCACACCCCTGCTCTGCCCACAAACGCCGGCCACGGCCACGATTTCGGTGTGAATCGTGGCACCGGCCCCCTGCTGCAGGGTATTCTCATACAATCATGGGGGGGCAGGAGGGGTCGGCAGCTGCCAGTAGGCTTGCCTGCCTTTTCGGGGGTCAGGATTTTAGGGAGGGTAGGCAAGTATGCCGCAGGGTGCCGTTCTAGGATTATCAGAACTGTGTGGTGCGCAGCAGTGATACTAGATGTAGTAGTCCCTTCGAAAATTTAACCACCAGGAGGGAATACACTTGGACAAAATATTTAATATGTTGAGTGCGTTGCGCAGTTGTTTGGTGCTGTTTGGTTAGTCCACACGTGGTACAGCCTAATCACTTTTAAGTTTTATTGAACTAGATATAACAAGTAGCGTAAGACACGGGGAATGAAAGGTATAACTGTAGCATATAGAAGCACCTTGGAGCTTTAGGGTATCGCTGGGCATTGTAGTGCACCGTGTGTCTGAGCAGTAAATGCACAGGCGGATGTTAGCTTTATGCCAAGACACTATAGCTAATGATGTTAGCATTATGCCAACACACTATTCTCGATAATCGGGAATCTGAATCAGGCCCTTAAGGTGCCCACACACATACCGATGTGCACACGATTAGCCGATGTGTACGATTTATGTACGATTTCCCTTGAAACTCTCCCCGGCAGCTCTGCACATGATCTCCACACAATTTGTCGTCTAATCTTTAAACGATCTCTCCTGCAGTCAGACTTTTACAGTACATCGTGTCCTAGATTGTCAGATCTGCCTTACTGCCCGGCAGATCTGAAGATGCGATGTGCGTCCAGCGGGGACGCACATTGCATCGTGAGTGGGGACTCACGATTTCCTCATGATTTGGCATATTTTACACGATCTGACGTTCCAATGCGTCGGAATCGGCCAGATCAGGTAAAATATCGCTATGTGTGTGGGCACCTTTTAGTACTTTCAGTTTTAGACCTGGTTGGTTTTCTACGAGGCTCTTGTACCCCTTTGAACTTATTTGTTACTTCGCTTTTGTTTCTTACATATGTGTCCTCATACACTCTTGCTGGACTTGTGCCAAACAGTCCTTCTCAGCGTGCCAGGTGCCATGAGGCTCAACTTGCGCTAAGCATCTTTTTGCCCAAGAAATCTGTTGCACCAAACCACTTCATGAGACCGCACCGAGGGCCTGATTCAGACCCGCTCATGAGCGCATATCGCTCACAAGCGGGTCGATGTTTGGCCCCTGTGCATGCACCGCCTCTGGCGTATGCATGCGCGAGCCCCAGCGAGCAACGGCAGCTCAGTCGCTCCGGGGCTCACTACAAGACGGGGCGGCTGTCAATGTTGATTGACAGCTTGCCCCGTTTTGTAGGCGGGGAGGGCGGGTGGCTGCACGAATGCAGGCGTTTCCTTAGGATCGCCTGCCCTGTGTGGGCGGCCCTACTGACATCACTCGTGATGTCAGTAGTGGACTTCCGGCTCTATTAGAGCAAGAAGTCCACTCGGGCTTGCGGGAGCCAAGACCCTCCCGTAGGGTCTTGACGCAATCCCGATGGTCACGATAATTGCGACCATTGCCAGGCCACTCGCACTAGCTGTGGGTGGTCACCCATAGCTTTGCGAGCAGCCTGGAGGCCAAAACGTAAAAATAAAAAAAAAATGCCCAGATTCAGAGCGAGCGCTTGCAAATAGCGAGCGCCTCTGAATCAGGCCCTGATTCATTTGATAAGCGACACTTGTACAGTATATCTGTGTGCAGCAGCTGCATTTTTTTCCACACCAAGTTCCATTGTGCTTTGTATACAGACTCAGATGCACACAGCTATACAAATATATAAAATTATTCAGTGCAGTATTGTGAAGCGGCTTGTCACATCCAATTGCGGCTAAGACACATTTTCAGGTGAAAAATATGTGAATAAGATGCTCAGCCCATGCTGAGTCGTACGGGACCTGTCAGGTCACACCACATGGCTTATTGAGACTAGGCATATGAGGACACATCTGTAGGAAATAAACATGTGTCATCCTTGAAGAGCCATCAATTGGTGTCATGACGTAACCTTTCTTACTTATGAATTCTACCTCCATTGGTCCACACACATCAGTATGCACTTACTCCAATGGCACTTGTGCTCTGGATGCAACATTATTGCTTGCACTTCACACAGCTCTCACATGCTGGTCTTACAGGATTGTTCATTGACATCCCAGTTATCATAACACTTTGAAGCTTCTTTACATTGTCATAGCCTAGATGTCCTAGCAACCGCTGCCACAGTTCCATCGATTGGTTGGATGGTTGGATTCAACAGCTACCATTGCACGGCACTCCACTATGGAGTGTGCACATGAAATGCATTACTAAAGTTTATGAGTACCCTATCATGATGCGCTGTATGTGAAATGACGACTAAACTTTCTGTGTTACTGTATGGAAATTTCACTTGTTAGGAACTACGCCTTAAAGTTTTATTACATATGAACTTTTTCGGAGAGGTTTTTGGAATCCTCTTCCTTTTGTGCAGCAAATACTAATGATCGGTTGGACTTTTCGTTCAGTAAGTGGGCGCGAATCACCCCTTTCTAAATGTAGCTGAAATGCCTTGAGGTTCCTAAATCCATGTGCCAGCAGTTCTTACAGTAGCTATCTGCTAAATTCAAGGTTGACCCATTCTCACTGTCACATTTAAGTGATGAGGTGCCATTTGATATATTTGCTATGCATTCTGAGGCCTTATGTTCCAACTTGTGACATTTGAAACATCCGTACTTAGGATTTTTATGCTTCTAACTTTTTGACAGTAAAACAGAATTTGCAGCATTTGTTTCTGTAGCTATTCGCTCTTGAAACAGCAATAATTTAGCATGTACAGTCTCTGTTGTTATCATCATATTACTTGACTGATGCTACTACCAAGAAGTCATACAGATGTGTCATCTTGCATCTTTGCTGTGTATGTGGCAAATCGCACCACTCATGGTGCGAGGCTTGCACCCGCGAGCAGGTACGCGCACTACATTCACGTCATAGCGTACCATAGCATATGCAGCTGCTGGTAAACGCATGGCGCAATGCGTGTGCACGTCTGTAGCGCGATCGGCAAGGATGTAAGATTGCATAAGATTTTGCAGCATCGCCATTTCAATCTCTTTGGAATCTATTATGATGCCCACAGAAGTCAATTACTGAGAGAGATAGATAACATTCTGTCTATGTATTCATTCATGCTCTAACATGCACTAAACTTTTTTACATAAAATTTGGGCCTAAATTTAAATCTTCTCATTAGTCCTTTATCTTCATAAGCCATTAGCAGAGTTGCACACATATCGAGTGCTATCACTTTACTGTGAATAGTAGAATAAATGTGTGATTCCATTGCTAGACCAATTGTCCCCATAGCTATACTTCTTCAGTATTTGGATTATCATCAAGATTGCTAGTAACCTTCCATAAGCGCCAGGAGTCGATGGGCACTTAAGGTGGCGACATGCATAGACACAGCGGCTGCAATATTCACGCACCGTGTATCATCAGGACTGGTGGGGTTGCTGCTTGGCCTTCTGCTCTTGATGGTGCTGTTTTCTGGCTGCCTTGGCCAGATACATTATGCCCGGAATGACCTCCTGTAGCTGGGAGGTTTGGGGGTTGCCGGAGTTGGAGATGATGCCAGAGCTATGGGTCCTCTGTCCGGCTGCTGGGTGGTGTGTCTTGACTTCATGACATCAGGGTCACCAAGGTCACTGCATCAGGTGACAGAGGACAGCTCTTCATGATGCCGGCGCTGGGGAATGGTGCCACCACCACCACCGTGGTAACCACGGCCACTGGAGATGGCCCGGGAATTGGAAATCGAGGCCAATCGAGCAGCAGAAAGAGCGTTACCCATGAAGGCAGAGGAGGCAGAAGAGGAGGAAGAGAGCAGACACCTTAGCAAGACTGAGTTATCAGCCATTTAACCAGCCATGCTACAGTATCTCCAAACAGCAGACTGCACATCCAGATTGCTGCCGGTTTAATCAGGCCAAGCTGAAGTCTGTTCTACCAAAGTTAACTCAGAATGTGGCTTCACCTACAAGTGGAGATAATAGATTAGACCACATATATAGGAATATCAAGGACGCATATAAGACCATCTTGTGTCCTGACATAGGACAGTCGAATCATTCCTCTCTCTTTTTAGTTCTGAAATATCATCCATTAATTAGATGGTCTTGGCCTGTTACTAGGAATGTTACTCTTTGGCCTGAAAGGGTGTTATTAAAACTCCAGGGCTGTCTATGTGCTGATTGGGATCTATTTGTCGAGGAGGCTACTGGATTCAAGTACTAACATGTATTCATCGGCTTCAATGGTTTTAATATATCTTAATTGTTATACCAAGAGTGTCACTTGTAAAAAATAATTTGAGTATCCCTCAGTGAGAAACTTTGGATGAATAGTGAGGTCTGTTCCCTGCTAAGATTTAGGGATACTGCATTCAATAGGATAGTGCAGCGTACAAAATTGCCCATTCAAATTTGAAGAAAAGTATTCGGCTGGCAAAGGAGGCTTATTCTAAGAAAAGTGAGAGTAACTTTCGGAATTCTGGTGACTTGAGGTCATTGTGGCAGGGAATTAGGCACATAACTGATTATAGGGATTCTAATTGTTGTACCTATACGGTAGTTGGCCCTTCTGCAGATGAGTTCAATAAATTTTATGAAAGGTTTGACGAGGCTAATTTTATCCCTGCTGTGAAAATATGTGATGCCCAAGCTGACAGCTTTTTGTTTTAATCTGAGTCTGATGTTAGGCAATGTTTGAGTAAAACAAATAGTAGGGAGGCCCCTGGCCCAGATTTCATTCTGGGTAAGGTTTTGTGTGAGTGCGCCGACCTGTTAGTGGGTATTTTTCCTCAGATTTTTAATTCATCATTAGTTCAGTGTACTGTTCCAAAATGTTTTAAAACTACTATGATTGTTCCCCTCACTAAGTCCTCACCGGTATCCAGTTTTAATGACTATTGTCCCATTGCTCTTTGAGAGAGTGGTTTTGGGACACTTTAAGGTAGGTTCCCTAGTGGGTTTTGACTACTATCAGTTTGCGTATGGCTCAAATAGATCCACTGAAGATGCTGTTCTAACGTTTCATCACAAAGTTCTTTGTCCTTTAGAGAAAAGTGACTCATACGCAAGGCTATTGTTTGTGGATTGTAGTTCTGCTTTCAATACTGTTGTAGGCTACCTGCTGTGCTAATTGGCAAGCTTTGAGAGATTGGTTATGATGTGCCCATGTGTAATTGGTTGCTAGATATTTTAATTGATCACCCACAGTCGATCAAGATGGCTGCTTCACTCTCGTCTGAACTAATATTAAAAACAGGCGTCCCTCAGGGGTGTGTTTTAAGCCCCTTTATAAATTCCCTACATACATCCGATTATATTTCAAGCTCGCAATATAATTTTGCTGTAACATTTGCGGACTATACTACAGTAGTGGGCTTGAGTACTGGTGGGGACGAGGGGAGTTATAGGAAATGGGTGGAGCAGCTTGTTAAGTGGTTGGGGAGGACAACTGAGAAAACAACGAAGAAAACCTTGAGCAAAACCTTAGATAGGGGTCACAGTCTTAGTATAATTCAATCTTAATGTCCACTGTTATAAGGACTATAATAGTAGAAATGTACTTAATGGGAGAGAAATCTTCCAAGTTTCCATAACACAGGTGAATAGGAGAATAAATATAGCTTCTCAGAGTCTAGACAGTAAGCCCAATTCAATTTGTAACTTTTTTCTCTTCTCACAACAGCGTTACACCTCTTGTTCCTCAAATGATGAGAAAGGGGAACAAAGACGGGTCGCAAGTAGTGTTATATATAGTTTATATGAGACAAATTTTCTGTATAAAAAAACAGTTGTGAATCAGCGTACCAAAAAACCAGGTGTATACAAACACCATCAAGCGTACAGTATAACTTTAAACAGGATACCTCCTGGGACCAAGAATCTACCTGCTGTGTCCTAGTCTGGATTGCCACGCCTTCACAAGTCCACCTACGCGTTTCTGCTTAAGAAATCCTTTATCAAGGTGTATATGGCTAGACTGTCTAATTCCTTTAAATCCCCCTCCCTCCTCATTCATTGGTCCGTTGTTTAGGGGAGATAAATACATAGAAATAACTTACACTTGTGAATAAAAACCTTCAAATGAATGTACATTTTATATTTGCATTGAAAAGTAGGGATCTATTTGTTTAAACATATGAAATGTGTATATGTATCTCGTTTGCGTTCCACTGCATTGTGCATGTGGAACGCATTAACTTCCGGTTCCTGTCAATGGACATAATGGAGGTGTTCCACATAGTCCTTATGGTATTGTTCTTTAAATTGTGGGACGTGAATGGGCCATAAAAGGCCATCATCTTCATGAACAACGGACTTACAAAGCTCTCATACCTGCCCGAGACCAGAGTTACTCCGTGGTGTTATTTGCGTTCCACTCGACGGGCCCCGTGGAACGTATTGACTTCCGGTTAGCAGAAGTACTCTAGATAGACTTATGCGTTCCACTCCTTGTTGTTAGTGGAACGCATGCGTCCTAGCGTTAGACAGAAAACTATTTCTATCTCCCCTTAACGGCCTCTTACTGTACACCTCACCTCCAGAGACCGGACTCCTCAGACTTCCGCCGGAAGTTGTCCATTCGTCTTAGAAGTGGGTCCCTCGGGTCCAGCACATAATCTGGAGTGTGGGAATTTAATGTATAGGAAAAGGCAAATCTTCATGGAGATTGTCTATTAGTAACTAACACCGGTTGTAAACACATAGGAATAACATTTCAAACGGTCTTACATTGTAGAAAGGAACCTGGAAATAGGGTGTATATATAAATATACAAATAAATAAAGAAGAACAATGTTGCATATTCTACTGTAACATCCACATACACCCAAGGTAAAATCAGACATCGATAAAATGCGGCATCAATAAAAATGTGACATCAACTAAAATGAAATGGTCTATATAAGTATAACTGTAATAGACCCAATAAAATGTGTAAATTGAATGTGCATAAAACTTATAAAAAACCATTTTAATTCAAAATCCATATTCATTCCCTTTGGATGTAGAGTACCTAATTCATAGATCATCTTCATTTCCATTTTTGCTAAATTACTATCTATCTTTTTCTTTCTCCAATGTTTTTCTACTATTTGGATGCCCATGACCATATGGATATCTCTAATGGAGCTATTATGATGTTCTTTGAAGTGTAACTATAATGAATGTTTTTCAAAGCCCTTTTTGATATTTCTAACATGGGAGGACAACTGTTTGCTTTTAAACAAAGGAAGTTGTGATAGATTTTAGGAGTACTTAGAAAACTGCCATGTAGCTGTTATTTTTGAATGGTTCGGAGGTAGAGATGGTCAGTGGATTTAAGTCCTTGTGAGTTCATTTTACTGATGATTTATCGTGGTTTTCTCATATCTCAGTGGTAGTTGAAAAGACTTAGTGACACCTTTTTTTTAAGAAGACTGCGGTCAGTGGATTTACAGAGACATAGGTGTCTATTCACCAACACTAAAATAAAGTTTTTAAGGACATTTTCCTTAATTACCGTTATTTTAGTATTCATGATGACACTTAACACAGGAGATATCACTGATTTCTCCTGGTTAAGTCCGCCTGCGTTAATTTCCACACTCCCCATACATTACTATCGGGATATGGAAATTAGGTTATTCATCAAATACAGAAAATTATGTATTTTCAGAATTCGATGGTGTTACTGTACGCCACTCTGAGGTGGCATACAGCGGGTTACACTTACCTGCTGTCAGCTGGACAGGTCCTCCTCGGCTCCCTCCTGCGCTCCCTGGTCCCTCCTACTGCTCCGGTTGCTGCTCCGACACTGTGTTCTCCCGGCAGACCACAGTAAAGTTTAGAAGAAAAAAGAAGTTGTTTTTTTTTCTAAACTTGACTGTGTTCTGCCAGGAGAACACAGTGTCAGAGCAGCAGCCAGAGCCGGAGGTGGCTGCAGCGGGCAGGTAAGTGGGGGACAGGGAGGTGAGCGGAGGGGTGAAGTGGGGAGGGGTTGTGGGGTGTCACACAATTACCGCAGCTGTAGGCAGTGCTGCGCATGCGCTGCTTTTGTAACAGCGAATGTGCAGCACTGATTACAGCTGCGCTAAGTTAGTGTAGAGATGGAAAAAAAGTTTCTATTTCCCGAAAAAAAGGTGTAATTGCAAAAATGACAGCTTTTCGGAATAGATACTTATGGAGAGGAGGAATGAGGAATTCCTCCAGTAATTAGGTAGAACTCCATGCGAGTTCTAAACCTAATTACCTCCATCGAATTTTTATTAATCATGAATAGGCCCCATATTCTTGTCAGTGTTTACTGCTGCGTACCTGAGAGCCTCCTGACTTACGCTATCTCGGGGTGGTATGAGAAGTCCACATGTTCTGAGTGACCGTGAGTCTTTAGCAGCTGAGAGAATCATTGGTAAATCTCTGCCATAGATGGATGACATTTATACTGGGATGAAATTAGCAGAAGCTAATAAGAGCTTTTCTGATCCTTGTCACCCATTCCACTCCTTTTTTTCCTCCTGCTCTCAAAGAAATGTTATAGATGTCTTAGATGCTGTACTGGGAGGTTGCAAAATTGTTTTCTTTTCAACTGCGATTGTTAGTTTCAAAAACTTTTATATTTGTTGTATTTGAATTTTTTGGAGTTGCGAGATCGCTTTGTAATTTCACTTATGCATTTTTAAATTGAATTGATTGGATTGAACTCATCTCGCTTTAACTGCATCTCCACGGAGAATTTCCATGTAGCATAGTTTTCTGCACCTGCCAGCTTGTCATAACTCATACTGATCCCTGCACTATGCATTTTTCTCATACAGGTGTCTGTACTCAATTAGATCCTCTTACTCTGCCCTGTTTGCAGCTTTGCTGATTTTGGCATCAGCTTTTTCAACAAGGGTATCTGGACCTTTGACAGTCGGATTTGTGCACAGGTGTGGCCTTAATTCAGATCCCACTTGCGCTAGCCTGGTGGTTAGAGTCGAGATATTTAATACAGTGTCTGAGCGATGTCTGGAGTGAGGGCGATGAATGTTAGCACATAACCTCAGAGTATTGGTAGGTGTATGGGAATCCAGAGCCTATTAATTTGAGACTGCTGGGCCCATAACCTATTAGCAGAACTGTGCAGCAGGCTTGCCTACCCTCCCGATTTGGTCGGGAACCTACCGAATATCGTGTGCCGCTCCCGACCCCCTGGAAAGGCAGGCAAGCCTCCGGCTGCCGCCTGCCCCCCCGGACTAGTACTAGAAACCCCTACAGCGGGGGGCCCAATGACGCGATTCACGCTGAATTGCGTCATCGTGGCTCCGCCCCCTGCTTCACACTGCCTTTATTTTCGGCATTGTGAAGAGGTGGCGGGGCCACGATGACGTGATCGTGTTGTCACACCCCTTGCTCCACCCCCAAAATGGTGTCATAGCCGGCCACGCCCCCCGATGTATGCAGGCATTCAGCTCCCTCCCGGAAGGAGGGAGCTAAATGTCGTCAAGTATGCTGTGCAGTAGACCCCCAGACATTTTGCCGACCAGGAGGGAACACAAAGTATATATGATGTTGAGTGTGTAGCGCAGTTGGTTGGTGCTGGTGGTGGATAGTACACACGTGGTACAGCTTATCCAGTTCTTAGGTTTAATGAACCAAGTAGAACAACAAGTAGCATAAGACAAAGAGATATGACAGGTATAACTATAGCATATAGAAGAAGCGGGGAACTTTAAGGTATCGCTGGGCAGTAAATGTACCAGCAGATGTTAGCAATATTCCCATAGACTATAGCGGATAGCGTTCCCGCTAGGCTGCTGAGACAGCCTGCAGTTCTGTCTCCACCCGCAGGTCACAGAGTCCCGTGGGTGGTCAAAATGGCGGTGCGCCTGGCATCCATTCACAGTGACCGCAGCGCTTGGGGGCTGCCTGGCATGTCCGTAAGTGCCGGGCACGCACCCAGGAGTGACAAAAAGGGGACTCATCATAAAGACATGCCCCCTTTGCTTTGGCCATGCCCCCTTTTCGGCCACGCGCGCAGAAGTGCACTATCTCTAGGTCCGGCGCCCTACCTGCTGCTGGACCTAGAGTGAACACTAGCGGTGGTGATATAGGGGTCTATGTACTAAGCCTTGGAGAGAAATAAAGTGGATTGAGATAAAGTACCAAACAATCAGCTCCTGACATTTTTCAAACAGCCTGCAATGTGAGTTAGGAGCTGATTGGTTGGTACTTTATCTGTCTCCAAGGCTTAGTACATAGATCCCTTAGTGTACTTATGGTGTTTGTATAGGCTGTGTAAGGCTAGTATGTTGGAGAATCTTGGAGTCACGTCTACTTGACACGAAAACCAAAGGGAATGACATACAGACATGATGCCGCACGTTCACTGTAGCACTTGTCAGAGGTCAGACCTCTCACTGAGCTCTGGCAGGTCCTAGAGACCGCCTGCACAGCTTGCCTGTTTGCTCTGAGGACGGAAGGCAGCGCTAGACACCCCACGAGTTGTGGCAGCGATGGGGGGGCGGCTCCCTTGAACTTGCAACCTAGGTGCTAATACTGGCCGCACAATGGGCCTGATTCAGACTCACTTGCTAGGATGCGAACGCATGCCATGGGCGATTGTTGCCCGTCTGTGCATGCGTATGCATCAAAATACGCATGCGCGAACCAGTCATTGCATCCGGGAATCATGCGCTCGTAGTACTCAGACTGGACGCTACTTTGAGTGACAGATAGCGCCGTTTGTGGGTGGTAACAGGGGAAGGTGCTTGTGAACGGAGGAGTGGTGCTGCGAACGCAGGCGTGTCTGGGCGTCAAAACGGCATCTTATGGGTGTGCATAATTAGCAAAGAAGCGTCATTGTACATATCACCTGGTTGAATTTCACGCTGAAGTGATCGCAGTGCTTGCGGCAGGGTATAGTCAACCTCAAAGAGCTGTGATTGCATCCGATGGCGCTTGATGTAACAATGGTTTTGTGCACTTCCAGGAGATGACGTGCGCATGTGGGCATCTTATGAATGGCTGGTGGGTGACTGAATACACAAAGTGATCGCACGCCAAGATATAGTGGGCATGCTAATGCCTTGCTGTGCGATCGCTTGCCTTGCTGGGCATGCGCTGGATTTGCATACGCTGGGTGCGAGCAAACGCATCTAGCGAGCGCGTCTGATTGAGCTCCAATGCTCATAAACTGAAAAAATAACACTTTCTGGGATTGTACACAACCCTACTAATGAATATTGATTCAGCCCACAAAATAGTGACTTTCACCGCAAGTACCGAACAGAGGCTCTTTAACAATACTGGTGGCACATGCTCATTTGTATGGGTCAGCAGTGTGCCTTAAAATTACCTATGTGTAAGTGATTCATGATGATATTTGTACAATTAGCTAGGTGACGATTTCCTTATTCTCCTGGCTTTTATATAGTGTATGCAGGTTGATTTAAAAAAAATTAAAAAAATTGTATCTCAAGAGCCAACACTAGATATTTGCTGGGCTGCTCCATAAAGTGCTGCATGATAGAATAATGCAACAATGAAAGTGCTTTCATAAAACCCGAGTCACAATGAGACTATCCAGGGAAGAAAATTGAGCTGCAGACGATTGCCAGGGAGCATGTTCCATTATGAAACGCGTTCTGCTCTCCGCTTTTGTTCCAGCAAACCTACTTTCGCAGAGTGCCTTCTTGTCAGATTATTTTCTCTCAACATGTTGCTGGATATTTTCTGCTGGATCGAAAAAAAAATTGCCCAGTTCCATGCTTATAAAAATAGAAAAACTGAAAAATCTTAGCTCTGGTGTATGGTATCTGCAAATACAAAAAATTTATATACTCATATATATATATATATATATATATATAAATATATATATATATATATATATATACACGTGATACTTAGCAATTCACTTGAGAGACAGAAATATCAGCACACACAGAAACATTTTTGTTTGTATTTATTAATGAAGTGTAAAAGTCTCTTGTAAGATGACCAGTGACCGTTTCAGTCAAAAATACATGACTTTCATCAGGGGCCTCAGGGAAAATCACGTATTTTTGATTGAAACGGTCATTGGTCATCTTACAAGTGACTTTTACACTTCATTAATTAAAAAAAAACACATTTTCATCATCTACCTCTCTGCTAATCCTTCCTGTCTCAAGTGGGCGGGTGTGTGCTGTATGCATTATCTTCATAGACCTTGTACCACTTAAATCTGCTAAATGTTTTTGTCATGAGTACTGCCTTCTAACCTATTGACTCTGCTGACAGCTATGCATCTTTTATGCTGAAAATGGCCAGCAGGGCAGCCATCAGGGGGGACTGGACACTCGGGGGCCCACCTGGCACCCGCTACTACCCCCCTGGCCCATGGTGGCAGACAGCGACAGGCCAGTGACAAGCCCAGCCGGGCCCCACAAATTTTGATGGCAGCCCTGGACTCAAGTGACAGAACTACTTACCAACTATAAGTCTATATTTCACAGGAGTGATAAGTACTGTATTTAATATTTGGAACTCATAATCCTTTCAATTTGATAATAAAGCAACAATTTTCAAATAATGGAAATGAGAGAGCGAAATGTCACGCATTGTTTATGCAGAACCTTACACCGATGTGTACAGTAGTTGATTTACACATGACAGATACAACACAATGAAGAATTCATCCATCTTCCTCAGGGGTCCTTCAAGCCTTCCACATCATTCATCATTTTCTTAGAAGCTACAGATTTGTGTTTCTTGGAATCCCACTAATTGCCTTTTCCCATTTACAATGAGAATTGCGCAGAGTACAGATCCAGAGACAGCCTGCTCGTTATAAGAGGGATTCATACACAAGATGCTCGGAGCAATTTAATGTGTCCTGCTTAAAAAAAAAAAATTCTGTTTCATAGCTAAACAGATTGAATTTTGCAACTTCGTAAGGAAAATTATTACAGGACACTGGTAGCTTTAATAATCATGTCTTATTGCTAGATTATATTGATAAATTGACACTTTATTACTTTACTTGATGCAATGGACTTAGTTAATGACTATTTGCGGATGCAACGCAAATATGTCCCCTCTTCAAGGCTATTAGCGTACAACGGCCATTCCGAGCATGAAGTCACAATGTAAAATGCAACCGAGAGGAGTTTATAAGTGAAATAACCCTGTAAGGCAGTGATTCCCAACCTCGGTCCTCAAGGCACACCAACAGTCCTGGTTTTAGTGATATCCATGCTTTAGCACAGATGGTTAAATCAAAATAACTGAAGTACTAATTAAGTCACCTGTGCTCAAGTATGGCTATCCTTAAAACCTGAACTGTTAGTGTGCCTTGAGGACCGTGGTTGGGAACCCCTGCTGTAAGGGGTACATTTACTAAATTGAGAGTTTTTAGAAGTGAGTTTTAGAAGAGATGTTGTCCATAGCAACCAATCCGATTCTAGCTATATTCTTCTAGAAGGTGCTAGTTAAATGTTAAGTAGAATCTGATTGGTTGCTATGGGCAACATCTCTTTTAAAACTCACTTCTAAAAACTCTCACTTTAGTAAATTTACCCGTAAGGCTCCAATTAAATAATAAAGCTTCTGTTCAAGGGGGTGTCAGTCCTTTAACTACAAAATATGCATGCAAAAAAATAAAGAGCGCTATAATAAAAAAAATTATAAAACATGCGGATAGTTAAAATAAAATGTATTGTTAGACATTCATAATAAAATGAAATTGGTGGTATTGGTGTATTTCACAAAGGCATGCACAATAAACCTGAATAAAATACTGTAGGCATACACCATAAAAGTACACAAAATAAGTAATAACCAATTAGCATAAATTAAGAAGTAAATTAATGGTATCAGAGGAAAATGCTTTCAATTGATGTTGAGTGGAGCAATGTCCAATCAGTGCCAACACGACATCTATTCAGTGGTGACAGTGCTCTCCTCAACACCCCCCCCCCCCCCCCCTACCCTCAGCACTTCAGAACAGGCAGAACAGACCACGTGCAGCGTGAAAAATTGCATGAACCGACTCTCAAGCAGATTGCTGTTAACTGTACTCAGGGCCTGATTCAGAGGCTGTTTGCAAGCGTTCACTCTGAATCAGGGCTTTCTTTTTTTTTTTTATCAGCCTCCAGGGTGCTTGCACAGCTGTGGGTGACCACCCACAGCTTGTGCGAGCAGTCTGGCGATGGTCGCGATTATCACAACCATCGGGCTTGCGACGAGACCCTGTGGTAGGGTCTTGGCTCCCGCAAGCCCGAGTGGACTTCCTGCTCTAATAGAGCAGGAAGTCCACTACTGACATCACTAGTGATGTCAGTAGGGCCACCCACAAACGCCAGGCGTTCCTAAGGGAACACCTGCGTTTGTGCAGCCACCCCCCCTCCCCACCTACAAAACGGGGCGAGCTGTCAATCAACATCGACAGCCGCCCCGTCTTGTAGTGAGCGACGGAGCTGGCGACGCTCGCTGGGGCTCGCTCATGCGCACGCCGGAGGTGGTGCTTGTGCAGGGGCCAAACATCGACCCTCAGGCCTATAATCTCCTGTATTCACTATTACAATTCCCTTCTAGCCAGTTTTGGAGCTAGACTGATTTTCCCTGCAGACCGTCCTGCTGCTGATGCTCTCCTGTCGCAAATACTGCAAATACAGCTGTTAATAAAACTGCCCCAACATACATCTCTTCGCTCGTCTCAATACAGTATATCTCACAATTGGAGCGCTGTGCTGTGCCCAAGATCTGGCGTTTCATCCACAATTCTATAGATGTGTCCTTACGCAGCTTTGGTCTGAGAGCGCCACATATTCACTAGAGAGGCTCCAGATCTTACGCTAAGGTTTTGCAAATGCATTTTCGCGCAAGCGGATTCTACTGTAATATATTTAACATAGCACTTTCAATTGCACGAACTATGCACTAATATTTGCGTAAAGGTACATATATTAGCCGAAGAGTAGCATAATATTGGGGGGAAAGTAGCATCATAATAGTGAACAAGTAGCAGAGTGTCTAATCAGCATTGCTCTCTATACAGAAGACTGACAATGTTACTAAATGTAAAATCATGTTGTTATACTGTACAGTACATTGTTGTTTGTCATGTATCATAGATCACTGTATTACTGTATACTGTATGTACGACATGAATTTTCCACATTAGACGCATTGTACTGTAAGTCTTATGGAGAGACAACAATGTTGATTAGTATGAAAGCTCTGTGCTAGTTTTTCACTAATATTATGCTACTTTTTGGCTAATACAGTACTATGGATAATATTTTGTTGGCCGCATATACAGGGGCATAGAGAGGGGGGAAGTGGCTTCTAATCACCCAGCCTTGGGCTTGTTGGAGGGGACTGATGGGACCCCGAGTCCGATACTGCCCCCTCCTCACTCTTACCTGTCAGTAGCCCAGAACACAGCAGCATGTGCTGGGCTACTGACAGGTAAGAGGGAGGAGGGGGCAGCATGGGGTTCGGGCCCCCGCCAGGCATCTCCAACAGTGGGAGACTGCTCACTGATGCTACATAGCAGCAGCAGTCTCCTCTCCCTGCCTGATTGCGCCCCCCTGATTTGCGCCTGGCTGAGGGGCTCACACAGGGCTCAATTCAGACCTGCTCGCTAGGCTGCGTTCGCTCGTAACTGCCGATGGTTTGCAATCTGCGCATGCGTATGCATCGCAGTGCGTGTGTGCGAACTAGTCCAGGTGATCAGGAAGCGTTCGCTCGCTGCACTTAGCTCGCTAAACTGAGTGACAGGACAAGCCGTTTGTGAGTTGTAACAGGCGTTGGTTTATGGAAACGGGGGAGTGGAGGTGCGAATGCAGGCGTGTCTGTGCGTCTCAACGCCGTTTAAGAGGCGTGCATAATTAACATATAGCGTCATAGTACACGTCACTTGGTTGGTTTTTACACTGAAGCACTCGCAGTGCTTGCGGTAGGGTATGGTCAACCACAAGCGCTTTGATCGCATTCGATGGTACCAATGGTTGCATACACTTCCTGGACATGATGCATTAGTGGACCTCTAAAGACAGGCTGGTGGGCATTTGTATACACACCGTGATCACATGCCAAGACATAGTAGGCGTACTAATGTCTTGCCGTGCGATCGCCTGCCTCTGCTGGATTTGCATACGCTGGGTGCGAGCGTACGCATCTACTGAGCGGTGCTGAATCGAGCCCACAGTGCGAAGCAGTGTTGCAAATAGGTTTTTTTATTTTTGTAAGGGGGCATGGCCCTCTCGATAGTAATGGAGCCCGGGCCAGCTGTCTACAGCACTTTGCATTCGCACGGCATCTACAGTGCGGGGGAGGGCCTAGCGGCAGCCCAGCATCTTCTGGGATGCTGGGCATGAGTGATGAAAACGGGGCGTGCTGTGAGGCCATGCCTCTTTTGCAAGCTCATATGTTGGAAGGTATGGATTGTGTGGGGAAAAAGAGCTAAAACCACATTTTCTGATGCCAAAGATTTATTTTTGGTACACAGTGGTGGAAGTAATGCTATCTAGTGATCGAACTTGGTGATCAATTGTCACAATCACGTGTCTCCAATGTTGAAGCCATGGTGGCTGAGTTAATTACATGTGACTTTGGGGCCTATTTTCATACCTAAACTTTCTCTGGAGGTAATTAGGTTTAGAGCTCACATGGAGTTCTACCTACAGTAATTATCAGAGGAATTCATCATTCCTCCTCCCCATAACTATATTCCGAAAAGCTGTCATTTTTGCGATGACAGCTGTTCAGGAAATAGATAGGGATAACTATCCACACTAACTTACCGCAGCTGGAATCTGCGCTGTGCATGCGCTGTTACATTCATTAACCCAGCGCATGCACAGCATTACCTACAGATGCGGTAATTTTGTGTACCCCCTCCCCTCTCCGCTCGCGCTCCATTGGAACCGCCCTCCCTACGCCCCTGCCTACCACAGGGTCTCCTCGCAAGCCCGATGGTTGCGATAATCGCGACCATCGCCAGGCGCACGCACACGCTGTGTGTGGTCAACCACAGCTGTGTGAGTGGCCTGGAGGCCGGTCAATAAAAAATAGGGACGCCCTGATTCAGAGCAAGCGCACGCAAATTGCATGCGCCTCTGAATCAGGGCCTAAGTCTTCTCGTCTCGTCCAAAGGTGGATCCAGATGTTTTTGCATGTAAAACATAGAACTCGCACAATGTAATAGGGTGAGAGTTTAAAACTAGTTTAAAAAAACGCAAAATAATAGACCTGCTTCAGGCTAGCAAGTTTAGCCTGAACAGCAGCATGTATAGCAGAAGCCTGTACAGAGCAGTGAAATCAGTGCAGGCTTCTGTGTGTTAAAAGTGTAAAAAAAAAAATTACATGGGGTCCCTCGTAAAAAAACAAACAGTACCATGTGAGCCGGTTCTGGTTGTGAAAATACAGGGGAAAAAAGACATAGGGGTCCCCCATATTTTCATGCACCAGGCTCTTGTGGAAATACGGGGGACAAAATGAGTAGGGGACCCCTTATTATCCACAACCAACACCAGGCTCTCACTTACGGGGGTGTAATGCTGCAGCCAGGGGACACGCTTCATGGGGTCCCCTGGCCAGAGCATACATCACCACACACTAATCAGCCCATGCCAGTGATCCCAGGGGAGGTGGGGACTCCTCCAATAAAGGGGTCCTCCCTCACCAGGGTACCCCAGGCCAGGGATGAAGTCCAGGGCTATGCCCCGCATCCCTGGGCGGTGAATGCAGTGTTGATAGTGTTGAATAATAGATATAAACTAATATTGTGTTTTACAATGGGACTAGAGGTCCCAGCAAGCCTCCCACACATGCCGGTACTTGGAAAACCACAAGTACCAGTATGCGGGGCATGCTGGTACCTCTAGTCCCCCTGCAAAATAAGTATTAAAATAATGACATGACACATACACTGTAGGTTGTATTATTTTATTACACATACACTTACTCAGTTACTGACTCACACTCCCCCGCACTCACACTACATACTTACCTAGTCCCTTGTGCCGGTCTGTCCCCTTGTCCAGTAGAATCTCTGATTGCTGTAAAAACAAATCCATACTCATCCACCGCTTTGTTCAGGTTTTCTTCAGTCCATGTAGGCATCCAGGGTCTTAGTATAATAGAAAAAATTATAATTTGCGGAGCCCACAGACACAGTACTGTTCTCTAAGGACAGTACTTATCGAATGATGGGTCAACCATGGCATTTCCCATACAAATGTATGAGCTGACCATTCATTGGCTTAGAGAGGTGAGCCCCCGATCTTTCAGCCAATAAACGCTTCCCCTATAGACTTCAATGGTGTGAACCGCAGGGGCTATTCAAGTTCATTCCGTCCACTGAAGTCTGTGGTGTCACAGCAGGGGGCGTGGCAGTGGCATAGGTGGTCGATGCTGAAAAGCAGAGGGCGAGGCCATAAAGATGCAAGTTCAGCGTGAATAGCGTCAGCTGCCCCCCAGACCGTCCACTTTCACTTGGTACGTAGGCGGCTGCCAGGGAGTGGAAGGCAGTGTTGTGGGTTGCCCTGGGAGGCGGGTTTGTGTGCAGCCCTGGGGCAGGTGGCGGGCTACTCCTGGAGACTTGCCCATTCTTCCAGGCTGATGGGGGCATCTGATTTATGGGAGTCTCCCCGGAGGGTAGGCAAGTACACCTACAGTCAGGTGCATAAATATTGGGAAATTGACAGAATTTTCATATTTTGGCCTCTATTCACCACCACAATGGCTTTGAAATGAAACAAACAAGATGTGCTTTAACTGCAGACTTTCAGATTTAATTTGAGGGTAATTACATCCAACTCAGGTGAACGGTGTAGGAATTACAATGGGGTCTCCACTTTTTAAGGGGACAAAAGTAATGGGACAAACTAAACAATCCTAAATCTAACTTTCACTTTTTAATACTTTGTTGCAAATCCTTTGCAGTCAATTACAGCCTGAAGTCTGGAACGCATAGACATCACCAGACGCTGGGTTTCATCCCTGGTGATGCTCTGCCAGGCCTCTACTGCAAATGTCTTCAGTTCCTGCTTGTTCTTGGGGCATTTTTGCTTCAGTTTTGTCTTCCTCAAGTGAAATGCATGCATAATATTGCCTGAAACACTTCAGAATTCATTCTGCTGCTTTTGTCAGCAGTCACATCATCAATAAATACAAGGGAACCAGTTCCATTGGCGGCCATACATGCCCACGCCATGACACTACCACAACCATGCTTCACTGATGAGGTGGTATGTTTTGGATCATGAGCAGTTCCTTTCCTTCTCCATACTCTTCTCTTCCCATCACTCTGGTACAAGTTGATCTTTGTCTCATCTATCCATAGGATGTTGTTCCAGAACTGTAATGGCTTTTTTTAGATGTTGTTTGGCAAACTCTAATATGGTCTTCCTGTTTTTGAGGCTCACCAATGGTTTACATCTTGTGGTGAACCCTCTATATTCACTCTTGTGAAGTCTTCTCTTGATTGTTGACTTTGACACATATACACCTACCTCCTGGAGAGTGTTCTTGATTTGGCCAACTGTTGTGAAGGGGTTTTTCTTCACCAGGGAAATAATTCTTCTGTCATCCACCACAGTTGTTTTCCGTGGTTTTCCGGGTCTTTTGGTGTTGCTGAGCTCTCCGATGTGTTCTTTCTTTTTAAGAATGTTCCAAACAGTTGATTTGGCCACACCTAATGTTTTTGCTATTTCTCTGATGGGTTTGTTTTGATCTTTCAGCCTAATGATGGCTTGCTTCACTGATAGTGACAGCTCTTTGGATCTCATATTGAGAGTCGACAGCAACTGATTCCAAATGTAAATGTCACACCTAGAATCAACTCCAGACCTTTTACCTGCTTAATTGATAATGAAATAACGAGGGAATAGCCCACACCTGTCCATGAAATAGCTTTAGAGTTGATAGTCCCATTACTTTTGGCCCCTTAAAAAGTGGGAGGCACGTATAGAAACCGTTGTAATTCCTACACCATTCACCTGATTTGGATGTAATTACCCTCAAATTAAATCTGAAAGTCTGCAGTTAAAGCACATCTTGTTTGTTTCATTTCAAAGCCATTGTGGTGGTGAATAGAGGCCAAAAAATGAAAATTCTGTCAATGTCCCAATATTTATGCGCCTGACTGTATGTGTCTATGACAGAATATGAGGCAGATTAATCGAGTTCCAGAGGTAAGTAACATTTAGGGAAATCTGGCCTGTCGGAAACAACTGGGCCGCAGGCATTGGGTAGATAATGGATGATCTGGATCTGTACAGTATGTAGGAAGGGGCAACTGTATACGGTAAAATGTAAATTATAGATTTTTTTTCCAACACTTAGATGCTATTGGATGCTAGGGTGCTTTATGTAACATGTGTAGCTTGACTGAAATATGTTGCCAATGTGTTTAGGCTTCCAAGCTTTATAGTCCCCTGTATTTATGGGTATCGCCATTTGTCCTTTATTGAGTCTACATAGTAATTGCTTTTAAATGCACCAGTCTACTTGTGTTGTCTATATCCAGCATGTCCCAATGCTTGTTACTGTCTGTGGAGGCCCTGGGGATTTTTCTGTATGCTCCCGCTCATAAGCTGTCGTCTTTATTTAGTTTTGTTATGTCTGTGTCATTTTTCATTGTCTTTCATTCTGTTCTTTTTTTTTATAAGAAACAGGTTTTGTTTTCTTCCGTAGGACTGTATTGACTGTGCCCAGATAAAGGTTTGTGTATTGATGATATTGCAGTTGTGGCCGGCTACAGTAATTGCAGTGTAATTTATATCGCCAAATTATTCACAGCAAAACACAGGGACAGAGTGTAGGGCGCTTATATTTAAAGGCACGGCGTAGTTCTGCCGCAGTAATGTCAGGGTTTACTGGGGAATTTCAGGCTGTATTTTCATGTATCTACAAAAAAGCAGAATCCAATAGAGGTTAATTATAAAGATATAACATTGCTGGCGCAGGACAAAACCAGCTTGTGTTCTATGGCGCTCATGCTGAGTTATACAGAAATTGCTCTAAAACAAAATTTGAACAGGACAAGTAAAACGTGTAAGTATATTTTAATAAACATTTAGGGGCATATACAATTTGGCCGAAGGTTTAGCGAGGTACAAACCTTGCGCTCCTCGCGCCCAATTTAGAAATACAGCGGGTATGCGCGCTCCCGATACCCGCGGTATTCAATTCCAAAAATACTGGTCGCTGGGTTTTCAGGTTTGAAAACCCAGCGCCGTGGAAACCTAAAAAATAAATATAAAAACTTTACTTACCTGGTCGGGGGTCTCCAGTGGTCTCCGCAGCTCCCGGTGGCCTCCCCTCTCTCTTTTTACTGGAGAGGGGGCTGCTGGGAGTCCCAGGGGTTCCTGGGAGGCTCCAGGGGCAGGTCGGAGAGGCAAGGGCTGCTGGGAGATGTAGCTCTCCCAGCGCCCATTCCGGGGGCCACACAAACACTTTGGGAGCACAACTGACAGTGGGACACACACACATACACACACCGACACACACACACTCACACTCATACACACTTACAATCACCACACACACTGACATACTCACCACTGCTGCAGAAGAGCCGGCTCCCGACGCAGGAAGAAGAAGACAGCGCTGCAGGAGGTAAGCAATTAAGGACTAATTAAGCTAATTGGATACTTCCAATTGCTTAATTAGTCCTCATGGGGGGTGCCGCGGGGGTGTCAGATCAAGTCCCGGTGATTTTACCTAAAATCATCGAGTTTAGGAAAAATCACGCTTGCTCAGGAGGTGCGTTAAAAAAACCTCCCGGCGTGTGTTTTAAAAATAACACGCACCTAACAGAATACCAGAAAACCTGCACCTGTAGAAAAAACCTCACAGATGCGGGATTTTTGCTATTCTCGCAGCCTATTGAATATGCCCCATGCTCTGAAAGCTGATCAGCTATATACAGACTCATCATTTATTTCACTGTAATCAGGCGCACAGATCACAGCAGCAATAGTACTAAAACATTAGCATGAATGGGGTGCCTCAATGTATTCAGCAAATCAGATGCGTCCGCCGGTCGACATCATTATCAAGTAATGTATGCGTCTAATTAGTAGTCAGCAAGAGTCACATTTTGCGTAACTACTGTATGTCTTTACTGTACTTTGGGCACGTTTGTGCACCGGCTTCCGCCGTCATCCCTCCTCCCACTTCAGACTAGGAGCAGCAAGCATGAAATGTGTCTCATCAGTATGGCCGCTACTCGGTCGCTGTGTGTAGTAGAAAAAAAAAGCTGATAATTAAGTTTCTGTACAACCAGGTGCAGATTAAGACAGGAGGGGTCCCGTTTGCCGCCTCTGTGTGGACCCCCTCTCGCTGTGCATGCCCAATTTGACTTGGGCAATGCCCCAGTGATTCCTGCAGCGCTGATGGACATGTAAGTATCGTCTATGGGTGCAGGTGGTGGGTGCCAGGGGCACTGCACACCCTGTACCCATTATAGATACGCCTATGTGTCTAACTGTTCATGAGCTCCTCTGTGCATCTCAATTTGTGCCAAGGAACTTTACAGGTTTACAGAGCACGATGGCAGTGATTGTGGAAGAACAGGCAGGGAGGAGGGGGGGGGAGTAGTCATGTACATTGACATCTTTGGACCAATTAGACGTACTGTGCACACCCAGGACATTCAGGGGTTATTCATAACCGACCTCCGCTGTGCATTGTATAGGAGATGTTCACATACAGAGGTATTTTACTAGCAAACCCCATCCCCCAGGTGTCAGGGTGACAGGGGATCTGATGCTGAATAACTGTGACATTTCAGGAGATACTCATCATCCCAATGGTGCCTAACAGCTAAACCTCTGCTCTCCTGACACATTGCGGCTGTAATGTGCCTGGAGCACCATTTGATCGGTATTCTTTACACGTGACAACGCATCGAAAGACCGAAGTTTCAAAATTCTACAGCCAGGAGAATCAGCCATTAGAAAGACGATGGCTGGAACCAGAGGGGATATTAGTTAGAGCTCTGCTATTCTGACATTTGGGGAGTGGGTCTGTAGTAGATGTTCAGTGCGGGGCTAACAGTGGACGACAGGTTCGTTTGCTGGCTTAGGCTGGAAAAAGTTGTCTGACATCCACTGAAGTCAAGAAACGTTGAATAGAAAATAAATAGTAAGAATATTTCAAATAATTGAATTTGATGCCTGGCTGTCACATTCAGACCTTGTCTGTGTTCATTAAAACACGTTTCTGTTTGCTACAGTATATCAGGACTCCTACACTATATATCATTTGATTGTGAACTGTATTTGGAATTATCATCCTTGGTTGTATATGATATGTGTGATATACTAATGTAAGAATGTGACATTTGACACAAGGTAATGGTGCACTTAAAAACACGAGAGCCCTGTGCAGCACATACAGTGTAATGGTTAGCTTCACTGCCTCACCGCACTGAGGTCGTGGGTTCAATTCCATCTATGGCCCTAACTGTGTGGAGTTTGTATATTCTTACTGTGCTTGCATGGGGTTTCCTCCAGGTGCTCCGGTTTCTTCCCACACTCCAAAAATATACTGGTACTGTAGGTTATTTAGCTCCAAACAAAAAGACAAATAACCCTAGTGTGTAAGTGTGTGAGCATGTAGTAGGGAATATCATACCTCCCAACATGACCCTCTCCAGGAGGGACACAATGCTCTGGTCCTGTACTTCCCTGGTAAGAGGAGGGGCTACAGCGCAGTTCAAAATTCAAATAGGGGAGTCACACCAACTGTCATATCACACGCTGCCAAACATCACTGGCTGGGAATCACTGGCAGTTGGTGTGACTCCTCTATTTGAATTGTGGACTGTGCTGCAGCCCCACCTCTGGAGCCGCCACCAATCATAACTTACCAGGGAAGTCCAGGACCAGAGCATGGTGTCCCTCCTGGAGAGGGTCATGTTGGGAGGTATGGTTTAACAAGAGATTATACAGTACATCTGAGAAATCAAAAACCTCTAAGGGACGGCGGCCATTTTATCAAGCAGCGTTAACCATACCCTACAATCCCTAAGTGGCTACAGCAGTATAGTAAATAAACCCCACTTGGTATTCAGTATTTTATCCTCTGTAGGGGCCAGGTTTGGGTTAGGCTACGGTGGCTGGAGGGTTAGGTTTAGGCTGCTGCGGGAGGGTTAGGTTTAGGCTACGGGGGGGAGGGTAAAGTTTAGGCTACCGGGGGGGAGGGTAAGGTTTAGGCTGCGGGGTGGGAGGGTTAGGTTTAAGCTGCTGGGGGAGGGTTAGGTTTAGACTGCTGGGGGAGGGTTAGGTTAGGGCTGCGGGTAGTCTACTTACCTGCTCCTGTCGGGATTGTAACCCAGTCGGGATGCTGGCATCAGGGTTCTGAGTACTGGCATCCCGTACCCAACCCATAGAAACGTGTTTAGATGTATAGAGACTGGAGTAGTAAGGACTTGTATGGAGAGGTGATTTGGGGTTCCAAAGTGTCCAGAACTATGTTTGTCCACATAGGTGTCTAACGAAAGTGCTCAAATCATAGAGATCTGGGCGTTCTCACTCCGGCTGATTATCTGGATGTCATGTGGCACAATTAGGGCATACTGCCGACCAGCGCATCATCGTAGCCCCGCCCCTCATGATGCAATGCTGAGATTACCGGCATTGGGGAGCGGGAGGTGGAGCCACGATGACGCAATTCAATGCAAATTGCATCATCGACTGCCTGTGCCACCCACTTCACTGGATTTTCAGGAGCCTCCCTTGTCATTCCAGGACACGGGGGGTTGGTGGCGGTTTTGCACCAGTTTCTAAATGACAGCCCTGTTCTACTCTATTCAAAAATGTGTTTTGATGGCAGTTTTTCAGTGGTATTGGCTTTAGTAAATCTGCAGATAGCAAACCAACCGCCAAACCACAGTCAAAACACATTTTAAAATAGAATAGAACAGGGCTGTCATTTAGAAACTGCTGCAAAACCGCCACCAAACCCCCAGGGTTTAGAACAGAATAGAATAGAAACCTCCATCAAACCGGCGCTTAGTAAATTTTGCCCCAAGGCTGCTAACTTGCGCATAAGGAATTATACACAACTACCTCTGTAATTCTGGGAGGGTATACGATTATGTTTTAGGGTCTGATTCTGAGTCACACACACTGCCGATGTCAAACGCAGTGGAGCAATCTGTTTCTGCTCCACATGCATCTGCAGTATGTCGCACTGCGCATGCGTCCAGATGGCGTACATGCGATTTAGGCACATGGCTGATGCACAGTCTCAGAAATGTCTTGAAAATGTTTTGGGCGAGCCTTGGCTGCAGGGCCAGATTAAGGCCTGTGAGGGCCTCTGGGCAACAAACATGTGGGGCCCCCTATTAAATAGGGATGAAATGGGGGTATGCGTAGTGGGGACCGTATCGCTCGTAAGCGGTACATTGACAAACAGCGATAAGCTAGGCATAACGCTGTTTGTTAAATACTGAAAGGAGGACATTTAGTGGGTGACATAACCCCTTTAGCACTGTTTCCCCAGAGATATCAAACTTCAAGCACACATAAGGAAAAAAAAAACACAATATACACCCACAGGCAAAAAACACATATATAGGTACCCACATGAAATATTACTCACCAGTTCCACAATCTTATCCACATTACACCGCACATACTGCCCGATTCACATTACACCACATAGTACTAATGCCCCTTATTCATGTTATGACACACTGTAGTGCCCCTTTTACACAATGTCCACAGTAGTGCCTCTTAATCACAATGCCCACAGTTTTGGTGCCCCTAATACACATAATGCCCACAGTAGTAGTGCATCTTACACAATGCCCACAGCAGTAGTGCCCCTTATGCAATGCCCCTAAAATGTGGTGCCCCCAGTAGTGGTAGTGCCCCTTATGCAGTGCCCCCAGTAGTGGTACCCCTTATGCAATGCCCCCAGTAGTGGTGACCCTTATGCAGTGCCCCCAGTAATGGTAGTGCCCCTAGTAGTGGTACTGCCCCTTATGCAATGCCCCAGTAGTGTTAGTGACCCTTATGCAGTGCCCCCAGTAGTAGTGTCCCTTATGCAGTGCCCCCCGTAGTGTTAGTGCCCCTTATGCTGTGCCCCCAGTAGGGGTGTCCCCTGTAGTGGTAGTGCCCCTAGTAGTGGTAGTGCCCCTTATGCAGTGCCCCCAGTAGTGACAGTGCCCACAGTGGTAGTGCTAGTTTTGCAGAGCCCACAGTAGTGCTGCCCTTTATGCAGTGCCCCCAGTAGTAGTGTTCCCAGGAGTGCTGCCCCTTATGCAGTGCCACCAGTAGTAATGCCCCCTGTGGTAGTGGCCCCAGTAGTAATGCCCTCTGTAGTAGTGCCACCTGTATAAATGCCCCCACTAGTAATGCCCCCAGTAGTAGAGCCCCCAGTAGTAGTGCCCCAATAATAATGCCCCCAGTAGTAGTAACCCCCAAGTATTGCCCCCAGTAGTAATGCCTCCTATAATGAAGCCGCTTGCACACACAAAAAAAACCCAACTAATATTTACCTTAAGCCCCGCTCCCATGTTCTCTACCGTTCGGTCCGCTGGCTGCTCCTCTGAACTATGGGAGAAACGTCATGATGTCTCTCCCATAGTGCACTGTGGGAGCCGGAGCTCAGGAGTGCGCTCCAGCCTCCGCTGTGTGGGAGGGAGCCGGGTGCCCACTGGTAACAAAATCTCAGTGGGCGCCCTGCAAACAGAGCCACCCTGCGGCGCCGGGCTTAGGTTGGCCGGCGGAGACTAAACTGGTTCCATCACCTGCTCCAGCCCACTTTAACCCCGGTGGGTGTGGGGCCCTTAATGTGTGAGGTCCCAGGGATGAATTCCCCTGTTGCCCCCCCCCCCCCCTTTAGTCCGGCCCTGCTTGGCTGTGACAGGGAGGAGGTAAAGTACACGCACGGAGATGGTCCGTCTTGTGGGCATTGTATGGGAATGGTGCAGGCGTGTCGGTGAAAGTGGTGGCATACTCAGATGCTGCATCGCGCACATAGGAGGCTGTACTCAGATGCTGCATCGCGCACATAGGAGGCTGTACTCAGATGGAGAAACTGCACCTGCTGTAGGGCTGGTGCAAGTTTTGATGGTTCATCTAAAGAAGTATCAATCACTATTTCAGCGCCTATGGGCACTGACACTGGTCATCTTCCTCCTTGCACATTCGGATGCACAAATGTACACCAGGGAAGGGTATGTAGGGGCATTTTCATAGAGTCACAGATGGACGACCACCAAAAGATGCAGACACAAAAGAGACCAGGACTGACTTAGAATAGCCCCTTAGTGTGGTCAGACGATGCCTGAAAACTGCACCGGAAGTCCGGACTGGGGCCTCTACCAGCAGTTTGTCTAAAAAACACAGCTACTAACAAGATAAAAATGTAAAAAAAAAAAAAAAATTAAAAAAAAACCCACAATTATTTTCTATGCGTCTGTCAGCATCCTGTTATGCTATTATCCCTAATCAGACATTGTTTAGAACCGGTATATCTTTTGTGCCAACAATTGCCACAATTTGTGGCCAATTATGTATACAACGCTGCACCTGATTTTATTTTAAAGGGATTTTTTCACTGAAGTGTTACAAAAGGAAATAAAGAACAACAAAAATAGAAAATGTTTTTAAAATACTGTGGCTTTTACTATTGTTGCTTTGTTGGGATATAATTGTGTGTTTATTACAGGTCGCTATTTAGTTTCTTATCAGCTGTTCTGTTATTGTTGCAGTTTCTGCCTAGGAGTCCTGCAGTTACCTCAAAGTAGAGACTGTTAGCGCTTGCCAATTTTTTATTTTATTATTATTATTATTATTATTATTATTATATAAGGGTTTGCTATTGTAGTGCTTGTTAGTTATTGTTTTTACTTGGTTATTTGACCAACACAACACCCAAATTAGTAAGCGATTGTATGCGGATAAATAAGGTTCTCCGTGAAGGATGACCGGTGTTTTTTTCTGGAGGAGGTGTGTACAGTCCACATGCCCCTCTGATATTTTGGATTGCACTCCACAGGCGTCCATTGTAGCATCCAGCAGGAAGACGTAAGCTCCTCGCATACTCTATTGTGCTCTGTGTGCCTCACACTACACCATGCAGTGCCTTTCTCTCGTCTGTCTCACACAAAACCCGACAGGGGACCTGCCAGTTCTCTTCACATTGAATGGGAATGTAGAAGCTGCTGCTGCCGTTACCGTGTGAGTCATGAGAGGCCACTTTTAATAATTAGAGAGCTCAGCAAGCAGAATACAGACTAGGAAGAACAAACCGCAGAACCCTCATAGTGAGATTTAACAGACCTCTGCTCAGAAGTCATTTGTAGGTGAAGCCACCATGAACATATACAATATGCCATCGATTAATACAAATGACTGAAGTTTTAACAGTCTTTGACAAGTGCTATAATTGGGCAAGGTACGATATGGATTATTTAATATTTTTTTTCCTATTCATTCACTACAAGCAAGTCACACGTGCACAGAAGGCCCCAAGACTGACAGGCAAAGTGGGTAGAGTCCCCTTACCGCTGCCAACCGATATCACCAGGGAGCTGCGCATCACTCAGCTGCTCCGGAATAATGTTATTGGTAGACTCCGATTATATATAGAAAATCTTTCTTATTACTGGAACATGGTAATAGACAGTTTTTACACCCCGGAACACAGACGCCAGGATGTCGGCAAGTGGTACTTAAAGTATTATATGCGGGCTGGCAGTACATCTGTAAACATGATGGTAATTCATTGTATTGGGTATGAAATGTCGACAGTCATAATGTCATCATCATCTTGACATGAGAATGTAGACATGGTCATTATGTCAACGTTGACCATGCCGACAGTCATCGTGTAGTCATCGATGAAATGTGGACATGTTAGAATATCGTCCTTGCATCCTGGTGGCCCAGTGGTGACCTACCTGCTCTTGGCAGCTCCAGTGGCATCTTCCGGTTCCCGGCAGTCAATCGACCGGCATTTTTGGGTCAGAGCTCCTATCCTCCAGTAAGTACTGTATTTCTCCACTATCCCTAATCCTTTCCCCTATCCCTCCCTCTAGTGCCTAACCTTGTACCCACCCCTCTTTCTGTGTCAGGAGCTGGAATAAGACACTGAAACCACTGCTGCTGCTAGGACAAGGCAAGACACCACAGACCACCGAGAACCATTTGTCTACAGTTCATCATGTTGACAAGCCATCCATGGAATCATGATAAATGCCGACATACTGGGCATGATCACCTGCAGGTTTACCCACGCATTTCGCAGCGGCCCCCCCTCCCCCCGTGAGACACCACCTGGCCGATGGAGAACAACGGCTTTATAGGCTAAATATAAATATATGTAAACACCAAGTTACATTCCTGCCCCTGTTTTCTGTTTGAGAAAAATAGATCATCTGCCCATTACAGCACAGGCTCATTCACAAGAAAATACATGACAGACCTTTACACCAACAAAAACAATACAACCACAGTGACGAATGCTTTGAGACTCCGCCATATGCGGTCTCAGTTATGCCTGGCACTGTCAGATCCCTGTTAGTGATCCAAGAAATCATTTTTCTTTTCATGTACAGTATATTACACTCTGAGAACAAAGACATTTTTCTTAACAATTAGTCTTCCCGGAACACGCTCTATGCGATGAAATGAAACAATCTGTCATTGCCCAGGATGCCTAGTGTTTATTTAGGCTGAGTGTTTCCCAGCTGATTGCCAGATAACTTAAACCGTAGGTCAGCGCGTCTCTGTCAAATGTCAAAATTGATGCAATACGCAACACTGGACTGAGACCTAGATAAGTATATAGCAATACACACCAGCAGTATTCACTCATTGGGAACATAGAACCAACCTTTATATTTAAAGTAGATTTATATTAGGCATTATCCACAGTTATTAAGATATTAATGACTGTTGCTGTCCATTGCTTTAAATGTATATAAAAACAGATGCATACACATAAGGGCAGGCTTGCCTACCCTCCCGATTTGGTCGGGAGCTTCCCAAATATCGGGTGCCGCTCCCGACCCCCCAGAAAGGCAGGCATGTTACTTACAGAAACCCCCGCAGCGGAGGGGGCCAGTGACGTGATTCGTGCTGAATCGCATCATCGTGGTCCCGCCCCCTGCTTCACAATGCCAATATTTTCAGCATTGTGACGAGGGGGCGGAGCCACAATGACGCAATCGCGTGGCCCCGCTCTGGCTCCGCCCCCAATGCTGCATCATAACCCGGCCACGCCCCCCGCTGTGCTCAGACATTCAGCTCCCTCCCGGAAGGAGGCAGCTGAGTGTAGGCAAGTATGCATAAGGGTATATTACTAAAGTGCAGGTTTACAATTGTAGAGATGTTGCCCATAGCAACCAATCAGAGTCTAGTTATCATCTTCTAGAAGGTACTAGATAAATGATAAGTAGAATCTGATTGGTTGCTAGGGGCAACATCTCCACTTGTAAACCAGCACTTTAGTAAATATACCCCATATAGTACATATAGTATCTAAGTCTAGAAATGACCTATATCATACAGTACAGTATATACATATGTACATTTGTATGAGATACTCTACAAATGTATCCGTAACCATTGTGTTTATCAGACAGTATTACATAAATCTCTTAAATTGTTAACAAACATTCAAAATATAATCCCCTAGGAAACATCTGATACCCACAAACATGAAATATCTCCAGGATGTATGAAGGGGTGATATCTGCAGCGGCCCCTCCATTTTCGTTCGCAAACGCAGCCCCCATACTGTATACCTCCCAACATGACCCTCTCCAGGAGGGACGCCATGCTCTGGTCCTGGACTTCCCTGGTAATTTATGATTGGTGGAGGGTCCAGAGGTGGGGCTGCTGCACAGTCCAAAATTCAAATAGGGGAGTCACACCAACTGCCAGTGAGTCCCAGCCAGTGATGTCTGGCAGTGTGTGAAATGACAGTTGGTGTGACTCCCCTATTTGAATTTTGAACTGCGCTGCAGCCCCACCTCTTACCAGGAAAGTCCAGGACCAGAGCAATGTGTCCCTCCTGGAGAGGGTCATGTTGGGAGGTATGATACTGTAGGTTTCTATGGGGGCTGCTAAATTGTGACACTTGCCAGCCTCCTGAAAGTGTAGCTTTCCTGAACTTGGCCCCGATAGCCTTTAGATGTTATCAGTCAATGTAGCCTATGGGCCATACTTGCCAGGGAGATTGTGAAAGCTGCACCTATGAGTGCGGTGGTAAAGTGGGCGTGTCCTGCTACATCTGAGGGGCGTGTCATATAATTGCCTTACATCCACATGTAAACGAGCCCCAAAGCAGTTAGTAAGATCTACTTGTCAATGAAACACACTGATACTTTTCAGAAAATGCTCATAGCCATAGGGATCATTGTGCCTCATAACCAGTGCAGGGAGATTGCTGCTATATCAGCGAGTCTCCCTGACAATGAGGGAGAGTTGGCAAGTATGCTATGGGCTACATTTTGCTAAATGTTTAAAAGAGAGGGAGCCAATTCCATTTTCTTAATAGATGTGGGAAAACTGCAGTTTGCACAGGGGAGTTCTGCCCCACTATAAAGCAAATATTGGGGCATACAACAGAAAGTTCTTCTGTCTGGTTATTGCTGATACAGGATGTGCTCAACTAACATAGGTCACTAACTACTTGTCTTAGTGTTGAAAAAAAATCCATCATGAATACCCTACATATGCAATACTTGTTCACACTGATGTGATATTACAGAATCATTGAACCCATCAGTGTGCTAGTGTGCGCAGCCCTCCCCCTAATCACCGGGTCATTGGCTGGGGCACGCATCTCTTTGCAAGAACAGGACTAATTAATTTTTTGTTTCAATGCAGTCGTCTGTCATCTTGATGAGTCAATACTTTGAACTTTTAGATACGCTCCTGGTTTTCTCCTGAAATGCCTCCATATTCTCTTGAACCGGATTTTGAAAAGTGCTTAAACAATTCCTCGGGAGGGTAACATGAGGATTTGAAATAGGTTTGGGGCATTTACACATGAACATTGATGATTTTTACACATTTAAATCACATTCTTGAAGTTTATTAAAGCACTGATAGTGCTAAAATTGAAGCAAGTGAGTCATAGCTACTTTTTTTTAGCTCCTCTGCAGGAGAAGTCTGGAGAGGATATACAGCTTGCTACTTCGGGGGCCGGGCTCTGACGACATTAGGCCTCGCCCCGTTGCAGGTCCGTAGAGAGGGGGCAGGTCTAACTGACACGTTTTTGCGTCATTTTAACCCCAGACAAGCAATTACCATTTTTATCTCCCCCATTCTGCCCACTTCACTAGGAAATGGGCAGGACGCAGAATGCGGGAGATTCGGCAACTCTTTCAGATGTGTGGGGGGTGGGCTACTCGAAAAAATATCTACAGCAGGGATTGCATACAGTTATAGCTAGCGCTGTTTTTCAACTCTTGTGTGAATAAGCTCTTATCATCTCTCAATGATTCTCTCAATGATTCAGATTTGGGAGCAAAACTAAACAAGGAGCAACATTGTAATACTTTGGTACTGGAAAACACCATGTTGCAATGCAAGGGGTGCAAATGCATTTATTCTTTTGCACACATTAAAAATAGTGGCTGCTTTTGTATGCAGCGAACAAATACTGGTCAGTTTTGTTTTGAAACTTAAATTTAGAATTAAGATAAGAGGCGCCCCATTCCAACTATAAAACTCTGGGCCTGATTCAGACCCGCTCGCGAGCGCTATGCGCTCGCAAGCCGGTCGATGATGGCCCAGTGCGCATGTGCACGACGGAGCCGGCTCCGTCATGCGCATGTGCAAAGACCCGGATAGCGACGGGCAAGCCGTCGCTCCGGGTCTCGTACCAAAGGGGGCGTGCTGTCAATGTTGAGTGACAGCACGCCCCCTTTGGTGGCCGGGCCGGGGGTGTGGCTGCCCAGACGGAGGTGTTCCCATGGGAATGCCTACCGTCTGGGGCCGGCCCCACTGACCCCATCTTCCTGGCCGCTTGCTATAGCTGTGGGTGACCAGGAGGCCGCTCTTAAAAACCAGAAGGCCGGCCCTGATTCAGAGCGAGTGCTCTGTCAGAGCTTCCGGCTCTGAATCAGGCCCTCTGTGCACATTGTAAATCGGCCTCACCTGCAGTTCAACATGGTGCAAGTTGTTCCTTTTTGAACAATTTTTTTTTTATTTGTATCACACTGAATCTGGCTCTCAGTTTAAAATTATGGCACACTGTTTAAAGCAATATACAGTTTATAGTACTGGATGTAGCAACCCACAGTACCACATATGACCACCTGGTGGTGATACAGAGATTTTCTATTCCAACTGTCATATTTATTTATTAGAGATGTGCGATTCGGTTTTCCTGAAAAACTGATACACCCGAACTTAGGGGTTCCCAAGTCGTATCAAGTCCTGGCTCGGATCACTTTTGGGGTTCCTAGTAGAACCAAGTCCCGGCCCGGGTCTTCTGTAAGTTCAGAACGTTTAGCTGTTTTTATCAATTTTAAAGAAACCCAAAAACAAATCCGAACCAAAACACTTGAGGGTGGCTTTACCAGAACCATAACATTTGAGGGTGGTTTTGCAAAAAACACGGGGTTCCCTGCACATCTCAAGCATTTATTATTAAGTGTAGTTTATAGAATATCTGGTACATAGAGCTTTAGCTATTGTAGTTTGCTAAATACGTGAGTAACCACGGACACACTCGACAGAGGATTGGCTGACCCACAGCATATCAAACAGGCATGGAACAATACACACCCCTCTTGAAGAAGGCCCTAATTGGCCGAAACGCATCGACATGTGACCACACACTGAGCACAAAACTTGCAGAGTGATGTAGTGATTATTAACACTACGGATAGAGGCACCCTGAAAGGAATCAGTATGATTTATTGCTGACAGTGGAAGCCTGGCAGGGGTGACGATCCCGACTCCTAATTTAGTTAAGTACCGCTAACCTAATTCCCCACCCTAACCCTCCTTAGGGGTGCCTAACCCTAACCTTCCCGCCAAGTGCCTAAACCTAACCCCCCTCTAAGTGCCTAAACCTAACCCCCCCCTTCCCTGTAGCCTAAACCTGTCTCCCGGGGGGGTGCCTAACCCTAACCTCCCCCCAGGGCTGCCTAACTCTAAGTCCCACCCGGGAGGCCCTAACCTAACCCTCCCCCCCCTCGGCTACCCAAGCCCGGGTTACCTTCGATCGGGATGCCGGGTGTCGGGCTTCCAGCATAGGTAAAATGACAAGCGTCAGGATTTTGTGGACCCCACTGCCTGTGAGCCCATTCCCCTCCTCTAGGTGTCAGGTTCCAGACCTCAAATTATAGATTCTTACTAATTTAGACAGTCAGTAACCAGGAACACTAATCAGCATGAAGGCTCAGGCTGCAGTTAGTATTACTCTGGTTAGGGTTAGGATGCATGTTTGGGTTAGGCTGCAGTTAATTTTACGCTGCATTTATGGTTAGGATGCGGTTAGGCTGCTATTTGGTTTAGGCTGTGGTTAGGGTTAGGTAGCGCTTAGCATTAGACTGTGGTTAGGGTTAAACTGCGGTTAGGCTGCTATTTGGGTTAGGCTGCGGTTAGGGTTAGGCAGCACTTAGAGTTAGACTGTGGTTTGGGTTAGGCTGCGGTTAGGCTGCTATTTGATTTAGGCTGTAGTTAGGGTTAGGCTGAGATTAGCTTTATGCTGCAGTTAGGGTTAGGGTTAGGCTGAGGTTAGGTTTATGCTGCGGTTTGGTTTACGCTGTGGTTAGGGTTAGGCTGCGGTTAGGGTTAGGCTGCGGTTAAGGTTATGCTATGGTTGTGGTTAGGCTGCAGTTAGGTTTAGGATGTGGTTAGGGTTAGGATGCGGTTAGGGTTAGGCTGAGGTTAGATTTATGCTGCGGTTAGGTTTACGCTGCAGTTAGGATTAGGCTGCAGTTAGGGTTAGGCTGAGGTTAGGGTTATGCTGCGGTTTGGCTTATGCTGTGGTTAGGGTTAGGCTGCGTGTTGGGGGTTAGGGTTAGGCTGCGGTTAGGGTTAGGCTACGGTTAGGGTTAGGCTGCGGTTAGGGTTATGCTGTGGTTGTGGTTAGGCTGCAGTTAGGTTTAGGATGCGGTTAGGGTTAGGATGCGGTTAGGGTTAGGCTCTGGTTAGGGTTAGGCTGCGGTTAGGGTTAGGCTGCGGTTAGGGTAGGTTGCAGTTAGGTTTATGCTGTGGTTGTGGTTAGGCTGCAGTTAGGTTTAGGATGCGGTTAGGGTTAAGATGCGGTTAGGGTTAGGCTCTGGTTAGGGTTAGGCTGCGGTTAGGATTAGGCTGCAGTTAGTGTTAGGCTGCAATTAGGGTTAGGATGCGGTTAGGGTTGAGCTGTGGTTAGGCATAGGCTGCAGTTAGGGTTAAGTTATGATTTTGGTTAGGCTGCGTTTAGGGTTAAGGTAAAATAGTACTGTTGAGGTCCTCGCAGACGACATACAAAATGTCGACATTGTGAACATGTTAACGTTATGACAACATTGCGATCGCCGACATGTTAGTCCTTACTTGGCATTTAGCTACATTGCGCATAGTACTTTATGCTGTTACACTTTGCATCTGTTGTAAAGGATTTTTCTGAGGAACAAACAAAGTATGTGATAATCTATGGCAGGGCATGCTGAGATATGTAGTTCCACAGCAGCTGCTGGAGGTTCGCATGTTGATTACCCCTAGTGTATCAGGGTACGGTGCTTAAATGGGAAAACTGAATTGTGCATGAAAACAAAATAGTAAGTATTATACTTTATTTCCAAGATATAGAAGCACTTATTGGTAAATAATTCTGAGGGTTAGTTTTCAGCTAATTATATTTATTTCGCACTGATTACACTGAGAAGTGTTATGTGTATGTAAAGATGATTTACATACAGCATAATTCCCACTATACAGGATAAAGAACGGAACTGTGTAATAAATCTTCTGCAACATACACTTCTATAACCATTTACAGTAACAAACGGTCATTAATCATCTGCTGCTGGTCCTCCTTATGCTCCCTACTAAGCCTCTATAAAGTGCTTGTGAGTCCCGTATTAATATTGTTGCGCTCAGCATTGATACTATGGAATCTAGAAGATACGCTCGCTCGCTGGGAGCAATAATCGCACATCTGCGCATGCATATAATTCGCAGTGCGCGTGCGCAAGTCATTCGTTGCGATCTGATTTTGGTAGCTCGCAAGCCACTTTCAGGGCGCTGCTTTGAGTGACAGATAGTGCCGTTTGTGGGTGGTAACAGGGGAAGGTGCTTGTGAACGGGGGAGTGGTTGTGTCTGACGGCGTTTAATGGGTGTGTATAATTAGCAAAGCAGCGTCATTGTACACTTGACTTGGTTGTTTTTTAGCCTGAACTGCTCGCAGTGCTTGGGGTAAGTTAGGTCAACCCCAAGCGCTGCGAGCAGCTCCGATGGCCCTCGATGTTCACAATTAATCAGACTCTTCCCGGAGATGACATGTGCTGCGAGTGACAGGTGGGAGATTTTATAGTTCAGCATACGCTAACTGCCGTCGCTCACTAAGACATAGAGGGCATCCTTACAGCGCAAAGAGCGATCGCTTGATTTGTATACCCGGCCCCTTTTTGCAAGCGAGTGACCGCATCTTGCAAGAGACTCTGAATGAGGTCCACTGTCTTTGTGTTGTACGAACAACCAAAAATAACTCTAAAGACTAAACAGCACAGATGTAAAAGTTGCCGGATGACAGTACATTACAGCCTTCTGGAGGGGATGCAATCGGGAAGCCGGCTGACGTAAGCCTGACAGCCGGCTTCTCGACTGCATTATCCCGGCGAGGGTTAAATGACAGGTGTCTAAATCAAGACGCCTGTAATTTTACCGACGCTGGGAGACCGGCGCCTGGCATCCCGATCGAAGGGATGCCGGTCACCGCCAGCGGACAGCCGCGGGGGGGAGGATTAGGTTTAGGGCTCCCGGGGGGGACTTAGGGTTAGGCACCCCCCCGGGAGGGTTAGGGTTAGGTTAGGAGGAGGGAGGGTTAGGGTTAGGCACCCCCGGGGGACTTAGGTTTAGGCAGCGGGGAAGGGGGGGGTTAGGGTTAGGCACTTAGAGGGGGATTACGGTTAGGCACTTGGGGGGGAGGTTAGGGTTAGGCACCCCTAAGGAGGGTTAGGGTTAGAGGGTTAGGTTAGGTTAGTAGATACTTACCTTAGGACGATCGGGCTTTCCAGCGCTGTCGGGCTTCCGTTGCCGGCCTCTGCTGTTTTGTCGGGCTGCCGGGATTCGAACTCCCGGCCATGCGGCCGCCGGGATGTCATATCGATTCCTTCTGTAGATAGAAGTCCTTACATTTGTTTTTAAGTAAGTGAATGAAGCACAACGCATTTTACTGCACTCTTCTACTCTGGCTCAAATGTACAGGAACTGATTAGTACAGTAGTTCCCAAACCTTTTTGAATCACTGTACCCTAAAGTATAAGGGGTCTAGTTACTAAGCAGTGTTAAGAGACAGAGTGAAAAGTGATAAGGTGCCAGCCACACAGCTCCCAACTGTCATTTTTCAAACACAGCCTGTGAGATGACAGTTGGGATCTGATTGGCCGGCACCTTATCACTTTTCACTCTGTCTCCTATCACTGCTTAGTAAATAGACCCCTGTGTACCCTAGAGTACTGTTTTCACAGCTTACTAGGCCAAAAGTTTCTTATTGAAAAATTTGGCAAAAATTATTAAATTATATAAATTGTGCTTATATGTCATCTTTGGGTTCTGTTATATGGTGGTGGACCGGGTTATGCTTTTGTTTGTCCACGTACAGTATATTGTAATTGGCAGCCACCAGTACTGGTTTTGTCTATCACATTGACCATAAATAATTGAATTTGGTCCTGGACCACCAACCCTACAAGTGCCTTGGGGCACCCAGTTTGGGTACCACTGGATTAGTGAATGGAATTGCACAGAAGAAATGATTAAAGCATATGTGTTAGCTCTTCTATCTACAGTAGGTGATAAAAATTGTGTTGCAAATAGATTAGAGTTCATTGTTCTTTCCATGGTGAACAGAGGCTCTGATTCAGACCCGGTCGCTCTGACAGAGCGCTCGCTCTGATCAGGGCCGGGCTTTATTATCTTAAAACTGCCTCCCGGCCCCTCGCATAGCTATGGGTGACCACCCACAGCTACAGCGGGCGGCCATGATGATGGTCATGATGGTCAAGACCATCGGGCTTGCAACGAGACCACTTGTGGTAGGGTCTCGTGGCCGCAAGCCCCAAAGAGCTTTCTAACAGAGCAGAAAGCTCTCCACTGACATCACTTGTGATGCCAGTGGGGCCGCCCCCAAACGGCAGGCTTTCTCATGGGAACGCCTCCATTTGGGCAGCCACCCCCCCCCTGGCCCGCCCACCAAAGCACATGCGCTCTGGGCCACCATCGACCCGGTTGCGACAGGATCTGAATCAGGCCCAGAGAACGTAATGTCACAGACGACACAGCATCTACTGCAAAATAGATTTCAGATTTCTATATGATTAACAGGAAATATTTTTCTTTAGAATAACTTTATATAGCACAATTGCCCAGATTTATCAAGAAATCATATTTTTGTTGTCACTCTTTACTAATCTTAAATGGTGCTTTAACTAATCAGTTATTAACTGTCATGTGTTTGAAAACTGACATTTAGGGACTGATTGGTTGGAGCATCATTTAAAATGAGTAACGAGTGATAACAAGAATATCACTTGTTAATAAATCTGGGCCAATGTTCATAAAGGATTCACCAATGTGCTTTGCTATTGTGGTAGGGCGGCATGCACTACAAACATAATATATTATTCTAGTTAAATCACAGTATATCTAGCGCAATGGAAAAAAAAATATACAATAGATTTTAAAAGTGCCAGGTGAGTGACATATTGATGATAGCAGAACACAATTGTGTGATTACTCACTATATACACCTAGTACAGTACCATAGACTGCAACCTATACGGAGACGGGTCTGGTTGCTGTCTCCATATCCTAAAACTCTTATGATGCCATAGAAAAATGAGAGGTGTGGGTCTTAATTCTATCCTGTACATGTCCGGATTTATCATTTTGGCTTTTGGTACAAACTTCACCCCTGATCCAAATTAAAAATATGAATTTTACAATTAATTAAAATAAGCATCTTGCTGCAATTATGCTGCCTTGCTCCTGTGTCTACACGTTCTTTTCACACACCCTGACCAGATAGAAAACCTCCCACAGAAGACTGTCCTGCTCCAAGATATTCATAGTATAATAATGTAATGCTTTCTTATAAAAAAATATATATCTATATTACATTGGATTATCGTTAAAGAAGTTTTTCTACAAACTGTCCTTCAATTTGTATCACACCTCTGGGTTCCACTTGTCAGAGTTTATTTTATGGGTGATTCATTGTCTATTATTCCTGTTTGTTTGTTTGTTTGTTTGTTTGTTTGTTTGTTTGTTTGTTTTTAGGTGTTAATGAAGAGATATACTATGAAAAAATGGAAACACTCCATATTATAATTTAGGGTTTTTCTTGTTTTGATATTAAACAAGGATGAGAAGAGAATAGTAGGTGTAAATACTTGGGTTATTTTATTGCATAGGCCTCAAAAAACACAAAAGAGTAAACCGTTTTACCACATCATTTGGTAACAAAATCTTGAGTCACAGGTGGTATATATATATATATATATATCAAATGTATTATTTAACCCTGTGCAGGACCATACTATGAGAAAGAGAGTAGTGGGTGCTAGGGAAGGAGAGAAGGTGCCAGGGCACATCATCCCGAGGTAAAAGGCCTTCAAGAGAAGCATCAGGCCAAGGATGGTCATTTCTTGGGCCTCCATCCTAGTATGCTTCAAGCAGGCTTCAGGATGCTTCTTCACATTTCCATAGTCTGTGCATGCACCGACTTTTCCAAGACTGTACAATCCTTTGTTTGAGAGATTCCCCAGGCTTATTGCCATTTGATATCCTATATTTCAGGGAACCACTAAGATTCTTGACCTGTTGCTGGAGTCATTTGAGGAAGAGCCTTTCAAAGTGAAAAAAAGTTTCACAATAAAAAATTTTTTGCCACAGACTGGATGTAAGGTCAGTTAGCTTAAAAGAGTTTGCAGAATTTACAGCAAACCCAAGTGTGGCCGGAGTAGAAAAGAAGTGCCTAACAGTAAAACGTAGGGCTATGATATTCTAGTGTTACCGTGGGGGAGTGCATGCTGCTATCCATGTAGCATTTGGGGGGGTGGGGGGCGGTGAGAGATCAGTCTGCGTTCCCGGAAATGGGGGCCAGGGTCTGTGTCCATGGATGCAGACTTTCTGGCCTTGCAAGCTGACAGGACCCGGTCAGACTGTGGTAAGATTCAGTTACCGCAGCCTGGCCCAAGGAACAGCAATGTTCCGATGGAGATCCCAGGTTACAACCTCGTCTGCAGCGCTGGGGTGATGCAGATGCAGCAAGATGGAGTCTGTTTCCTAAAGACACCTCCTTCTGCATTTACATTTCAGATGGACGGAATTGCACAGACGCTTGTATGCGACTCTGCAATTCCAATCGTCTCTGAATCAGGCCCCTGTGTCTCTTGACGTTAGGTCACAGAGACAAATTTGTAAAACAAATCAGAGTAAAAGAGAAAAAAAAACAGTTGGAATAAAAAAAAACAACTTTATTGTTCAGCGCAGAAACCACAAATATTCTGAATTCGGCTGCAAATTTGCCACTTTTACCAGCATTAAAAAATAGTGTTGTTTTTTTTTTAAATGTGAATTTGGTTTGTGTTATGACATAATATTTTCCTATTGTTCATAGAATATATTTGAAATAACCAACACAGGCCTGTAATAGCGGCACGCAATATATTAGTAATTGTATCACTACATTTTGCAATCACCAGCTGCATTTGTTTTGAGCTGGGTTTCCAGAATAAATGATACTCATTATTTTAGGACTGATATAAATCTCTCCCTCCCTGGTGAGGTGATACAGGATATTTGCTTTACATTTTATTTCTAGAAAGATGATTTTTCACCAACGATCGCAGCAGCAGCTGGAGCACGAAATCAGTAATGAGTCACTAGACAGCAGCAGTATCTGGCCTGAGCAATGGTCAATATCAGCTTGCAGTCCTTCTGCTTGCCTGTAATGAGCTGCCTGACATGTGCAGCTAATGGCTCATTACATTAATTACAAGGAGGCATCACCAGCAGAATAAAACATGGCCATTTTACATTGAAAGACTCTTTAAAGCTACATACAAAGTATAATTAGTACTGTATGCATTGGTAAGAGAAAGGTGCACAATATACTGTAGCTGCAAGATGGTTATTGTAATGTAACAAAATGAGATAGCACTCCGGTAAGGGATGCAGTTAGGAAGCCGGCGGTCGAAATGCCGACCACCGGCTTCCCGACTGTCAAATCCCGACAGGGTACTAATGACAGGTGTCGAAATCCCGACTCCTGTCATTAGACCTACGCCGGGAGCCTGACGCCTGGGTTACAGAATGAAGGTAAGCCGTGCGTGGACAGCCATGGGAAGGGGGGGTTAGGTTTCAGGGCTCCGGGGGGGACTTAGGGTTAGGCACCCTCCCGGGAGTGCAAACAAAAAGTATGGTGGTCGCTCATATCAGCTTTATGACAGGCACCCTCACGGGAGGGTTAGGGTTAGGCTATGGAAAGGGGAGGTTAGGGTTGGGCACCCCCTGGGAGACTTAGGTTTAGGCTGCGGGGATGGGGGGAGTTAGGTTTAGGCACTTAGCGGGGGATTAGGGTTAGGCATTAGGGGGGGAGGTTAGGGTTAGGCACCCCTAAGGCCCTCCCTTAGGGTTAGGAGGGGAGGGTTAGCATCTTACCTAAATCCGCTGTCAGGATCTCACCTCTGCCGGGCTTCCAGCGTCAGGATTTGAACCGCCGGCCATGCGGCTGGCGGTAATACATACTTATTCCCTCAGGTAATGGTAAGTGAATATAATATATCTAGTGTGCTCTAAATGTTGCTCTAATTTCAAACTATTAATGAGGCTTGTCAGTGTTATATATACTTGTAAATGGACCGGATATATCTGCTGAGTCACCTTAGTCACTTCGCCCCCCTTCCGTCCCAACCACGCTCCTTCCCATCCTGGTATACTTATCCAGTTACCAGTCCTCTTCTGTCCCATACCGTCCCTGCACATCACACCAACTTTGCACATTGGCCCGGATTTATCAGCGAGTGATATTCTCGTTATCGCTCATTAATAATCTTAAACAGTGCTCCAACCAATCAGCTCCTGACTGTTGTGTGTTTGAAAAATGACAGTTAAGAGCTAATTGGTTGGAGCCACGATTTCAGATTAGTAATGACTGATAACCATTATATCACTTGTTGATAAGTCTGGGCCTATGGGGCCTATTCATCAACACTAAAATAACGTTTTTAAGGACATTTTCCTTAAATAACGTTATTTTGGTATTCATGAACAGACTTAGCACAGCAGATATCTAAGTTCCCCTGCGTTAATTTCCACACTCCCCGTACATTAGTATGGGGATATTAGTACATTAGTACATTAGTATGGGGATATTAGTACATTAGTACATTAGTATGGGGATCTTGAAATTGTGGTATTCATCAAATTCCGAAAATTATGAATTTTCGGAATTTTATGCAGTTACTATTCGCCACTGTGAGGTGGCGAATAGCAGAATCGACTTACCTGTATCCGCGTGTGCAGGTCCCCCGACGAGTCCCTCCGGCGCTCTGCTCCGTCCTCAGGCTCCGGAGGCTGGTCGGACATGTGTGCTCCCCCGCAGAGCACAAGAAAGTTTAGAAAAAAAAAAAAAGTTTTTTATTTTCTAATCTGTCATGTGGTCTGCTGGGAAACCACATGACAGACCAGCAGGACGGAGCCGGAGGCTGCTGCACGGACAGGTAAGTCGGGGGGGGGGGAGGTGAGCGGAGGTGGGAGGGGGGTGGGGGGGGCCGGGGGGGTACATAAACTTAACGCATCTGTAGGCAGTGCTGCACATGCGCTGGTTTTACAGATGTAACAGCGCATGCGCAGCACTGTTTCCAGATGCAATAAGGTAGTGTAGGCAGGGAAAAGTATCTATTTCCCGAAAAGCTGTCATCGCAAAAATGACAGCTTTTCGGAATAGATACTTATGGAGAGGTGGAATGATGAATTCCACCTATAATTAGCTAGAACTCCATGCGAGTTCTAAACCTAATTATCTCTAGAGAATTTTTAGGTTTAATGAATAGGCCCCTATGTGCCTTGTAGATTAGGTGTGGCGTGCACCCGGCTGTCTCAGCTGTGATTAGGTCATCATCATGCAAACACCAGTTACTGAGTGTGACTAAAACTCTGCCCAGGCCCAATTCAACGGCTAATCGTGACAGAGATCGCGCTTTTCTATACAGAGAACTTATTATACCCACATTCTTCCCATGGCCTCTGATGATTTCATCCCTGCACCCAGTTCAGATAATTTGCAGGAGCCATCCAGATTTATGTCACTGTGTGGCCCCTGCCCCTTGCCCCATAAGTTACGCAGCGGCCATTTTGTAAGTCAGTCCCGTGTTGGTATTTGGGGCGGGATGCACGATGCATCGCATTCGGGATGCGATGCATCCCGCCTCTCGTCACATGTATGTCGGTGTTAAATATGCCGGTATGCATGACGTAAAACGCAAAAGACAGCTCTTTCGGTAAGAGCTGTACTTTGCGAGTGAGGAACTTCAGGTTCTATAACCCAGAAGTCTCTCTAGCGTCCTGCTGAGCATGCACAGAAGGACGTGCGCCGTGGGAGGGTGCTGAGAGGGATCTGATTGGATCCCTCCCATGGGACATAATGATACAGTGGCGTTGCCCACCGCATCAAAACCCGGGAATATATCGCATTCCGGGGCTTCATGCATATGAGAAATGCGTTTAAAGTAGGGGTGTGCACCGGCCACTTTTCGTGTTTTGTGTTTTGGTTTTGGATCTGGATCTTTCTTCGTGTTTTGGATCTGGATTGGTTTTGCCAAAACCACCCTTCCGTGTTTTGGGTTCTGGGTTTTGTGTTTTGGATCTGTATTTTTTTTTAAAAAAGCATAAAAACAGCTAAAATCACAGAATTTGTAGGTTTTTCTGCTCCTATGCTATTATTAACCTCAATAACCTTAATTTCCACTCATTTCCAGTCTATTCTGAACACCTCACACCTCACAATAGTGTTTTTATGTCCAAAACGTTGCACCGAGGTAGCTGGATGACTATGCTAAGCGACACGAGTGGGCGGCACAAACACGTGACCCATCTAGGCGTGAAACTGCAGTGGCAGACAGGATGGCAGTTTGAAAAACTAGGCCCCAAACTGTACATAATGCAAAGAAAAAAAAGAGGTGCAAGATGGAATTGTCCTTGGGCCCTCCCACCCACCCTTATGTTGTATAAACAGGACATGCACACTTTAACAAACCAATCATTTCAGCGCCAGGGTCTGCCACACAACTGTGGCTGAAATGATTGGTTCGTTTGGGCCCCCACAAAACAAGCTGGCAATTAATGTGTCCCTGCACAAACTGGCTCTATGGAGGCAAGATGTCATCCTCATCCTCCTCATCCACCGATTCCTCACCCTCTTCAGTGTGTACATCCTCTTCCTCACAAAGTATTAACTCGTCCCCACTTGAATCCACCACCACAGGTCCCTCTGTACCTTCTGGAGGCTGGTCTCCCTGGAAGAGCTGATAATTCATTTTGATGAACATCATCTTCTCCACATTCTGTGGAAGCAACCTCCTACGCCTTTCGCTGACAAGGTTCCCGGCTGCACTAAACACTCTTTCGGAGTACACACTGGAGGGGGGGCAACTCAGGTAAAATAGAGCCAGTTTGTACAGGGGCCTCCAAATTGCCTCTTTTTCCTGCCAGTACAGGTATGGACTGTCTGCCATGCCTACTTGGATGCTGTCACCGATGTAATCCTCCACCATTCTGTCAATGGTGACAGTATCATATGCAGTGACAGTAGACATGTCAGAAATTGTTGCCAGGTCCTTCAGTCCGGACCAGATGTCCAAACTTGGTCCTGCCTGCCCTGCATCACCGCCAGCGGGTTGCTTAGGATACCTAAGTTTTTTCCTGGCAGCCCCAGTTGCAGGAGAAAATGAAGAAGGAGCCGTTGACGTGTCACGTTCCGCTTCAGCTGACAGTGTGTTCACCAGCAGGTCTTTGCACCTCTGCAGGCTTGTGTCGGCCGGAAAGAGAGACACCACATAGGCTTTAAACCTAGGATCGAGCACGGTGGCCAAAACGTAGTGGTCTGATTTCAACAGATTGACCACCCTGGAATCCTGGCAAAGCGAATGAAGGGCTTCATCCACAAGTCCCACATGCCGAGCGGAATCGCTCCGTCTTAGCTCCTCCTTCACTTTCTCCAGCTGCTTCTGCAAAAGCCTGATGAGGGGAATGACCTGACTCAAGCTGGCAGTGTCTGAACTGACTTCACGTGTGGCAAGTTCGAAGGGCTGGAGAACCTTGCACAACACGGAAATCATTCTCCACTGCGCTTGAGTCAGGTGCATACCCCCTCCTTTGCCTATGTCATAGGTGGATGTATAGGCTTGTATGGCCTTTTGCTGCTCCTCCATCCTCTGAAGCATATAGAGGGTTGAGTTCCACCGCGTCACAACCTCTTGCTTCAGGTGATGGCGGGGCAGGTTCAAGAGTGTTTGCTGGCGCTCCAGTCTTCGGCACGCAGTCGCTGAATGGCGAAAGTGGACAGAAATTTTTCGGGCCACCCAAAGCGTCTCCTGCACGCCCCTGTCGCTTTTCAGAAAATTCTGCACCACCAAGTTTATTGTGTGAGCAAAACATGGGACGTGTTGGAATTTGCCCAGATGTAATGCCCGCACAATATTGGTGGCGTTGTCAGATATCACAAATCCCCAGGAGAGTCTAAGTGGGGTAAGCCACTGGGCGATGATTTCCCTCAGTTTCTCTAAGAGGTTGTCGGCGGTGTGCCTCTTACTGAAACCGGTGATACACAGCGTAGCCTGCCTTGTAACGAGCTGGCATTTCTGAGATGCTGCTACTGGTGACGCTGCTGCTGTTGCTGCGTAAGGTGATACATCTACCCAGTGGGCTGTCACAGTCATATAGTCCTTAGTCTGCCCTGTTCCACTTGTCCACATGTCCGTGGTTAAGTGGACATTGTGTACAACGGCATTTTTCAGGACACTGAGGACACTTTTTCTGACGTTTCTGTACAGTCTCGGTATCGCCTGCCTAGTGAAGTGGAATCTAGACGGGATTTGGAACCGGGGACACACTACCTCCATCAATTGTCTAAATCCCACTGCACTAATGGCGGATACCGGACGCACGTCTAACACCAACATAGCAGTCAAGGCCTCAGTTATACGTTTTGCTTCAGGATGACTGCTGTCGTACTTCATCCTCCTCGCTAAGGACTGTTGGAGGGTCAATTGTTTAGTAAAAGTAGTGGTGTTCCTACTTCCTCTCTGGGATGATGAACGACTCCCAGCAGCAGCAACAGCAGCAGCGGCAGCAGTAGGCGTAGCAATGCAGGATCCTCCAGAGGAATCCCGGATAGGAGAGTCAGTCATGCCAGTGACATGGCCTGCAGGACTACTTCCGATCCTGACTAAGGAGGAAATTGACGAGGAGGGAGTTGACGGTGTGGTTTGCAGGCGCTTGGATACAACAGGACAACGGGATTTAGGTGTCCCTGGACTGCTTACGGTCTTAGCCAAAGTTTCTGAACTTGACAGTAACTTTTTATGAACGCGCTGCAGGTGCCGTATAAGGGAGGATGTTCCTAGGTGGTTGACGTCCCTACCCCTACTTATTTCACCTTTACATATGGTACATATGGCAAGACAGTTGTTGTCCGGATTTGGATAGAAATATTGCCAGACCAAAGAGGTGGAATGTTTGGTCTTCTGCCCAGGCATGACCGTGATGGGCTTTTTCATCCCACGGACAACAACTGTCTCCCCCGGAGCCTGATTTAAACAAACCACATCACCATCAGAATCCTCCTCGCCAACTTCCTCCTCAGCGCCAGCTACACCAGTATCCTCATCCTGTTGTACTTCAACAGTGACATCTTCAATTTGCATATCAGCAAGTGGACTGTGGGTGCTCCTTTCAGCACTTGCAGGGGGCGTGCAAATGGTGGAAAGAGCCACCTCTTCCCGTCCAGTGCTGGGAAGGTCAGGCATTGCAACCACCACCACACTTGGACTCTCCTTGGGGATTTGTGATATCTTCTTAGAAAGCACAGTTCTTCGCTGTGCTTTTGCCAGCTTAACTCTTTTGATTTTTTTAGTGGGAGGAGAGCTTCCATCGTCATGTGAAGCTGAACCACTAGTCATGAACATACTAGGGATCGACCTTAGCCGTTCCTTGCCACTCCGTGTCGTAAATGGCATATTGGCAAGTTTACGTTTCTCTTCAGCTGATTTAAATGTCTTTTTCAAGGTCATTTTCCTGAACTTTGCCATTTGGGATTGTATGTGCCCTCTACTATGACATTGGGCATCGGCCTTGGCAGACGACGTTGATGGCATGTTATCGTCTATGTCATGACTAGTGGCAGCAGCTTCAGCACTAGGAGGAAGTGGTTCTTGATCTTTCTCTATTTTATTTTTATCGGAGAAAGTTTGGTCCTCCATTTATGTTATATCGATTTGATATATACGTGCGGCTAAACACAGAAAATAATTTTTTTTTTGGTTTGGACTGGAGTGTACTTTGTGGGTTACAGCACCCTTTAACGGTCAAGCCAGCCGGCCCTTTACTTATGACACAGGCGCACGCTTGGCACTACTTTGTTGATGCACGTGCGGCTACTGCGCACACAATTCACAAACACAGAAAATAATTTTTTTTTGGTTTGGACTGGAGTGTACTTTCGGGGGTTACAGCACCCTTTAACGGTCAAGCCAGCCGGCCCTTTACTTATGACACAGGCGCACGCTTGGCACTACTTTGTTGATGCACGTGCGGCTACTGCGCACACAATTCACAAACACAGAAAATAATTTTTTTTTGGTTTGGACTGGAGTGTACTTTCGGGGGTTACAGCACCCTTTAACGGTCAAGCCAGCCGGCCCTTTACTTATGACACAGGCGCACGCTTGGCACTACTTTGTTGATGCACGTGCGGCTACTGCGCACACAATTCACAAACACAGAAAATAATTTTTTTTTTGGTTTGGACTGGAGTGTACTTTGGGGGTTACAGCACCCTTTAACGGTCAAGCCAGCCGGCCCTTTACTTATGACACAGGCGCACGCTTGGCACTACTTTGTTGATGCACGTGCGGCTACTGCGCACACAATTCACAAACACAGAAAATAATTTTTTTTTTGGTTTGGACTGGAGTGTACTTTCGGGGGTTACAGCACCCTTAACGGTCAAGCCAGCCGGCCCTTTACTTATGACACAGGTGCACGCTTGGCACTACTTTGTTGATGCACGTGCGGCTACTGCGCACACAATTCACAAACACAGAAAATAATTTTTTTTTGGTTTGGACTGGAGTGTACTTTCGGGGGTTACAGCACCCTTTAACGGTCAAGCCAGCCGGCCCTTTACTTATGACACAGGCGCACGCTTGGCACTACTTTGTTGATGCACGTGCGGCTACTGCGCACACAATTCACAAACACAGAAAATAATTTTTTTTTGGTTTGGACTGGAGTGTACTTTCGGGGGTTACAGCACCCTTTAACGGTCAAGCCAGCCGGCCCTTTACTTATGACACAGGCGCACGCTTGGCACTACTTTGTTGATGCACGTGCGGCTACTGCGCACACAATTCACAAACACAGAAAATAATTTTTTTTTTGGTTTGGACTGGAGTGTACTTTGGGGGTTACAGCACCCTTTAACGGTCAAGCCAGCCGGCCCTTTACTTATGACACAGGCGCACGCTTGGCACTACTTTGTTGATGCACGTGCGGCTACTGCGCACACAATTCACAAACACAGAAAATAATTTTTTTTTTGGTTTGGACTGGAGTGTACTTTCGGGGGTTACAGCACCCTTAACGGTCAAGCCAGCCGGCCCTTTACTTATGACACAGGTGCACGCTTGGCACTACTTTGTTGATGCACGTGCGGCTACTGCGCACACAATTCACAAACACAGAAAATAATTTTTTTTTTGGTTTGGACTGGAGTGTACTTTCGGGGGTTACAGCACCCTTTAACGGTCAAGCCAGCCGGCCCTTTACTTATGACACAGGCGCACGCTTGGCACTACTTTGTTGATGCACGTGCGGCTACTGCGCACACAATTCACAAACACAGAAAATAATTTTTTTTTTGGTTTGGACTGGAGTGTACTTTCGGGGGTTACAGCACCCTTAACGGTCAAGCCAGCCGGCCCTTTACTTATGACACAGGCGCACGCTTGGCACTACTTTGTTGATGCACGTGCGGCTACTGCGCACACAATTCACAAACACAGAAAATATTTTTTTTTTGGTTTGGACTGGAGTGTACTTTCGGGGGTTACAGCACCCTTTAACGGTCAAGCCAGCCGGCCCTTTACTTATGACACAGGCGCACGCTTGGCACTACTTTGTTGATGCACGTGCGGCTACTGCGCACACAATTCACAAACACAGAAAATAATTTTTTTTTTGGTTTGGACTGGAGTGTACTTTCGGGGGTTACAGCACCCTTAACGGTCAAGCCAGCCGGCCCTTTACTTATGACACAGGTGCACGCTTGGCACTACTTTGTTGATGCACGTGCGGCTACTGCGCACACAATTCACAAACACAGAAAATAATTTTTTTTTGGTTTGGACTGGAGTGTACTTTCAGGGGTTACAGCACCCTTTAACGGTCAAGCCAGCCGGCCCTTTACTTATGACACAGGCGCACGCTTGGCACTACTTTGTTGATGCACGTGCGGCTACTGCGCACACAATTCACAAACACAGAAAATAATTTTTTTTTTGGTTTGGACTGGAGTGTACTTTGGGGGTTACAGCACCCTTTAACGGTCAAGCCAGCCGGCCCTTTACTTATGACACAGGCGCACGCTTGGCACTACTTTGTTGATGCACGTGCGGCTACTGCGCACACAATTCACAAACACAGAAAATAATTTTTTTTTTGGTTTGGACTGGAGTGTACTTTCGGGGGTTACAGCACCCTTAACGGTCAAGCCAGCCGGCCCTTTACTTATGACACAGGTGCACGCTTGGCACTACTTTGTTGATGCACGTGCGGCTACTGCGCACACAATTCACAAACACAGAAAATAATTTTTTTTTTGGTTTGGACTGGAGTGTACTTTCGGGGGTTACAGCACCCTTTAACGGTCAAGCCAGCCGGCCCTTTACTTATGACACAGGCGCACGCTTGTCACTACTTTGTTGATGCACGTGCGGCTACTGCGCACACAATTCACAAACACAGAAAATAATTTTTTTTTTGGTTTGGACTGGAGTGTACTTTCGGGGGTTACAGCACCCTTAACGGTCAAGCCAGCCGGCCCTTTACTTATGACACAGGCGCACGCTTGGCACTACTTTGTTGATGCACGTGCGGCTACTGCGCACACAATTCACAAACACAGAAAATAATTTTTTTTTGGTTTGGACTGGAGTGTACTTTCGGGGGTTACAGCACCCTTTAACGGTCAAGCCAGCCGGCCCTTTACTTATGACACAGGCGCACGCTTGGCACTACTTTGTTGATGCACGTGCGGCTACTGCGCACACAATTCACAAACACAGAAAATATATTATTTTTTTAGCACTTGGGGGGAGCACCCCTGATGGACAGAGCACCCCCTGGACAACACTACAGCACTCCTTTAGGACTGGGACACTGCACAGGACTTTGGAGTGGACACAGCCCCTATGGAGAACTGACTGCACAACACAGTCCAGCCAGCCCCTATGGACTTTGAAGTAGTGGACACAGCCCCTATTAACAACAGCAGCACAGCACAACACAGCCAGCCCCTATGGACTTTGAAGTAGTGGACAACAGCAGCACTACACTACACTACACTACGCTACACTACACAGCCCTAACTCCCACCCTCCCTCTTCACTGTCCACAGCCGAGTGAGAAAATGGCGCCGACGCGGGTACCTTATATAGGATCCAAAACCCGCGAGACTCGGAAGGCGGGATGATGACGTTTTGCCTCGATTTCAGAATCCGAGTCAGGCGGGAAAAGTCGAGCCTGACTCAGATCGGACTCGGATCGGGGGGGCTCGGGGGGGTTCGGATTTCAGAAATCCGAACCCGCTCACCCCTAGTTTAAAGCCCCAAAAACTGCATTTTTAGGGGTTTGACCACATTTATAGCTTTGCTGCATCCCACCCTTAGTGTTTTACTGCTGCTCTGTATACTGTCATTTCTTTGGTGTTCCATCACCATCTAAATAGTTTGGCTGCATCTCTAATAAGCATGGGTAACTGGCATAGGAACATACACTGACCAACCAGTGTTCTGGAGATAGCACACAAGCTGATATTTGTAGGAAGCATTGCAGCACTTTTAGAGGGGTGTTTTACACAGAATCGGTATGACATACCGGCAGTCAGGATGCCGACAGCGGCAGCCCAATGCTCGGTATCCCGACAGGGGTCAGGTAAGTATGTTAACCCTTCTCCCACTAACCCTCCCTTCTTGCATCCTAACCCTCCCCACTCCTCACCATAAATGGTGCCTAAACATAATCGTCTCCCCTTAATCCCTAACCCCCCCCTCCAAGCCTAACGCTAACCCCCTCGTGGTGCCTAAACCTAATCCCACCCCGCGGCTAGCAGTTAAGGCGCCTCGCTATACTGACGATTGGGATGGCGGCTGTTGGTATCTAAACTGGCGTCGGCATTTCAACACCTATGTTTAGTTCCGGGTCGGGATTTCAATGCCGGAATTTCAACAGCCGGCATCCCGTCCACTAGCAAACTGACTGTATCCAGTTTGCACATGCTTGATTTTAGTGCGAGTTTTGCCAGGGCATGGAGAAAGCATAATTAGCACTTAACATTATATAGACTGCCTCACACAGAGTGCAGTGTATTGCTGGGCATACATTGCCAGAAAAAAGACCTGTCGGACCGGCAGACATTTTATCTGGCAGCTTGTCACACTGTAGATATCACGAGCATACACTGTGAGATATCTCACAGTGTATTGGCCCGGTATCTGTGCTCCTCCCCTGGGGTGGAGACATTTCCCCGTTCCTTCCCTGTGAAGGAACAGGAGAAATGTCTGTCATTCGGCCACGGCTGGGCATACAGTGCCCAATGAGGCCGACTTTCAACTTTAAAAATATTGCATTGGGCAGACATGCTGGGCAACCCAGCATGTCCGACCGACAAGGGCGCATCTATAATGGGTGCAGGGTAGGCGGTGCACACGGGCCCCCGGGTCCAGGGGGGGCCTGCACTGCACACCCTGCACCCATATTATCTAAAACTTACCTCTCCGAGGTCCCGCGTCGGGTCTCTTAGCGCTGCTCAAAACATGGGCATTTTTCCGGCATTTTGCGAATGCGGAATCGCGAAATCGCTGGGAAAATGCGCCATTTCCCCGGCAATCTGTGCAAGCGCAGTAGACTCTGGGCACTCTCTAGTGCCCAGAGTCTACTGATGCTGCGGTGGCCGGCCAGCCGCGTCAGTCGGCTGCCGGCCGCTGAGGAGAGAGGAGGGGGCCCCAGACAGGGAATGCATACGGGCCCTCTCTTAAGACGTCTCTGCCAACCGATCACTATTCTTAGATCAGTCGGCCACATACAGTACACTATACAATTATCTTGCGGATCAGCCCGATAATTGTATAGTGTTTGCCCGGCATAAGTAATACAGTACATCAGACATATAAAGGGCCAGCTATCACAGTAAGCAGTAGGACCAGCCAGTTTGAGCTAAATGTCTTTTTTCCAGATGTAGTCACCATTCCAAGACCCAAGTACAGTACCCTGCTCTGTAATTTCTACAGTATTAGAAATTAACACTGGATATTCTATAACAGTGTTTCCCAAACTCATTCCTCAGGGAGCACTAATGCTGGGCACACACGGGATGATCTGTTCAGCGAACGATATCGCTGAATGATCTCCCTTGTAATTCTCGGTGTGCTGGATGAACGATATTGTTCATCCACACACCAAAGATATCATCGACGACCAACGATCGTTCTTGTGTATGGAAAATGAACGATATCGTCCAGGTTGGCCTGAATGCTTGGACGATGGACGATATCGTTATCATCCAGCGGGAGCGCACATCGTTGGTCGTTCATTACATACACACTGAACGATATATCATTGAACGATATCATTATTGTTCAAAGATATCGTCTCGTGTGTATGCATCTTTACAGTGCAGGGTTTCCATTTTTCCTAGTTGATGCACAGGTGTATTCATTACTGGGTGACACATTTTAAAAGATCCACAGGTGGAGGTAATTGTTTAATTTGTGATTCTGTGAGGAAAACGTGCACTGTTAGTGAATTAGGTGAAGAACATGTAAGTCAACTTATCCAAAATGATTTCATTAAAAAATTTGTAAAAATCTTTGTTAATGATTTTATTTGTAAAAAATAAAATAAAATCATTTTTCAAACATCGGAACATCTGATAGCTACCATCGGAACATCAGGAACATTGCGACTTTCCTTTTCACTGCGGCTTCAGCCACTGGAAACTAGCTTCATAAAATGGAAGGATAGGAAAGGCAATATAACACATACAGTGCCCCCAACTGTCCCAATTTTGGCAGGACAGCACATCTTTGGTGGGGCAATCTCCGCCCGTTGCTCTGCATAGCATGTGCGTGACATCCAATCAGTGCTGGGAGAGGCTGGGGGCAGCCCAGCAGCTTGGAGAGCTCTGGGCACACCCCCTATGCACTAACATTTTTAGTACTCAACTTACTATTGTATATATTGGAATGGTTGTAACACTCTGGAAACTCTTTGGGCTGAACGTCTGGCACCCAGAAAGAAAAACTTTGCCTACTCATGTTTTATAATATTCTATTATATGCTTTATGAGTACGGAAACTGCAGACTAGTGTAAAATGTGTTTATTTGTTCATATAACAGTTTTCTCAGCAATGTGGCGCTCCCATCCAATCAAATGTCACTTTTGTTCCCCAGATACAAGACAGCACACAGAGCTGACATTGAGATTCAAACCATGGACTCCAGCAAGTTTTCCAGTGTCATTATTGATCAGTCTGTGCACTTAACCACCGAGTCTCTCCTTTTTAAATGCCATCCAGAGCCTCCTGGATGTTATGACACTGCAGGAAATAATGACACTGGTTGGAATCACTGATAACCATTTTTCAGCGTTTTGAATAAGACAAGAAGAGCTATCATTTCTATTTTTCATAGCATATTATGTGTCTTTTTCAGATTGGAGTATTGTATTCTCCATGAAAGTGTTTGGTCTCCAAGTATTTCCATGACAGCTATGTAATTTGTAGACTGCATGCAGTACTAGACTGAGCTTCACACTGACAGAACTATGTATTTGCATTAGGGAAGATGAGGTTGCTAGGCAACAGCAATGCCGGTACTATATTCCATATAATTGGCATATACTGAACAATAGACAAATTAACTTCATATGCATCAGGCTCTCTATAGAGGCCAGGGCACAGTGATAGGTGAGGTAACACTTCAATTGCTGCGATGGTATAAATAGCGTAACTCTAACTAATGAAATCCAGAGAGGATTCACTGACGGCTATATGTTATTAATGATTCTTAAATGGACAATCTGAAATGCTGCCTCATGACTATTTTTAATTGCTGACCCCTTGGTTATTGTCAATATACCAGTAGGATCATGACACAGTGGGTCTGATGGTGATTCAGTAGCAAAATGGGTGTACTGTAAATTATTACAAAGGAAAAAGTGCACACAAAAATATTTCTGCACATATCCAGAATTATGTACATTGCAAGATGCATCCACCTTTGCACTGGCTGCATATGCGAATAGTTTACAAGTCCTTATCATTAGCGGATATTTGCACCTGTCCTGTAGCCATAGCTACCAACCATCCCAGTTTTCGGAGAGACAGGAGGCTGGGTGACACTCTGTCACCCCTGCTCTGCAGCAGTGAACGAATGCCTCACGCGTCCATTTAGTGCTGGGAGGGGACTGGGCACAGCCAAGCAGCTGCCGGAGTGCTAGGCACGCATTCGTAGTGCGAAACACACACACATTTGTAAAATACAGTACTGAGAGACGGGAAGCATGGTGTGGCTTTACTGCATTTTACTTCAGCGGGGCTATTTGGCGCGATTTGAGGATAGGTTAGTGAGGAAACATCTATATGGCTGTCTCAGAGTGGAAGAGGTCTGTCCTTTTCTATATATTTCCATCTGCGTTCCTCTTAGCAGCGATTTTTCTGTAATCTTCACGCCGGGCAGTTCTGACTTGTCAGATTGGACACAGCAAACTTTATTGAATTGCTTTTAAAACTAATTGTTTTGAGACCAATGACGTATCTATAATGGGTGGAGGGTGTGCGGGGCACACGGAACCCTGGGTCCACACCCATAGTATACTTACCTCTCCGGAGTCCCTCGTCGGCGCAAGAGGACGGGCGCTGTCAAAACGGCTGGAAAATTGCCACCGCGGCCGCAGAACAGGGAAAATGGAAGTGCACTGCCAGCCGTCAGAGACTGCACATGGGCCCCCTCCTCTGTAGAAACGCCCCTGCTCCCGGAAGGTGTGAAAGAATCATGATTTTTCAGGTAGTCTCCTGGACCTCCAAAAAATTGGGTGGATCTCCAGCATCCCCCCTAGATCCTAGTAAAGTGGATAGGATGGGGAGATAATACCGGGAATTGCAGTTCCGTAAGAAGGGGACGGGGCTAACAATGATGCAAATTACATTTTGCCATGACAGGGGCAGGGCCTAATGATGTAAAGAGCCCGCCCCTGAAGAGCTTCTCTCGGAGAGGAGATAGTAAAAGTAGGCAAGTAGGGAGTATATCTTATTGGCTGCATCTCCCTTAGTAATAATCGTCTCAATGGAAAAAGATTATTCTAACAAAAATATGGCCCAATGCCACCTAAACTTGTGGTGAGACAGAAACATAGGCCCTTATTCAGACCCACTCGCGAGCGGCTGTCCGCTCGCAAGTGGGTCGATGGTCTGCACTGCGCATGCGCACGACGGAGGGAGCTCCGTCGTGCGCATACGCGAGACGCGCCGAGCGAAGGACTTTCCTTCGCTCGGAGTGTCTCATCAAAGGGGGCGTGCTGTCGATGGTGACTGACAGCACGCCCCCTTTGGTGGGCGTGCCTGCCAGACGGAGGCGTTCCCAAGGGAACGCCTACCGTCTGAAGCCGGCCCCACTGACATCACTAGTGATGTCAGTGGGAGTGATTTTGGCACATATTTCACTTCATTTCACAAGTACTGTAGCAAGTAGTTCAGGCTGAGCAACACATCACAGGAAAACAAGCTAATACACTGTAGATATCAAATTATGTGATGCAGCTATTGGAGAAGTAGAGACATGCATCACCCTTTCCATCATTTAGGACCCATAAGATTGGACATGAACATTCCATACTATCTTACATGGTTCATTCAGTGACACAAACTAAGCCAGAATATTGTAAGCAGATGCTAAGACAGAAGTAGTTGTTGAGAGGGTTGTTAGAATGATGCTTATTCATATACTTATTGGTAGTAAGTGCTGCACTGTGCGTATTTTGTGCCGTTAAGTAATTATATTTTTGAAAATAGGACAAGAAAGTAGAAAGTGTAGATGAGATATGTGTTACTGCAGCCGTGTATGAAGTGGCTATCAGTGGCGTAACTAGGGTATTTGGAGCCCAGGGCAAATTTGAAAACAGAGCCCCCCCCCTAACACACCGATATGTGCACGCGCCGAAGGCGCGCTTGGGGAAAAGTGGGCGTGGTCACTTAAAAATGGGCGTGTCAACATGACACACCCCTTTATTTTCATGCTGAACATTCCTATCCATATGCACCTTAACCCCAGTAGTACCCCTTATACAGTACCCCCAGTATGCAGTTGTGGTCCCTCTTATGCAGGCCCATAGTAGTGCCCCTTATACAGTACCCCCAGTAGTGGCCCCCCAAATGCAGTGCCGCCAGTAGCAGTCCCCACAATGCAGTGCGCCCAGTAGCAGTATCCCCTTATGCAGTGCCCTTTATATGGTGCCCCAAGTAGTAATCCCCCCCTTATGCAGTGCCCTTTATATAGTGCCCGCAGCAGTAGTCCCCCCCCATGCAGTTTTCCCAGTAGTGGTCCCCTTATGCAGGCACCCTGTAGTGATCCCCCTATCCAGTGCCCCCTGTAGTGGTCCTTCCTATTATTGCCCCCAGTAGTGGTACCCCGAGTGCAGTGCCTCTAGTAGGCCCCTTTCATAATGCCCCCAGTGGTAGTTCCCCCCAAGTAGTAGTCCCCAGTAGAGTAGGTCCTCCCAATGGTGCCCCCAGTAGTAGCCACCCCTCCCCCAGTAGAGGTCCCCCCAGTAGTAGCCACCCCTCCCCCAGTAGAGGTCCCCCCAGTAGTAGCCACCCCTCTCCGCCGTTGTGCAGATAGGTTACAAAAAAAATACATATATATATCTATAAAAATATACTTACCTGAATCTCTGCTCCTGGTCCTGCTCGCGACACCGCTCCCGCCCGGGCGGGCGCGCTCAGCATTATGGGACAGACGTCATGACGTCAGTCCCATTACCCACTGCAGGAGCCGGACGGAAGTCCGGCTCTTGCAGTGGGTGCTGCAGCAGTCAATGAGAGTCTATCTGACTCTCATTGGCTGCTGTTTAACACACGCATCGCCGCCAGCGCTGGCGGCGATGCATGTGTTATGCACAGCCTGAGCCCGCCTCCTGGGGGAGGGAACGGGCTCAGGCGTGCAGCACAGGACCGGCGCTGGAAGCCTAGCGCCGGTCCTGTGTAAATGTGTAGCGCTGACCGCACTCATTGCGGTCGGCGCTACACTGGCTCACTAGGGCGGGCAAGCCGGTACCGTGGCCGGCGGCGCCCCCCCGCGCCGCCGGTCCAACGGCGCCCAGGGCACGAACCCCGCCCGCCCTGCCCTAGTTACGCCACTGGTGGCTATTAAGTTTTGCTCTTTAATAAAAACATCTTTAACTCAACATGCTGAGCAATGTCCTGAACTACTGTACCTGCCGCTAACAATACTCGTACTGCATCTTCCAGCTGTATTTACAAGGGAAAACGTATCTTAGTAACACTTCAGTCCTTGTAATAAAAAGCTTCACAAAACTTATGGATGCAATAAAGACTATCCCAGCAAGTCCTCACTCTCGTGATTCATTTTAGATATTGTCAGGAACCTCAGCAAGTATCGCTTACTGGGGCTGCAACTATGCTATAGACAGGGCGCCGTAATTTGAATACCTTGCTTATTTTACTGCCACCACTGATGGTACTTACTCAATAGGAGCCATCGTTACCCTACCTCTATGAGTCTGGTAGTTTAGTACCGTATTCAATTAGCATCGAAAAAGCCATTCTCGGCAAAACTTTTTCACCGATGATGTAATTTTCGCTGATTCCACTTATCCCCGTATTCAATTTGTCTGACTTTTCGCCGGTGCGAAAAGTTTGCGCCTTGTAACCAGCTACCAGTAGGCCCGCCAAGAGCCGCGGGAAGAGGGGGCGTGGCCTAATCATGGGAGGCGTGGCCACGCCACCTTCGAAAAGAAAAAAAAAACAGCGGAAAAGATTTGCCAATGTAACTAGCGTAAAAGATTTGCCAATGAATACCCGGGAGAAAAAAGTGCAGAATTGGGGTTTTGGGGTGCAAAATTGCATCAACCACCCTGCACCTTTTGGACACTAAACACTAAAAAAAAACACAAAGGACACCCCAAAAAAGCACTTTGAAAAAGTTGGCAGAAAAAAGCAAAGTGGGGGTACAAGATCAAAAACTAGCGAAATAGCCTTTGGGGTGGTCTGCAAGTATGGGGGAGGTGTATTTTTGATTACAGGTGGTTGCTGAAGGTGCGTTTTTGGCGCTTTTTAATGCTTGATTTTTGCCATTTTTTAATATGCTTGCACCCATTTTCAAGTACCCCAAATTTGATGGGACTACTTATTTTTGTCAAAAAAAGTTGCTAAATTCTATTCTTCACCACTGTCCCAAAGACGCTAAATAGCACCTATTGAGACCATTCAAAGACCCCAAATATCTTTTGCAGAGCTGTTCGGGGGTACCCAGAGTGAACAGGCTGATTTCCCCAAAAAACGACAGCACTTTTCGGCGACTTAGTTTTTTGCCAGGGTCCCATTCGCACCAATTTGGAATTGAATATGGGGATACGCGGGGACGCGCGCAATAAGTTTTTTGACGGCAAAACCGCCAATGACGGCGAAAAGTCCAGCAACTGACTTTTCACTCCAAATTGAATATGGCCCAATGCCATCTAAACTTGTGGTGAGACAGATACATAATGCGGAGCTGTAGGAGCCCTAAGTCAGTAACAAGGTAACTCTTAGCAGAACTGTGAAGTCTCTGTTACATATTTCACTTCATTTCACAAGTACTGTAGCAAGTAGTTCAGGCTGAGCAACACATCACAGGAAAACAAGCTATTACACTGTAGATATCAAATTATGTGATGCAGCTATTGGAGAAGTAGAGACATGCATCACCCTTTCCATCATTTAGAAGACCCATAAGATTGGACATGAACATTCCATACTATCTTACATGGTTCATTCATGACACAAACTAAGCCAGAATATTGTAAGCAGATGCTAAGACAGAAGTAGTTGTTGAGCGGGGTTGTTAGAATGATGCTTATCATAGGCAAATGCAGGGGGGTTTCCGTCTGCCTGGAAACCCCCTCACCAGCCCACACCATGACTACAATAGAAATAGTAATATAATAGAATTTTACAAGTGCTGCATGTTCTTCTTAGTATCACAAATGAAATAATTAGCACAACCTGTGGATCTTGTTTTAACATGTATCAGCTAGTAATAAATAACCTGTGCATCAACTAGGAGATCTGGAAAACATTCACTGTTAGGGATGTGCTGCTATAGAGCCCAATATGTACATATATGTCCAGGGCAGTGCTAGGTTGCTCCCAGACTCCCGGACTTGCTCTAATACTCTGGAATGGTGCCCACATCTAAAATGAAAACATTCAGCTTAGGCAGGATGGCGCTACTGCCGCATATAATGGCTTCTGTGATCGCAGGTCTTGTACATGCTGGAATTATAAGACACAATCCATTTGTATGACGCATATTAAAGCTGGTTAAGTACTAATTCTGCCCTCTTCATGAACTGGCCACACTCCCTCTAAAATCAGGCATTTGGAAACCCCCCTCTAGAATCCTGCGTTTGCCACTGCTTATTCATATACTTATTGGAAGTAAGTGCTGCACTGTGCGTATTTTGTGCCGTTAAGTAATTATATTTTTGAAAATAGGACAAGAAAGTAGAAAGTGTAGATGAGATATGTGTTACTGCAGCCGTGTATGAAGTGGCTATTAAGTTTTGCTCTTTAATAAAAACATCTTTAACTCAACATGCTGAGCAATGTCCTGAACTACTGTACCTGCCGCTAACAATACTCGTACTGCATCTTCCAGCTGTATTTACAAGGGAAAACGTATCTTAGTAACACATCAGTGCTTGTAATAAAAAGCTTCACAACACACAAAACTTATGGATGCAATAAAGACTATCCCAGCGAGTCCTCACTCTCGAGATTCATTTAGGATATTTTCAGGAACCTCAGCAAGTATCGCTTACTGAGACTGCGACTCTGCTATAGACAGAGCGCCGTAATTTGAATACCTTGCATATTTTACTGCCACCACTGATGGTACCTACTCAATAGGGACCATCGGTCCCCTACCTCTATGACTCAATTGCGCAGGCTCGGCAAACGGATTCACACTCAGTTAATTGGTCGCCCCCTACTTCTGTAATTAACACAGTTATAGCGTATCCCAATTGCACAGGCTCGGCATCACAGGTGACCACACAAATCCCTGAGACGCTCCTTGCTTCTAGCAATTAACATTAGATACACCGTAGCCCTAGAGGTCTAGTAATCTCTTCAAAGACTGGGTTTTGGAGCATATATGACATGAACTAATAAAGAATACTTTATTTACAAGAGGCATACAATGCTTACTTAAAAAGAATGTTACAAAGAAAAATGATTACAAAGTTACATACATGTATAGCAGTTCACAAATGAAAGGGTAAAACTTACAGATAACACGCAGAAATCTGTCCAGAAGGAATGGTAAGAAGTGCGACCTTGATCCTTCAGTTTGAACCCAGAACAAAGTTTTTATGACCTCTCTTCCCCCCTCGTGATGTCACCAGACAATATTTGCTGAGTGGATGACCAGCTGATTAAATCTGGGCCATCCCACCATTGCCCAAGTAACTTTTTAACTTACAGTCAGGTGCATAAATATTGGGACATTGACAGAATTTTCATATTTTGTCCTCTATTCACCACTACAGTGGCTTTTTCAATGAAACAAACAAGATGTGCTTTAACTGCAGACTTTCAGATTTAATTTGAGGGTAATTACATCCAAATCAGGTGAACGGTGTAGGAATTACAACAGTTTCTGTATGTGCCTCCCACTTTTTAAGCGGCCAAAAGTAATGGGAAAAACTAAACAATCCTAAATCTAATGCTGGCCATACACGCTGCAATTATCGGGACGATCTGCCCGATATCGGCGGATCGCCGCGATAATTGTAGCGTGGGGGGGGTGACCGAGGGTTAAATATTGCTCGGTCGGGCATGCTGGATTGTCCAGCATGCCCGTCCGATGCGATATTACCCGGTAAACTGTCGGCCGCATCGGGCAGTGTATGCCCAGCGCAGCCGACAGACAGACATTTCCTGTGTTCCTTCCTACGGAAGGAACAGGGAAATGTCTCCTCCCCCGGGGGCGGAGCGCGGATGTCGGGCTATACACTGTGAGATTTCTCATTTTATCTGGCTGTATATGCCCAGCATAACTTTCACTTTTTAATACTTTGTTGCAAATCCTTTGCAGGCAATTACAGCCTGAAGTCTGGAACGCATAGACATCACCAGACGCTGGGTTTCATCCCTGGTGATGCTCTGCCAGGCCTCTACTGCAAATGTCTTCAGTTCCTGCTTGTTCTTGGGGCATTTTCCCTTAAGTTTTGTCTTCATCAAGTGAAATGCATGCTCAATTGGATTCAGGTCAGGGGATTGACTTGGCCATTGCATAACATTCCACTTTTTAGCCTTAAAAAACTCTTTGGTTGCTTTTGCAGTATGCTTTGGGTCATTGTCCATCTGCACTGTGAAGCGCCGTCCAATGAATTCTAAAGCATTTGACTGAATATGAGCATATAATATTGCCCGAAACACTTCAGAATTCATTCTGCTGCTTTTGTCAGCAGTCACATCATCAATAAATTCAAGGGAACCAGTTCCATTGGCAGCCATACATGCCCACGCCATGACACTACCACCACCATGCTTCACTGATGAGGTGGTATGTTTTGGATCATGAGCAGTTCCTTTCCTTCTCCATACTCTTCTCTTCCCATCACTCTGGTACAAGTTGACCTTTGTCTCATCTGTCCATAGGATGTTGTTCCAGAACTGTAATGGCTTTTTTAGATGTTGTTTGGCAAACTCTAATCTGGTCTTCCTGTTTTTGAGGCTCACCAATGGTTTACATCTTGTAAACCCTCTATATTCACTCTTGTGAAGTCTTCTCTTGATTTTTGACTTTGACACATATATACCTACCTCATGGAGAGTGTTCTTGATTTGACCAACTGTTGTGAAGGGGTTTTTCTTCACTAGGGAAATAATTCTTCTGTCATCACCACAGTTGTTTTCCGTGGTCTTCCGGGTCTTTTGGTGTTGCTGAGCTCTCCGGTGCGTTCTTTCTTTTTAAGAATGTTCCAAACAGTTGATTTGGCCGCACCTAATGTTTTTGCTATCTCTCTGATGGGTTTGTTCTGATTTTTCAGCCTAATGATGGCTTGCTTCACTGATAGTGACAGCTCTTTGGATCTCATATTGAAAGTCGACAGCAACTGATTCCAAATGCAAATGTCACACCTAGAATCAACTCCAGACCTTTTACCTGCTTAATTGATAATGAAATAACGTGGGAATAGCCCACACCTGTCCATGAAATAGCTTTTGAGTTGATAGTCCCATTACTTTTGGCCCCTTAAAAAGTGGGAGGCACATATAGAAACGGTTGTAATTCCTACACCGTTCACCTGATTTGGATGTAATTACCCTCAAATTAAATCTGAAAGTCTGCAGTTAAAGCACATCTTGTTTATTTCATTTCAAAGCCATTGTGGTGGTGAATAGAAGCCAAAATATGAAAATTCTGTCAATGTCCCAATATTTATGCACCTGACTGTATATACAAATAATTGTGCATAACTTCCCCTGAGGAAGGATTACCTAAAGTATGGAGTAGTCACAGTAATCCTTCTTACTTTAGCTATTATATGAATGTAAATTTCATGCATTTGCGATGTGGCATTCTTGAGATGTTCCATATCTTGGAAGCGATATGTCTGATTGATATGAAAATCGCTATGTCCCACCAAATAACAGCCTGGCGCTAATAAACTACAATTGAATAATAGACCACAGCTGCCAACACCTATGGGTCTGTGTAACCCCAATAAAAGATCACCTGCTGATGATCCCAAACAAAGATAATACACTGATGGTGTTGCGCTAATTGGATTTGTAATTACAAATAAATACTTAACGTGGCAGAAATGAATTCAAGACACCAAATAAATCTACCATGAATTTAATAAACACACAATAAGCATATCAGTAATGGTATACAAATGACATATAACAATCACCTTAATATTGTAAAAGCCTGTACAGACTATCATATATTACCATGAAACCTCTTGATTCCTAATAGAAACCTGCATAACTGACAGGTTTACTAAAGAAAACATAAAAATATAAAAAAAATTGTATATTGCATGTAAACTGTGACCAATCTTAATCTGACAGTTCTCACCCGATCAAAGGGCCTGATTCAGAGCCGCTCGTAAGCTGCCGCTCGTTCGCTCCGAGCGATGTTTGCCAAACTGCGCATGCGTACGGATCGTAATACCAGTCAGTGCGGTCGAAATTCATGTGCTCGCAAAATAGCGAATGCCTGATAATTTGAGTGACAGAAAGAGGCGTATGTGGGTGGTAACAGGGGAAGGTGCTTCAAAACGGGGAGTGGAGATCCGAACGCAGGCGTGCTTAAAGTTCAAAATGGGCGTTTTATGGGTGTGCATAATTAATACAGCAGCGTCATTGACCACGTCACTGGGTTATTTTATAGTCAGAACTGCTCGCAAGATTGTGATAGCAAAAACCAACCCCAAGAATAGCGAGCAGTTCATACGCTGGTCGATGTACTCGATTAATCTCATAAATAGCGGACATGACGTAGGATGCGAGCGGCCAGGGGGCGTATTTTTCCAAAAAACTACCGCAAGTTTTGTTCGCTCCTTCAGACCTAGAGGCGTGAACAGACCGCAAAGAGCGAACGGTTCATTTGAATAGCCACCCCTATTTTCTGGACGAGCGAGCGCTAATTGCGTCCGGCTCTGAATCAGGCCCAAAGTCCACATATGAGAGTCCTAATAACCCCTTTGATTGTACCTCCGGGTTTTGGCAAGGGGTAGCGCTGGAATGTTTTCCAAAGGTGTAAACAATACAATGTTATTTAGGAAACACAAACTCCATGCTAATTCGAAGCGCACATATAATCCACCTGTATATCCTGAAGAGGTGTAGCGGTTATTGGTATCTCCTACCGCCTGGCCAATGGACAAGGTTATCCTCTAACAGGGAAATCCTGAGGCTGTAATATGGTCAACACATGACCGCCTGGTTATCTCTCACCGTCTTGAATCCAGCCAGCGATATGTCTGATTGATATGAAAATCGCACCTAACCTGTATGTTGATTTCGGCTATATGCACATGATTCTCCAAGCTTCCAGCTATCATCAACATAGTCAATTTTATATCATAAACTGGATGAAAGACTATGTATTTTGATCTATGCCTATGTCTGCTACCACCACCTGACCAGTCTGAATACACTTTGGTTTGATTACACTACATGGTGCTGGCTTCCCCAGGCCTATGACAGACAAAGGCTGTGTGGGTCCTAAACTTTTGTCAGGTAATCACATTGTCTACTCTCAAAGTTACCCTAACTGAATGTACTTGTCAATTGGACATCCTGGTTGCAGGATGGCTTCAGAGAAGCAGTCTAATGACCTATACCACTCTCCTCTCCTGAGAATTAACTTACTAATGAAAACCTTGTCCTGTTCCTTAATTGAGTCACGTGTGGTAGTATGCCACAGGATACACGCCCTAATAAGGGCAGTCAGATTTCCTGCCCTTATATCCCTTAAAGTTACCAAACCCATCTAAGACTTTTAATTAATCAACTATTATCACATAAAAGCTATAACTTGCCATATCATAATACTGTATCTATATTTCTCTACACTGAACTTACTCTGCCCCCCCCCCCCTTCTTCTCAAGAATTAATACAGCTGTACTGGTAACACTGTAGCAGCAAGGTGTGGTGTATTTAGTCAACATTCATATGGTCATAATGTTAACAGTCTTGGCTTGTCGGCATTGACCACACTGACATTCATCATGTCAACACTGATGAAATGTCTAAGTTTAGAATATTGACAAAACGTCTCTGTTGGTCTAGTGGTGACTTACTTGGAACGACATGTACGGAGGCTCCAGTGGTGTCTTCCAGGTCCAGTGGTGAGTTCCTGATGTCTTTGTGCACAGTGGTCAGTATTGCAAATTTTAACCCCTAACTCTCCCCTAGTGCCTAACAGTAACCTCCCATCCCATAGTCTAACCCTCCCCCTAGTGCCTAACCTATCACTTCTGCTGCCTAACCATCTCTCTAGTGCCTAACTCATCCCTTCTGTTGCTTAACCCTCCCCCTAGTTCCTAACCCTAACTCACCCCTCCCGTAGTATAACCTTTCCCCTAGTGCCTAACCCTTCCTTCCAACAGCCTAACCCTCCCCTTGGGGGGGAGCGATCACACTGATCCTGCCCCGCCTGGCTTTGCGCCGGGCTGGGGGCGCTTCAGCGTGCACGCTGAAAATCTAATTTTTTTTTCGAAGGGGGCATGGCCACGCCTCCCATGATTAGGCCATGCCCCCTGTTACCCGGGCCCGCCGCGGCTCTTGGGGGGACTGCTGGCGGCAGGAGCATTTTAAGAGAGGAGAGGGCCCATGTGCAGACTCAGTGTAGGCCCCCTCCTCTCTGGCAGCAGAGAAGATTCTGGCTCGGTGCCAGAACCTACTGTGCATGCGTGGGTCTCCAGGAAAATGGCGCCTGCACCACATTCCTGGGGACATCTCTTCTGCGCATGCGCCAGTCAATGGGTAAAATGGCCGTTGCCATTTTTCCTGTGATTTTTGCTGGCCTGGCGGTGCAGAGCAGCACTCTGGAGACTGCAGAGAGGTGAGTTTAACTATATGGGTACACGGTGTGTGGTGTGGACCCTCCTGGACCACACCGGGGCCTGTGTGCACCACACACCATGCACCCATTATAGATACGCTATTGTCTGGTGGACAAAAACCAGCCAGCTCTGTGTGGGATTTCCATATAACAAATAAACATAGACATTCTCGGTAAACTGTTTAGAAAAGTTTACTTTTTTTTGTACCTAACCTGTAAGACGACTTTGAAACTTTGGTTACCCTGTAACCTAATCTATGCTGCTTAGTGCTCCGTCTTAAGCTAGGTGATACAGTATGTGCTCAGAATGTTGCTAATGAAGTTACAGCAGTTTCATGAACCACAACCAGCGTGAATGTCACTGAGGACATCTCCTGTTCCATCCTTTCCACACCGTTATCTGTATCTGTCTGTCGTTTCTTTAAGACAGGAGAATGCTGGTTAACCAATAATTAGATTCTGTACTGGAGGAGAATTGAGCACAAGGAGAAATTCCTTCTCATTAAATACAGACTGAGTGACTTGGAGAGGCAAAACAATTTCTGCCGGGTGACAGGAGGCTTGTGTGCCGAATGCTAATGGCCTGGTGCTTTTCTGCCAAAAAACTTTCATCTACACGAATGCGGGGACATTGAATTGCTATTATTTTCTCTTCCAATATTTCACAATGCATGTGCTTTTCAGGTTGTTACAGGTTTGTTTGTCGTCACTTGTGCTTTAGGTTTATTTTTATTTATTTTTTTACTTTTTTCTGCTTTTGCTTTCTCAAGAGCAGAAGCAATTTTTTAAAGAGACTTTACTCATAGAGCCTTAGAATAGCACATATATATATATATATATATATATATATATATATATATATATATATACACACACACACACATACAAACACACTGTATATATTGTCATTACTTTTGTGTTAGAAATTCATCACTTGTTTTGATAAATATATATATACTAGCTGGAGTACCCGGCGTTGCCCGGGATTTTAAGAATGTTCGTTTACACATCATCCTCCAACAAACCTCTCCTTAGGCAGGCCACACGAAAAGTGTGACAAACTTCCCCATCCACAGTCCTAAGGTCTTCAAAGGAAGTAGGACCTGTAAACGGTGTAAAGAAACTTCGGAGATAGAAGCATTCAAAATTTGTCGGATCTACAGTGTAAACACGGCCAAGAGCTTCTGTTGCTCTGATACCAGGATGACTGTGTACTTCCTGGTTGCTGGATCGCACTATGAAATGCACAGCAACCACTTCCAGTTCCTTGTGCAGCTGTTTCCGGCATTCAGGGTCTCCACGGTGTATAAGATTCATCCAATCGGTTTACCCTTCAGGGGCTGACAAAGGAATGAACCGGAAGTAGCCTCTGTGCATTCCATAGTGTGGTCCAGCAACCAAGGAGGTAGACAAAACAGTTTGGTCGCCACTGTTAACACCATCTAGTTGTGTAAGTTGATGCATGAGCAAGTATAAATAAAAATTTGTGCTGCAGAGCAGCGTTTTTGCATCCCAGTATTGTTGCCATCTTTATGGGCCTGACTGTAAATCAGATGGACCTCTCCTCATGGATGTTGATAGCAATTTTTACCTTATTCAGACTCATAATAAGCTTGGCTTAATATCAATAGTGGTTCTTCAGTGCAGGTTTGCTGACTGTGTCGGCAGGGGTGTTCTCAATGCAGGATACCGGCGATGTCGGCAGTGCGGGGGTGCCAGCGGTATCCTCAGTGCAGGTTTTCTGACTGTGTTGGCAGTGCAAGGGTGTTCTCAATGCAGGGTGCCGGCGGTGTCGGCAGAGCGGGGGTGCCAGCAGTGTCAGTGCATGTGTGCTGACAGTGTCGGCAGTGCAGGGGTGCTGATGGTGTCCTCAGTGTGGGAGTGCCGGCAGTGTCGGCTGTGTGGGAGTTGCTAAGGGTGTCCTGAGTATGTGGGGCAGCTTTGCAGGGGTGTCGGCAGTGTCGGCATCGGTGGTGTCGGCAGCGGAGGATGCTGACAGTGGAGGTGCCGGCGGTCTCGGCAGCAGGGGGTTCCGGCAGTGACAGGCAGCGAGGGATGGCGGGCGCCATCTTCTTTTACTTCCTGTGTGCATATTAAATGGGCTTAACGCTGATTGGCTGAGAGCCGTGACACATGACTCTCTTAGCCAATCAGCGTTAAGCCTTCTCAATACAAAACCTTGTGACCCGACAGTGGCATTGCGAGGTTTTGCCTCGGGTGAGGGATCCGGGAAGGCAGGGAGATCCGAGCTTGGCTCGGATCGCCCCGGATCCCCGAAATTCGGGTGGGTTAGGTCAGGGGCGCCGAGAAGGGGGGGAGGGGGTACAGATTACCCGGGCCCGGGCTTCCTGAGGGGCCCGGTGGTGACCCGGGTCCGGCGCCACCCCCCCTCACAGCAGCCCAGCACACAGCGTGTGCTGAGCTGCATTTGGAGACTACTCGTGGCTGCTGAGCAGCAGCCACGGCAGTCTCCTATGCCTGTGCCGGGGAGCGAACACACTGATCGTGCCTTCCTGGCTTTGCGCCTGGCTGAGGGGGCTCAGAGCGCCCCACCTCCCCAGCGTGCAGCGCCGCTGCAAAACTTTTTTTCTCGGCTAGGGGCGTGGCCACACCTTCCCGATTAGGCCACGCCCCCTATTACCGGGGAGCACCACGGCTCTTGGCGGGCCTGGGTTAGGTTCTCTGAGAACCAAACCCGCTCATCCTTAATAAATTCATACAGCATTTAAAAGGTACTGTAAACTCCATGCAAGAGCCATATTAAATGATGTTCAGAGACTTAGATTATATGCTACAGAATAAAATTCCATAATTCCTTAGTATGTAGCAAAATGCATGTTATAAAATCATATTATAAATGAAACATAAATAAAATTGTAATATTTTTATTATTGACCTTGCAGATGGCCCAAGAAGAATGGTGTCCACATCTGAATCTAACAATAAACCAAACAGGACAATGCTTTTATTCTTCTTTGGTGTTTTAGGTGTAGAACCATGAGAGATCTTGGCTTGTAAACTGTGGGCTAAATCCTTTTCTAATTCTCTACCTGACCTGTAGAGGGCGAATGCTATGCAAAAATTGTGTTCTTTTAATTATTTATAAATGAACAGTAATTAATTTAGATTTCAAAATTTTTTAGTTGCCTCTGCCGTGTTTTAATACACTCATATGTAAAATTTCACGATCTTGGCTTGTATAGAAAGACAGAATGACAGAAGGACAAATTTTCATTTTTATATAGTAGATATAATTATGGTTGACAGTTCGCTTACCATAGAAAAGGTGCCATTACTTGTCCTTCTTTACTTATTGTACCTTCACCCAAAGCTTTGTGTCACATTCCCCTGAGCTTTTATAATCCTCAGTAAATAGTTATAATGTTGTCTAGTGGGAGGGGATAAATGTTACATAATGGGGATGGGACATGACAGAATTGTGGGCATAGTCCAGCATGGGTCACACCCCTTTCTAGTTCCCCTATTCGCTCTGGGGAACCTGCTTTGTTCTTTAAAGAGTCTCTTCTAAGTGCGACATGTGCCCTGGCAGGGCGCTAAGACATACGGCAGGCCGAGGTGCCAACTCTGAAAAAAAGAAAAATACTAGGCGTGCCGTGGAGTGGGGCACTTCTTCTCTGGTTAGGGGTCCTGCCAAGCCCCTCAGACAAGTTGTGCTTAGGTAATTAGCACCTGTCCACCCCCCTGCATTGGTCCATGGCACAGAGAGGTCTGATCATCTGCTCTCATGGAGATATAGATATACTGTGTGTGTGTATATATATATATATAACTGTGTGGTTATATATATATATATATATATATATATATATAAAAACATAAACACAGAAGCAACCGCTAGAGGGATATTTATCCCCTAATCAATTTGCATTTCTTCTGCCAACTTTATTATGGAAAGGGATTATATTTTCTTTTTTTTTCCAAATCTAACCTACAGTACTTAACCTGTTTATTTAACTAAATAATTTTGCATGAAGAGATTTTTTTTGCTCTAAAAGAAATTAAAATAAAAACTGTAGACGACATGCCTATAATATAGTAACCAATGGAATTTCTTGTTCATTATATTGGAACCTTGGCAAAAGAGTAACATAAAAGGGACCCCAGTTAATATTGATATTAATATAGATTTCTAAAAATGATTATTCTAATGATGCAATAGGTAATAGATTCACATACAAATATATATTTTACCCTGTGCAATATAAACATCTTTATAAATACAGGATTTATAAAGCAACTTTGGAAGCGTATAAACTCCTATGTGCTATAGACTGTACTATGCATATTACTGTGCATATACTGTACTTTGCATATTAGAAAGAAGAACTGGACTTCATATGAATTAAAGTCTCTTAGATAAATTATTTTAAATAATACCATAATAATAAAGATCTAGGAGACTTAGACTAAAACAGTAATGATTATGTATTAGAAGATAATAGACAACTGAATAATAAAATAACTCTATGTTTTTTTATGGATTATTTTACAATCCTAAATGTATTAAATGGTGCTCATGTCTTTGTTAGACTGTGATCTTGCTGGGAGGTGATATTCAGAAAGTGTGGCATTTTCTCTTAGTTTCTCACTCCTACATAATATCATCCATAGGTCATTCATTTCAGAAAAAGGGTTCCTCACTGCATAGCTTTATATTGATGATTACTTTCAGATTCATACTGTGTCTTTAAAATATGGAAAACTTTATATTTTCTGAAATTGATTAAAGGATGAATTGTAAAGTAACATCATTGTGTGCGAATTAGGAAGTGCAGGCACTTTATGCCAACATTCTACATAAAAATGGTTTATTTGCAAGTATTCAGAGAGGTATTGAGAATTTATTTAGAAGTGTATTCAATTCATTCTATCCCACTAATATTTTATTTTTAATTTCAAATAGTATTTACAGATTATTGGCATGGCAATGGGCACCAGGTTTACTCTGACTTTTGCTAATAGGTGTTATTTTTTTAAACAATATTTCTTTGTGGAGGCATTTGGAGCGAAATTGGTTTTGTATAGTATATTTATATATGAGTTACTATTTACTTGATAATTGGAAGCAACATTGATAATGTTGTAATTTTTATTAAATATAATTATTTTAATTTAAAATTCACTAGAGTCTACCACCAGGTACTTATGAAATCACCCTCTCCATCTATCATGTTGTTATTAATACAATAATAAAAATAGGTTGATTGTGGTCCCTTCATATGTTTACAAATATCTGCATCATATTGCTTCCCAATTTATTGAGGTGGCTTAGGTCTCCTAAACTTCAAACTTTATTACATTGCAGCCAAGCTCGCTCAGTGTGTCATGTGGAGCTAACCGAAATTGGAAAGAGTATGGGTTATGATTGATGCAAATGGTATACGAGTAGACTCACCTTTTACTTTACTATGGCTTCCTCGGTTTTCTAGACCTAAAATCGTGCCAGCACACCCAGTCATATCACTCTCTTTAGAAACATGGGATCTTGCTAATCATCTATTTCATATTGCTCCACACCCAAGCCCAATAGTTCCCTTGTTTTATAACCCTGACTTTCGACTAATGCTGTCGTCCTGCTTCTTTTAGCCATTGGCAAGATGCGGGGATTAGGGTCTTGAAAGACATTACCCATTATCTCATATTTCCCACATTTGCAGACATAAAAGTCAAATTCAATATACCACACAAACACTTTTACTAATACCTACAGCTAAGACATTTTCACTCCACAATGAAACATCGGCTCACTAGTAGACCACTAGCCATCTGTGAATCATTAAGCCTTGGTAGCACTAGTACTAAGGGTCTTATTTCAATGTAATATTCAGAGCTATCACAATCTAGCACTGACTTAAAAAACCCACATGAATTGGCTTGGGAGACGGATATAGGTGAAACACTAGATGGTGAGGCTGATATTTCTGCTAATGTTGCTTCTAGCTCCATATGTGTACGTATAAAAGAAAATGCTTATAAACTCTTTTACAGATGGTATTATGTTCCATCACGGCTGCATAAAATGTTCCCAGATGTTTCGGATTTGTGTTGGAGATGTGGCGCAGATATTGGAACTTTCTTACATACCTGGTGGACCTGTCCAAAACTTGTTCCTTTTTGGAGTGAAATTAGATCTCTCCTTCGCACTACGATCAATTTAAACATTCCTTTCATTCCTAAATATTTCTTATTACCTCTATGTATCCCAGATGCCACTCATCACCAACACTTATTACACATGTTTATTTCAGTACATGCAGAATTGCAGCAGCTTGGAAAACTACTACGGTTCCTATGATAAGTGAGATCATAGCTAAAGTGTGGCACATATATTCTTTGGAATACATGATGAGTATTTTACACAATTCTTCTAAAAGTTTTCTTAAAATATGGGATCCTTAGACTTCCAGATGCTCCCAAGCATTTCTATAAAATTTGGTCATGAATATTGTTCTCCAGATGTTGGTATAGTTACATAGAAGTCCAGTTGAGTCACAACCTTCCTCTTCTCTATTTTTTCCCCTCTTTTCACTTCCTGTAGTATGTGGTTTGCCACGCCATACTTCTCTCTCTTTTATTAATTTACTCTTTTCCTCTTCTTTCTATTTTCATTGTTATAAAATTTAGATGAAAGCAGTGTATGCAACTTATATTTCTCCTACGAAATGTTACTTTATTTTATTTTACTGTTTGTTATCATATTACATATATTCTGGTTTCTTTTTCTCTGATATTAAGAAACTCTGTGTAGCTTTTGTTGTATTTTTTTCATCTTTTGAAAAAAAAAATATTTTTTAAAAAATTGATTGTAATAATTATCTTTGCAACAGCAGTTGTCATTATAGACCATGGATTAGTAGCATACCAAAAGAGCAAAAAAATAAGCTCCATAGATTAAGTATTCTCTAAACAAGCTAAAGTTCTCTTGTCTAAAAAATACTATGCAGTCCAATTTAAAAAAAAAATATATATATATATATATATATATATATATATAATCACTATAGTTTCTTTTAACAGGGAAACCATCTTCAATAAGGAGGACAATTTAAAAAAAATATATCATTGGCAGATACAGTTTTGTAATCCTACACTTCATATATTCATTACCAAAATGTCCCAGGTCTGAATTGTTTCAGGGCTCAATCTAATATTATTATTTTTTGACACTTCATCTAAAATCAGTATGGCTATCATCAAAACCATAAGATTATATTAAGTGTAATGAAAACATCAAGTATATTGCATAGTATTTCTGAGTCTATGTTTAATTTTACAAAAACAAACTTTAAAATAAATAGTTTTGCAAACTGACAAAACAGATATATTATTTCCATATTTGAATTTAAATAACAAATACATTGAATGAATTCTTTAAAAAGCATGTTTCTAAAATATAGGGGAATTATTATTGAAAAACTTCATGCTCAGAGTGTCCATAGACATTTTTGTGCATCATAATGGAGACTCTAAAGAATTTACAATTACAGAATTTAAACAATATTAGAGAAACACCAAGATACGATGATAGATATAAGTTACCAAAAAGAGGCCTTCTGTCTGTTTAATGTATGATCCTTACACACAGAAATCCATTATATATATATATTTATATATATATATATATATATAATGGCATTTAAAGTCTGTATCTCTTGATCTTGTATTCACCAGACTATGCTCAGTTTCTGATTTCACTAATGCTCCTTTCCCTCTCTCAGATCACAACCTTATCACCTGCACACACTCCATTACATCAACGTCATGGAAATCAAACAAACCTAAACCACGCAGAAATATTAATGTTATTAACCTTCAACAACTATCTACCTCTCTACAACAACAACTTTCACCAATTTCTACGTTCACTTCTCCTGAGACTGCTGCATCACACCTAAACCAGATTCATGAAAAAGCCCTCGATGAAGTAGCTCCAGCTACCCATCACACACCACGTAGATTTAGACGTCAACCATGGCATTCTAGCTTAACAAGGGATCTACAAAAACTCTCGCGTAAAGTTGAACGTCAGTGGCGAAAGTCTCATACTCCAAGTGACTTCCTCACATATAAGACTATCTACAACTCTTATCGTACTGCTCTGGACACTGCCAAACAAACATATTTCCAATCTCTAATCTCTGCTCAAGCCTCTAACCCGAAGCGACTTTTTAATACATTTAAACTGCATCTTACCCCTCCATCACCCAAACCACCTGCTACTATCTGTGCACAAGATCTTGCTTCCTATTTTAGGGACAAGATTGATAAGATCCGAAATGAAATGGTAGGCTATTCCTCAGCTAGTGACCTGCTCAATTCCCTACCTGAACCCTCTGGCACATTCTCTTCATTTGATCTCACAAACAAAGATGAAGTATCTACGCTCTTCTCATCCTCCTACTGTATTAACTCTCTTCTAGATCCTGTACTCTCATAAATCAGTAAAGCTCTGTCTCCTGTGCTTATGCCAACCCTAACTAAAATCTGTATTCTCTCTCTCTCTCTACTGGCAACTTTCCATCACTGTTCAAGCATGCAGTGATTAGTCCCATTCTGAAAAAACTAAATTCTGACCCTAATACTCTCAAATTACCACCCTATCTCTCAGCTCCCATGCCCCTCCAAGCTACTTGAGAGACTTGTCTACACCTGCCTCACACACTTTCTTAACTCACACAACTTACTGGACCCACTTCAGTCTGGCTTTCATTCCCAACACTCCACAGAGACAGCACTGACTAAGGTAGTAAATGATCTTGTCACTGCCAAGGCTAAAGACCATTACTCACTCCTAATTCTCTCTGCTGCTTTTGACACTGTTGACCACTCTCTTCTCATACAAACACTGCAATCCCTAGGTCTTAAGGACACTGCTCTTTCTTGGTTTTCTTCCTACCTATCTGATCGCTCTTACTGTTCGTTTCTCTGATTCTGCCTCCTCTTCGCTACCTCTATCAGTTAGAGTACCGCAAGGCTCTGTCTTAGGTCCTCTGCTATTCTCAATCTATACCACCTCTCTTGGCAAACTAATCCGCTCTTTTGGATTTCAGTACCATCTGTATGCGGATGATACTCAAATCTACCTATCCTCTCCAGATTTATCACCATCTGTATTGGTCTGTGTCACTGAATATTTTTCTGCCATTTCATCTTGGATGTCATCTCGCCACCTGAAACTTAATATTTCTAAAACATTAATTATATTTCCACCGGCCAATAACAGTTACCAACCTGATCTCTCTATCACTGTTGATAACTCGACCATCCACCCTGCCCCACAAGCTCGCTGCCTTGGTGTCATCCTTGACTCTGAACTGTCCTTTGTTCCCCACATTCAATCTGTCTCAAAATCATGTTACATACATTTAAAAAACATATTTAAAATTTGACCATATCTCACACAAGACACTGCAAAAACTCTAATCCATGCACTTATTATTTCCCGCATTGACTATTGCAATAGCCTCCTTACTGGTCTTCCCAAAAACAGGCTATCGCCATTACAATCTATTATGAATGCAGCTGCAAGGCTTATCTTCCTTGCGAAACGTTCTTCATCTGCTGCCCCGCTCTGTCAGTCCCTCCATTGGTTGCCGTATTCAATACAAAATACTTTCACTTATACATAAGGCTATTAACCAAACCACACCAACATGGATCTCTTCACTCATCTCAAAATATCTCCCAACCCGACCTCTCCACTCAGTACAAGATCTGCGTCTCTCATCCCCACGCATTACTTTCTCCCATTCACGTTTACAGGACTTTCTTCGCGCTGCACCCACTCTATAGAATGCCCTACCTTGCACAATAAGACTTTCCTCTAGTCTCCAATCCTTCAAGCGTTCCATGAAAACTCACCTCTTCAGGCAAGCTTATTCCAGAACCTCCCACATAACCTTCATAGCTTCCATATCTAATTACATCCTCTTTTACAGTCCACACACAATCTCACACTTCGTCTTTCTCTCACATCCTCATGACATTTGGTCGAAATTCCTGTGTGACTGGATCATGCAGCCAACCAAGAAACTGTGCATTCTGGCTGGACCAAAATGCAATATATAACACCTATCCTTGTTTATCAATGCCTATTTCCCTATAGATTGTAAGCTTGTGAGCAGGGCCTTACTACCTATATATCTGTCTGTTATTACCCAGTTTTGTTCTATTAATGTTTCCAATTGTAAAGCGCACTGGATGCTGCACTATATAAGAAACTGTTAATAAATAAATAATAAATAAATAAATAAATCTCTATATTTTTAGAGCAGTGCATTGCTCATATATGTTGCTTTTGCATTTAAAATTTTTATTCAAGTTGTTTTCATGGTAATATAGCAATGAGGCACTGTAGTATTATAATAACTGCAGAATATTTTAAGATGTTTTATGTACATGTAGTCATATCTCTGTTATTTTTTTATTTATTCATGTGAATGATGTGGTATAACTTAAATATATATGTATTTTTTATGTTTTACAGTAAAAAGCAGTAATTTAAGGGAGACTCCCAATTCCCCCACAGTTGAAAATGAATAAAAAAAAAACAATAAAACAATGCTAATTGCAATTTATAAATTAGCTAATTAATTAGCTAATTAAATTAATTAATTTACAGAATTTAAATTTGAACAAAAAAAATAGGTTTATGTGAAAGATATTTATTAGGCAAAATATTGAGAATACTTAACACTGATTTTGAAAAATACATATTTACAATAATACTGAAGGTCAGTTATCTGTAAGGCTAAAGCACAAAATCTGTATGCCAAAACTGTCAGTATGGCCTTCAAATAGGAACACTGAAAATCCCAATTTCACAGTGAAGGAAGTATTACATTATTATCTTCATTTCTAAAATAGACAGAAAACCATTTGTAATAACCTCAACAAAGTACTGATCATCCAGAACCGCAATCAGCATTGTGAATCAATCTATTAAAGTCCTTTGACAAAAGCTCATACTAGATAATTAAGTATCAAATGGCACATTATAAAATGTATATATATATATATATATATATATACATATATACACAATAATTGAAAAGTCACGCTCAGCGATTTAATAATTAGTGCACACACAACCAAATATTAATGACAATTACTGTCCTCCAATATAGTTAAATGAATGTCCATCCAATGCCTAGACAACTCCATTTTCAAAGTGGCAGCATATGATTATAACTCCTGTAAGAAATAACAACAAAGATGCCTCCTAGTGCAGAAAAATCAACAATTAAGGTATAACATATATTAAATAGTGAATAGCCCCATACCAAATGGAAATAAATATGTACTTATCTGAACCAGAGAAATATTCACTTTTGGATTCCTTTCTTCAACATTATTTTTGGAGAGGAATGGGTCTCAGTGGAAACAAAATAAATAGCAAGACCATAGTGTAGTATTTAATACATATACATTTAATAATTGTATAAAAAAAAAAACACAACAAACATACAATAATACATTTCATATGAAGCTTATCTGACAAAGATCATTCATAAGAATGTCCTCAGACAACCATAGAGTTGTCGGTCTGATGTGTTTCCTCCACAGTGTCATCCAGACTTTCTCAAAGGCACCTTAATTGTTGAGTTTTCTGCACTAGGAGGCACCCTTTTTGTTATTTTTTACAGGAATATATATTTAAATATATATCTCTCTCTATCTATCTGTAGTACCTATCAGAGTTGAGTGGTTTGGTTTTCCTGGAAATCGAACACACATTAGTCGGGTGGCATGAAGCATCACAATTTGCATGTGATGCATCCCGCCACTCATCGTATGCATGTCGGCGTTAATTAGGCCGGTATGCATGAAAAGAAATGCAAAGGACAGCTCTCTCGGTAAGAACTGTCCTTTTGCGAATGAGGGACTTTCAGGTCTATGACTCAGAAGTCACTCTTGTGTCCTCTTGTGCATGTGCAGAAGGACGCACATGCTACAGGGGGTGCTTGGAGGGATCCAAATTGATCCCTCTCACATCTCTGCGATTAGAAGTCCATAGGCTTCTAAAGAGTAACGCCATCTGAAGATGGCGTTACACACCGCATCCATATGTGTATGTGAGAAATGAGGGCAAACCCGTGAAGACTGCATTTTCGGGGGTTTGACCACATTCCTAACATTGCTGCAATCCCGCCCCCAAACTTAGGGGTTCCGAGTCTAATTGAGTCTCAGTTCAGAATCACTTTGTGGTTCCGACTCGGATCTTCTCGCAATTCGGAACTCGGATTCAAAAAAATGGATCTCACGTGTTTTGGAATACATTTAAGTATCAACTTCACAATTTCAGGTGCTGTGAGTTAGTCGAAAGTAACTAGAAATTAATGGAAATGAATGTTGTTGATGTTAATAATACTAAAAGAACAAAAAGAGGTCCAATGAAATGATTTTAGCTGTTTTTATAAATTTTTAAAGAAAACCAAAACCGAATCCAAACCAAAACACTTGAGAGTGGTTTTACCAAAACCAAAACACAATGATGATTTAGAACCAAAACACTGGGTTCTGTGCACTTCTAGTATCTATGTATCTTTATATATTGTGACTAAAACATCGGGAAAGTTGTCAAGATTCCGAACTATGGATAGACAGTTAAAAGGTCAACAGTGTAAGATAAACACCAGATGTTAAACAGGCAATAGGTCGACAGGGACAAAAGGTCAACATACTAAAGGTTGACATGGAAGAATATCAACAGGTACAAATGGTCCAAATTGGTAAAAACGAGCGCTCATGTTTAAGTATAGGGAAAGGTGGGAATAAAGGTGGTTGGGAGAAGATAAAGGAAAGAAAGGCAAACTGAAGATACGCAAAAAAGGGGAGAAAAAAATAAAAATAGAGAATGGTTAAAAAATATATTAATATGAAACTAAATATGCACGTCTGATGCCAATAAATGTTTAAGCTCTTTTGAAAAAAGGTATGAGGCTGGTCCAGGTACTGTTGGTAAATGTCTTGGTATGGAGCAATAAACCTACACTGTCCTCACTTTGCTTGTCAGCGCAGAGACACACTCTTGGTCCCGGCGTGGTAGCGGCGGCTGTACATGGCGGCCGAGGATGATGTCACTGATCTGCAGGATTTATGATGGCTAGTCCGCTGGTAGTGTCCGCTTCTTCCTCCCCTTGTTCAGTCTTTTGTTCAACGTGTTTCGTACCTGACTTTGGTACTTTTTCAAGGTAAAAATGGTCGACCGGGGCAACAGGTTGACACTAAAATGGTCGACACAGTTTTTGGGTTTTTTTGTAGGGTTAGGAACTAACCGGAGGATTAGACACTTACCCCAACGATTGGGGTTAGGCACTTACCCCAACAGTTAGGGTTAAGCACCAGGAGAGTGGGTTAGGCACTTACCAGAGGGTTAGGCACTAGAAGCGATGGTTAGGGTCAGGCACCTACCCTGATGGTAAGGGTTAGGCACAAGGAGGGAGGTTTAGGGTTAGACACCATGGGGAGGGTTAGGTATAGGATTAGTGTGAAGATTAGGGTTAGAGAAAAAATGCTTCTACCATTTCTGTGTTGACCATTTTAGTGTCGACCTTTTGTCCCTGTTGATCCTTTATCCATGTGGACCTATTGCCTGTCTAACATATGGTGTCTATCTAGAAATTGTCGATCTTTTAACTGTATACCTTTTATACCACACCCAAGTTGTCAAGGGGTGATATACTGTATATATCCCAGTTTCCTAGCTTCTGTTTGGTAGACAGTCATCCTAATTAGCAACTTTAATTGCCAGCCCACCTGTTAGAGGCTGATAAAAGGTGGGTCACTTTCTCTAGTGTGTTTCTCACAGAGAAAGGTTGAGGCCTGCAGAGTAAGAGAGACCATTGATTGTGATCGTAAATGCTGTGCTAAATGCTGTTTTTGGTGAGTTGAACTATAGGGGAACAGTTACTAAAGGTTGATATTAATCTTTTATAAAATTGATGAAAATGGATCAAAATTTGTCAACATTGATGTTATGTTTCTGGGGTTAAATCACACTTTTACTAATAGTTATAAAACCAAATCAAAATTGTCTGATAGTAATTGTGTGATTTAGCTCCAGAAACAGAACCTCTATCTCTTTTCTAACTCCCTCTGTCTCCTTTCTCTCCTAGCCTCCGGTGTTTTATTTTCCTTTCCCCCTCACCAGTTCTTTTTTGTCTAAGATTCTTACGACAGATTTCTCATTCCTTTGCCTGGTGATTTTTATTTTTCTATCCCCAGCTCTTATTTTATCAGCACCGCTATAGATTCAATTTTCTCAGAATTTTTTTTCTGTCTCAGATGCTCGATCCTCACCCCTAAGCTCCTTTTTTATAACCCATCTCTTCTATGTCATTCCTGTGGACTCTCCTCTTCCGCAGCCTGCATCCATCCCGTACTCCCTCCTTCCAACTCCTTCATAGTTACCTATCCCCTACTGACTGCAGTCCAGTAGGTGTTTCCTTCCGCTAAACAATTCGTTGAAACCACAGAACTGTCAGTGTAGTATTGGCCAATGACCATCGATATTTAGCAACCATCAATGGTTTGATGGCAATGGTTTTAGCATCAATTGGGGGAATTTGATGGGGCACATTGATGGAGGAGGTTTGCGCATGCACGGCTGTAGACTGTACAGTCGCCAAACATTGATGGTAGAACCAATAATATTTATAAACTATTGTCCATCAATGACAGAACTTTCAATTGACAACCCTATGGCAGTGTCCCACACCATGTGGTGTGTTCTATTAGGTCAGAGCTGCACACCTGCCATCCTAAGACTGAGACTTTCCCCTGCTCTTCTGACTCCTTTTGTTTGAGCCATGCCCCTGCACCGCTACCTCCCCAGGACTGAGCCATGCACTTCTGCTTCCCTAGGTCTGAGCTGTGCCTCTGCACCTCTGCCTCCCAAGGTCGGAAGAGTGTTCTGCACCTCTGCTTCCCAAGGTCTGAGCTGCACCTCTGTCTTCCTAGGTTTGAGCCGTGCCCTGCACCTCTGCCTCCTTAGGTCTGTGCCAGGCCCTGCACCTCTGATTTCCTAGGTCTGAGCCCCGCCATGCACCTCTGCTTCCCTAGGTGTGAGGCGTGTTCTGCATCCCTGCCTCCCAAGGTCTGATCTGTGCCCCTGCACCCCTGCCTCCCTATGTCTGAGCAGCACCCTGCACTTCTGCTTCCCTAGGTCTGAGGCGTGTTCTGCACCTCTGCCTCCCTAGGACTGAGCTGAACCTCTGCACCTCTGCCTCCCTAAGCCTGAGCTGTGTCCCTACACCTCTGCTTCCCAAGGTCTAAGTGGCCTATTCATCATCACTAGAATGGTCCATTACACATGCGGAAATGCTAGTTTCCGTAACTTTAAGGTAATAGGCCATTCATCATCAGAGGTCCGATAGGAGCACCTGATATTCAGCAAACTCTGAAAACTTAAAGTTTCTGAGTTTTCCTGCAAGAATAAACACCATCTTCAGATGGCGCTTGTTCTCTGAGCCCTGCTCCTTCCTATGGGAAGGTGTTCTGGATATTTCAAGAGGGATCTGAGCGAGTCCCTCCGTCGCCTCCTCACTGCCTCCACTGCGGCTTTGCGCATGCGTGACCTGAGGTCACACATGCGCAGAAGCCGGCGATAGGTACAGACGCTGCTACTTTTATAGCGCTGTTACTAATCCCGTTTACAGCTGCCTGTCGGAGCAGCTGTCCCCGCACCGGAGCAATGCAGAATTTCTCCGGTGATAAGTATCCCCCGAGGCGCGGTGGATACTTATTTCGGCTCCGCTGATGAATAGACACCTGAGACTGTGTGGTTCTCCCACAGATCTGTCCGTGTTCCCTGCTTAAGACTACTTATTTCCTCGCCTGTGGCTGAGCCACTATACCATTAACATCTAAGCTAGTGAGTCAATTTAGTGAGACATAATGCACAGTAATGTCTGACAAGGCTGTTGCTAGGCAATACATATGCTCTACTTGCTTCGGTAATTCATAATTAAAGAGGAAATATAATTCTCTTGGCTCAAAATATTTTTATTTATCAAAGTACCATTCTATGAACCTCCTTATAAAGTGCTCTGAATAATTGTATTCTACTTTTTACAGTAGTTATCCACTCCTTTATGGCCTATGCAGGGCAGTAATGGTGGGACGGCTGAGCAAGCCCAAGGCGTAAGGAAACGTTTAACAATAGCTTAATATTATGATACACTTAAATTGTAATGTTAACAGAACTCACAACCTTCTATTGAGATGAACTACATTAGATAAAATGTAAGTAGAAAATAACTTCTACCCCTTTCAGACTTAGGGGTCTATTTATCAAGCAGTGAAAAGTGTGGAGAAAAGAACCAGATGAGAAGTTGCCCATAGCAACCACTCAGCTTTGAAGTAGCATTTATCAAGTACAGTCTATAAAATAATAGGTAGGAGCTGATTGGTTGCTATGGGCAACTTCTCCACTGGTCCACTTCACCATGCTTTTCACTTCTTGATAAATAGACCCCTAAAGCCTAAAACCAGGGTTTTTGCTCGTGAAATCGCATCTGGCTTAAGTTTGAAAGGTGCAACCCCGTTTGACAGTCCCAGGTCAGCGACCCTGTTCCCTAACCAGGTTTTTCCTGGGACTTGCATCCAGGGTCGACGACCTGGGTCAAGTGTGAAAGGTTCAACCCGGGTCTTGATGACCCAGGTCACGTCTAAAACAAACTGATTGGTCAGGGACAGTGGCGCTTGGAGATGAGATTTGGGGTCACTGCAAGACCCGGTTGCGGTATGAAGGGTAACGACCCAGGAATAACCTGGGTCGTACCCTAAAGTGTGAAAGGGGTAGCCCTGCTTCCACCCGTGCTCGGTGTCCCGGGTGCGAGCTGGGTTGAAGCTGGGATTTTAGGTCTGAAAGGGGTATTGGTCACCCACTCAAATAACTTAAGAATATAGTATATTCCCTCCTCAGTTAATTAAAAGGACAGTCAGCAATAGCGGCACTGACCAAGTATGTGTTAAAAAACCCATAGGAAATGTATTAATGCAGTGAGCTCTCAAACTGCATATGCAATCGCAGTGGCTAACTTATGCACGCCCATGCAAAAGCTTTGAAACGGACAGGCACGCCTGCGTTTTTTTTCTGACCACTCCCCCAAACACTGACAGTCTATCACTCACTCTGCCATGGATTCCTCTGTGCATCCGTAGTCACAATGAGATCGCAGCACACGTGCAGTGCTGCTTATACGCATGCAAGATGGCAAACAATCGCTAGATCTGCATCTGTAATGGCAATCGGTACTGAATCAGGCCCTAAATGCAATATATTGCAGGTGTAACAGGCAATGTTTCAAAGGACAAACAAATATACATCACAAATATATATCAGTGGAAAAGGCATTTTCCCCAGATCCGCGCACTCTCAGTGTATCAAATTCTTGTTTTGATAATATTAAAACTTCCTTTAGTTGGTGTATGTATACTGTTTAGGATTCCTGGCGGTGAAATGATTAGCTTTCACCAGTTTGTTATTTGTCTCTAGTCCTGGCGCAATGAAAAGCTGCCCAATTTTATAACCAGACCTCTCCCAAACCAGGGTAAGATATAGATATATAAAAAAAATTGTGGCTATATAATCCTAGGCGCTATCACAAAAAACAAAAAAATAATAATAAATCCCTGACTAAAACCTCAAAAAACAATAGTAAATAATTACTTCCAAGGAAATAGAAATCAGGAACATGAGTTCTTTTTCACCCAAAGGTAAATCGTAGTAGTCCTTTAATTTCCTCCTTTTGTCTTCCTCTACCCGTGTCGTGGTGGTGGTACGTTTATATAAAACATTAAAAAAATATATATATATATATATATATATATATATGTATAGTAACGTTTGTACCAAAATTTATGAGCACCCAAAGAGTGGTTCATAAAAGTAGTCAAAAGAATGGTGTATTAGGGTACAAAGAACCAAAAGCTTGTAGGTGAAATAGTGGGTAATGGCATTCACCCTGCTTACATAAAAATTTGGTAAATGATGCCTATAAAGGTTTCTTTATTGGATCCACTGTTAATTTTAATCTTCAATCCCGGAAACACCAATCAGCCAGACACCAAGAGGGATGTGCTTATACGTATATAGTGGTATCTGGAAGTAGATATATATAGATATATATACGTCTGATATGCGTACCCAATTTACAGAGACATGTAGTTGGGATCTTCATATCATGGTATCTTTCACACATCCATCAATGAAGCAGTAATCCACAAGTAGGTATTGCCAAATATATCACAGAGCCGTGATTTGATACATAAAAGGTTTTTCCCAATAGATCAACTTCCCAAAAAATTAGCAAAAACAAATGTACAGTAACAAGTCCAAGTCTCAAAAAGAGAGAATAGGGATTTATCAGAGTCCCTCTTAATTAAGGAGTAGGTCTCAATCAGCGGTTATACTGTGATGTTCTCCGCATGAGTATAATTCTGTATATCTACCCACAGGGAGTATACACCGGAATAGACATACCTCCTAATAAAGAAGTAGTCAGATACTCCCCAGTGTCTCCTTAGCCTTGGGTAAATATAGGAAACCTTCTACACAGAAATAACAAATAATTGTAAATATCACAATGTATCAAATTGTATCAGCTGGTGGTTACTAATCATTGAAAAGAGTAACAAAATGTCCCTTTAAGTAAAAGCACAAATCCTTGTTGTATAGCAGAAAACTGGACATTTATAAGTCCATAATTATATGAAATCTTCTGAGGGACAAAAACATCAATCAAACAGCCGCATCCGTCTTTTCAATCCCAGGTGGTAAACAGCAATGGACAAAAAAAAAACAACTGAAGACAAAGTCCGGTATTGAAGTAACTTCCCTAAAACGTTTCTTCCCCGGATGGGGATTTCTTCAGAGGGGTGCGTCATTGCCGTTCACCACCAGCTGATACAATTTGATACATTGTGATATTTACAATTCTTATTTCTGTGTAGATGTCGTATTTTCAAGATTTGAAATAGAATAAATTTATTTGTATGCACATTTTTAATGTATTTTTGTGGCACATTCACAATTCATTCAGGTTTTAGACATACTATTAGCGGGGTTATATGCTTTTTATTTTCTAAATTGATAGATTATTGTATGTACTTATTTATGTATTTACTATTTTTTTAATATAAATATTATCCTGTGGAAGACATTATATTTACCTATAAGAATTGAGGTCCCCTCCAAGCACCATCATGTTTTCATTCTCTTTTCTATAAGGAGAAGCACATCAGGAAAGAGGGCCCTGCTCGTGAGAGCTTACATTCTAAATGGGAGGAGCGGACATACTGGAGTGACACAGATGGGGTAGACAGGGAGGAAGGAGCATGTAGCAGCACGTTGGGACGAGAGCTGGAAGGCTATAGGCTATGATGGAGTATTTGGTCTTGAGTACCAGTTTGAATTTTTACTGTGGATAAACAGGAAGAGATAGCAGAGAGACAGTTGGAGATACGAGTGAGGAGAGGGGTGTGAAAGGTCAGGGCAGGAAAGGTAGATCTGAGTATCATCAGCATAGAGATGATAATGGAGTCAAAAGAGTTGATGAGGACATATAGAGGGAGAATAGGAGAGGTCCAAGAACAGGACCTTTGGGAACACTTAGTGTTAGTGGAAGTGGGGGGAAGGGAGAGGAGTCATGAGAGGATACAGAAAAGGATCGGTCAGAGAGGTAGGAGGACACCCAGGAGAGGGCAGTGTTGCTTAGACCAAGGGAGTGAAGGCTTTGCGGAAGGAGAGGGTGGTCCACAGTGTCAAAAGCAGCAGAGAGGTCAAGGAGAATGAGTAGACAGTAGTGGCCCTTGGATTTGGCAGCAAGGAGGTCATTGCTGACTTTCAGTGAAGTGGAAGTCAGACTGAAATGGGTCAAGGAGGTAGAGGGAAGAAAGAAAGGCGTCAAGGAGGGAGGGGGAGGCATCAAGGAGGGAGTGGGAGGAAAGAAAAGCGATAAGTATTACCATGCAACATTGCCATGGCTGCTGCAAATAGGCTTTTAAAATTAAATTGTGTGACTAACGAAGTCCGCAGTAATGTAACCCGTGTCTTCCATGAATGGAACTTGCGGGTAATTGAATCGACCCCTATGTGTGTGACCCATGTTCATAAAAGTACCTCCCTGATATCTCACCAGTCAATTCAATTTATCTCACCAAATCTCCACTTTTTTATACTCAATAATAAACTTTTGCAGTACAGACTCTTTTCCCACACTGCACTATTACTTGCGTTTCTGGAAATCTGCTCTCTCCTACATTCTGTCTTCATTCCTACTTTTAACTTTTCTTCCCCTATTTACATCATCCTTACTGTTACCATGTTTTCTTCAAATCCCACCTTCACTCAGTGTCTACCTAATCTTTTGTTCTGCCCCTTGCTTCCATCTTTATCCTTTCCCCCTTGTCTCTTCCATTTCCTCTTCCCCTTATCTCCTCTCCTCTGTTTACCTTCCTCCCCATCTTCTCCCATTACTCCACTTTCATTCTCTTATACTCCACAGGGGTCCTACAACCTCACTGCTAATCCCCCCTCCCACTCCCCTCTCCATGCCACTGTACCCACATCCATCCACACATCATTAATTTCCCTTCCTGCCCACCTTCTACTGGCTCCCCTTCTAGCACTGGAGTCCGCACCATCGCTACACTCTATTCAGCTCGGTCCCCCAAATTAATCTCACCCCCACGCTATAGCAACCCTGATAATCTTATTCAAATCTCTCCAACAAACTCTGTCCCTCTATCCTGTGCCCTCTGGAATGCCAGGTCAGTCTGTAATAAACTGGTCTCAACCCATGACCTTTTCATCTCCAACTCCCTGAATCTCCTAGCTATTACTGAAACCTGGATTTCACCCTCTGACACCGCTTCTCCTGCAGCTCTCTCCTCTGGGGGCCTCACCTTTTCCCACACCCCACGACCTGGGGGTCGCCATGGTGGTGGTGTTGGGGTCCTTCTATCCCCTGGTTACTCATACCAACCCATTCCCTCTGAACCATCCCTCACATTCTCTTCATTTGAAGTCCATGCTATACGCCTCTTCCACCCAGTACACCTTCAAGTAGCTGTCATTTACTGTCCCCCTGGCCCTCCCTCCAAGTTCCTTGACAACTTTGCTTCCTGGCTCCCTCACTTTCTCTCTTCAGACCTTCCCTCCATTATCCTAGGTGACTTCAATATTCCAATTGATATCCCCACAGAATCCTCTGCCTCCAAACTCCTCTCCCTCACATCGTCACTTGGTCTCTCCCAATGGACCTCCTCAGCCTCCCATGTGAGTGGCCATGTGCTTGATCTGGTATTCACACACCGTTGTGATATTTCTGACCACCTCAATTCCCCATTGCCTCTTTCTGACCATCACCTTCTCTCTTTTAACCTGTCCCTCTCTCCTTCCCCTCCTCTACCTCCAAAAGCCTCCATTACTAAGCGTAACATTGACACTATCAACACAGGTTCCTTTTCTTCCCTGCTTGACTCACTTCTCTCCCCTATCCTCTCTCTCTGCTGCCCTGAACAAGCCGCCTCCCTATACAATGCCTCCCTTACTTCTGCTCTGGACTCTGTTGCCCCAGCGATCACTATTCACACTCGCAGATCTACTCCTCAACCCTGGCATTCCAAATGCACCAGATACCTGCAAAAGTGTTCTCGAACTGCCGAGCGACAGTGGAGATCACGCTCTAAGGCAGATTTTCTCCATTTCAAATTTATGCTCTCATCCTATAGTGCTGCGCTCTCCCTCTCTAAACAGTCATACTTTAAGAACCTCATCTCCTCTCAGTCCTCTAATCCCCAGCGTCTCTTCACTACTTTCAAATCCCTCCTTCGCCCACCCCCTCCTCGTCTCCCCTCCTTGCTCACTGCCCTTGACTTTGCTACCTACTTTACATCTAAAATTGATTCCATACGTCAGGACATCATATCCAATCAGTCCCCCAGCTCTCCACCTCCTCCTTTCCCTAGTCACCCCTCCCCATCAACTTTACCAACTCTAACATCCTTCTCCCCTGTATCTGGAGAGGAAGTCATGTCCCTCATCCGGTCCTCCCCCCCTTCCACCTCCCCCCTTGATCCCATCCCCTCCCGCCTCCTCCGCTTCCTCTCTCTCTCAGCCTGCTCCCATCTTGCCCACCTCATTAACCTCTCCCTCTCATCAGGCACTGTTCCTTCTGCATTCAAACATGCCCTTGTCTCCCCCATTCTTAAAAAACCTACCCTTGATCCTAACCTTCTTTCTAACTACCGTCCCATCTCTCTCCTCCCCTTTGCCTCCAAACTCCTTGAGCGGATTGTCTACAACCACCTTACCACTTTTCTTTCCTCCCACTCCCTCCTTGACCCTTTTCAGTCTGGCTTCCGTTCTCTCCACTCCACTGAAACTGCCCTCACAAAAGTCAGCAATGACCTCCTTGCTGCCAAATCCCAAGGCCACTACTCTCTTCTCATTCTCCTTGATCTCTCTGCTGCTTTTGACACTGTGGACCACCCTCTCCTGCTGAATATCCTTCACTCCCTTGGTCTACGTGAAACTGCCCTCTCCTGGCTGTCATCCTACCTCTCTGACCGATCTTTTTCAGTTTCCTCTCACGACTCCTCTTCCCCTCCACAGCCTCTTACAGTAGGTGTTCCCCAAGGTTCTGTTCTTGGTCCTCTCCTATTCTCCCTCTATACTTCCTCTCTAGGTGAACTCATCAGCTCTTTTGACCTCCATTATCATCTCTATGCTGATAATACTCAAATCTACCTTTCCTCCCCTGATCTCTCCCCCTCTCTTCTGACTCGTATCTCCAACTGTCTCTCTGCTGTCTCTTCCTGGATGTCCCAGCGATTTCTTAAACTTAATATGTCTAAGACAGAGCTAATCATCTTCCCACCCTCCCACATCACCTCACTTCCCACTATTTCTTTATCAATTGATGGAATAACTATCTCATCTAGTCCCAAGGTGCGCTGTCTTGGAGTTATCCTGGACTCATCCCTCTCCTTCAAACCACATATCCAGAACCTTTCACAGTCCTGTCGTTTCCATCTCAAAAATATTTCTAAGATCAGACCCTATCTCACCCAGGATGCTACTAAAACCCTCATACACTCACTGGTCATCTCCAGATTGGACTATTGTAACCTCCTCCTATCTGGCCTCCCCAAATCCCATCTCTCTCCTCTCCAGTCTGTCCTCAATGCTGCTGCACGGCTTATCTTCCTCTCCAAACATTCTGTATCTGCCTCCCCTCTCCTACAAGCCCTACACTGGCTCCCCTTCCCTTTCAGAGTCCAATTTAAGGTTCTCACGCTCGCTCACAAAGCCCTCACCCAATCTTCTCCCATATACATCTCTGATCTCATCTCCCTTCACGCTCCTCTCCGCCCTCTTCGCTCAACTAATGCACGCCGCCTTTCATGCCAGCTGATTACTTCCTCCCACTCCCGCCTCCAAGATTTTGCCCGCACTGCTCCCCACCTCTGGAACTCTCTCCCACTCCGCATCAGACTCTCCACCTGTTTGCAATCCTTCAAACGGGCTCTCAAGACCCACTACTTCATCAAAGCCTTCCAGCTATCATTCTAACTCCTTGCTACATGCTCATTCGTCCCCATCTACCCCATCTGTGTCAACCCAGTTTGTCTTCCCCCACCTTTTTAGAATGTAAGCTCTCACGAGCAGGGCCATCTACCCTCTTGTGCTTCTCCTTACTATAGTGTCATTTACTTCTTACTCACCACTAGGGCACCTAACACTTGGTTGCTTATGCTCTGTTGCTTATCTGGGTGATATGGTCACTAATGTAGCAATGTATATTATCCATGTCCTGTATTGTATTGTTCTGTAAGTCACTTGTATACAATTTGTTTTTGTACTTTGTAAGGCGCTGCGGAACACTTGTGGCGCCATATAAATAAATGCTAATAATAATAATAATAATAATTGTCTTTAAAGGTGATTGCTCTGTACATTAGTGTTACACCACAGTATTGTTGTGTTTTCTTGCATTGTTCTTCATTATGAGATTTTCATATAGCACTAATATCAGAATTGGCAATACACGATAAGCCTGGTGAGTTCTGCAGGCGGCTGCTGCGCCACCACCAGGGCTTCCTGCCCACCAATCTACAATGTTTTTTTTTTCTTTGCACCAAGTAGTGCTTGATGGCTCATGGACCTACTTCGTACAAGCAGGGGTCCAGAGAACATAGCACCAGCCATGACTAAGATTACACAGTCATTAATGATTTGAGCCTGATTTAGCAAGGATCACTATTCTGCTTAAACGCATGCAACTCAGTTGCTAATACCAGTGGTGATATACAAATATCTGCATTCGCATTGCGACTGCAGCCTACCATAAGGACGCCCACTTCCCCTTACTCACATCCGTATGCTTTGGCACCATACCGAAACAATCTGTAACATCGGACCCATATGCACAGTTAAGACAGTTACCACTCACAGCTTATGCGAGCGGGCCAGGTGATGGTCGCGATGGTCAAGACCATTGGGCTTGCGACGAGACCCTTGCGGTAGGGTCTCGTGGCCGCAAGCCCCAGGGGCCTTCCTGCTCTAATAGAGCAGGAAGTCCACCTACTGACATCACGAGTGATGTCAGTAGGGCTGCCGACAAACGGCAGGCGTTTCTGCAGGAACGCCTCCATTTGCCCAGGCACTCCCCCTCCCCACCTTCCAAACGGGGCGAGCTGTCGATCAACATCGAGCTGTCGATCAACATCGACAGCCGCCCCTTTTGGATGCGAGCGCCGGATCGAGTACTTTTTGCGCTCGCTCCGGGGCTCGCACGCGCCATGCGCCCTGGAACACCATCGACCCGCTTGCGAGCACTATGCGCTTGCGAGCGGGTCTGAATCACTCCCACTGTCCCAATGCACTGACACATCTGCATTCACCCGAATACCCCCCTCCCCCGTCACCACCCACAAACAGCACTTCCTGTCAATCTCTCTGCCATGGGTCTATGTAGCCTCTGAGATCGCAGTGCCACGTTTGGGAGAAGATGTTCAAATGAGATTCAGGAGTCTCCTGGGTTAGCAGATAGATATAGGGGTATATTTACTAAAGCGCGGGATTACAAAAATTGCAGATTTTGCCAATAGCAACCAATCAGATTGCAGCTATCATCAAGACACTAAATAAATATTAAGTAGAATCTGATTGGTTGTTATGGGCAACATCTCCACTATTGTAAACCCGCGGTTTAGTACAGTAAATATACCCCGTAAGCTTTATTTTTCCAGTTGCAAAAATGAACTGCCTGCAGCGGAGATTCAGTTGTAGCGGAAACTTTAAGTGAACAGAGCTGGATTTCCTTGGCGCAGATGTGCGGTGTTGTGGTCACTGTATATGAAATGAAGAAAATTGCGCTCCTTTTCCAGTTGTTGGTATTTGTGTTGCGGCTGGGATAAAGGTATACCAGCGTTCTTCATGGAAAACTTCTCCGTCCTCTGCAAAATCAAGGGAACTATTGTAGCCCCGGCCTCTGTAGCATGGAACACAAGCAACTCTCTGATAATCTCGTGAAATCCAACACAGTACACTTTCAATGGGAAGCCTTTTTGTAGCTCTCATGGTGTTGTTGTAAGGGAAAGTGCAATGTGATGTACATACTGTATAGTAGATATCACTTTAATAAAAAGAAGAAAAAAACAAACATTTGACACGAAATACAGATGATGCAGATGTTTCCCTTAAGCTCATGATTTATTTAAGACATGAATAAACCTGCGACAAGCAGTATTTTATATCTTCCATCTGCTCAAAACCATTTCTCAAAACAAAGTCTTCCTTGTAGTGAATGACCATATATTTTGTAATCAGTAAATGACCCTGACAACAAGGGTACAATCCCATCCCTCTTCTCAAATACTAATGTTTACAGTTATATTGAAATACAGCATTTGGAGAACTTTATAAAGTCTGTGGATACTGCTTATATCAGAGTCTCTAATCTATGGCATATCTGGGGTCACCACCTTTTTATGTTCAGTTTTCAGGGTTGTGACCAAAACCGCACTAGGGTTTATTACATTTCCGACCATTTTCTTACCTCGTTAATAAACACATCCCTCTTTGCATGCCAGAATCCCCTTATGCCCCTTTATATGACATCAGAGCACCCTCAAATGCCAGAAGAGACCCCCTTATGCCCATATATAAGCCAAAGCCCCCACGTCCTTTTATATGCCGCAAATATCAGAGCCTCCCTACGCCATTCCCCATTTTGCTGATGAACGGTCCCCATAGTCCCTTCTTTTGTTTCCTTGATAAGGGGCAAATGATTTTTACAAATACATAACTGCTAGCTGCCAACACAAGATGGCGACATTATACGTTAGCCATGATGATTTACCGCCAGACGCAAGTCCGGCGGTTGGAATCCCAACAGCGGCTGCCCGACATTGGTGAAAATCCTGATCATCCCTAAGGTAAGTATAGACTAACCTAATTCCCTCCCCTAACCCTCCCTTAGGGGTGCCTATCCCTAACCTTTCCCCCAGTGCCTAACCCTAATCCCCCCTCTAAGTGCCTAAACCTAACCCCCCCTTCCCCGCCGCCTAAACCTAAGTCCCCCCGGGGGGTGCCTAACCCTAAGTCCCCACCGGGGGTGCCTAACCCTAACCCTCCCTCCCCCTAGCCTAACCATAACCTCCCGGGGGGGGTTCCTAACCCTAAGTCCCCCCAGGAGCCGTAAACCTAACCCTCCCCCCTCCGCGGCCTTCCGAGCCCAGCGTTCCTTCGATCGGGGTGCCGGGCACCAGTCTCCCGTCGTCGGTAAAATGACAGGCATCTAGATTTAGACGCCTGTCATTTAACCCTCACCGGGATAAAGCAGCCGGGAAGCCTGCTGTCGGGATTAGGTCCGCCGGCTTCCCGACTGCATACCTTAGCCATAGATCCCATTCATGGGCACGCTCTATACCAGAATGCACTGGCTGATTACTGGCAAACACAGCGATCATCTTTGAAGTGACATTAAAGCAGGAAGGTGGCTCAACCCTTTTAATGGTATTTTTTTCCGGCAAGAAAACACCCATTAGCTTATTCTCATTACTGTACAAGCACAGGGCATGAATGTCTAGAAATGATATCAATTGTATAAAGAAATAGGGAGGTCAGGATTAGTGAATGAGTCGTAGCAGCAAATAGCCTGAGGTAATGCCAGTACGTTTATCTCGGTAGCCAGTGCTTTTATTACACGTCCTTTACAAGCATTTATGCCTTTCAAAAGAAAAGTACAATAATGTTCTATAGTTCAATTTCACTGTCATTTTATTCAAGCAGTATGTGAGCTGTATTGGCATAATTTCTTGACTATGTCTTTTAACCTTTTTATTTTATTTGTTATAGAGTCCTGGACTAAAAACGGAATTCCTTTGTTGCGTGGATTCTTTTCTCACGGATAGCATAACAGTACGGCATAATTCAAGGCGAATTCCTGCGGGTGAAAATGGAACTCATTCTCAGATTGTATTTATTCCTCATTGTGGCCACATCTCTGGTATGTATCAAGCACAATACAACACAAGAAGCTGCATTTTCAGCAAATATGTGTGCCAACATATTATAAATGTTCTTGCTGGATTTTCATAATGAGGGGCCTATTCATCATCGATAAATGGTCCGGTAACCATGAGGAAATGCCAGTTTCTGCATATTTTAGTGACCAGGCCATTGATCATCAGGACCACATGAAATTTAGCAAACTCCGAAAACTGAAAGTTTTCGGAGTTTGCTTTCCGAGAACAAGCGCCATCTTCAGACAGTGCTTGTTCTGGGATCCCCGCTCCTTCCTATGGGAAGGAGTTCCGAGGATACGAAGAGGGATCTGGGTAAATCCGCCACCTATTCATTACCTCCCCGGCGGATTTACACGTCTGACATTAAGTCACGCATGCATAGCGTGGCCGACAGGGAAAAGGTAAGTAACGCAGTTACTTCTGTAGCTGCGATACTAACCGAGGGGACAGCTGCTTTTCGGAGCAGCTGTCCCCACACCGGAGCAATGATGAATTGCTGCGGTGTCAAGTTTTCCCCCCTGCGAGTTGATACTTAAGTATTCCCCCGCAGCGAGATCAATACTTAATCATCGGGGGTCAAACGGCCCCAATGATGAATAGGCCCTTGAGTACAGGGCTGTGAATAAGAATATATCTGCGAATGTGGGCAAGCAACTGCACTTAAAGGGACACTGGGGGAGATGTATCAAATCTTTGAGAGAGATATATTGGAGAAGTTGCCGATAGAAACCAATCAGCTCTAACTGTCATTTCATAGGTTGTGCTAGATACTGTAAATGACAGTTAGAAGCTGATTGGTTGCTTTGGGAAACTTCACCACTTTAGCTCTCTCAAAGGCTTGATACATCTCCCCTACTATGACCTTGATTCTGAGCTGCATGCAGGTCCGAATGCAGCCACTATACCCACGTCCTAATTGCTACGTATCGCACCGGCCCACTTTTCCTGCATGCAAGAGCAGCTTTCATCACTATCATCGGCAATTACAGCTACCTGTGCTATAGGCGTAAGAGACATGGCAAAAATAGGCGTCCCCTCACCATACGCAGGACGATGGGGTAACTCTGGTTACACTCCCACGAAACTCTTTTCCGTGCATACCCCCACTTTACAATCAGACCCGCCCGAACGAAGGTACGCAAAGATGAGTATGTTTGCTTTGGTGCCTAGTTTTACTGAAATTTGCTGCGTTTGAACTGATGTGTAACTCAGAATCAGTCTCTATTGGTCTAAAAAAACATGTAAAATAACCATAAATAAGGCAAAGACATATAAAAGATGCAAAGTATTCAAGAACTGCTGATTTGATGTGTATATATTATAATTTTTAAACATATATGGAATAAATTCTGCCATGCTGGAAATGTTTTGCTTGCTGTAGGGAAGGTGAGTTGGGTGTGTGGGGGATTTGAAAATGTTTATTAGCAGTGGCGACCCCGGAGTTGTGGGGTTTTCCAAAATTAAATTTGGGGGACAACACCAACTGCCACTCTAAAAGCTGTAAAACATCCGGCTGGCATCCCTGGCAGTTGGTGCCGCTCTCCTCATTGAATTTTGGACTGTACTGCAGCCCCACCTCTGGAGCCGCCACTGTTTGGACTGTACTGCAGCCCCACCTCTGGAGCCGCCACTGTTTATTAGGGTGTGGATGGGTATACTCCTCCTTCACCCATGTGCCTAATATGAATTCCCAACTGCCTCTCAGTGTCAGAGATGGGCTGTTTCATGTACTTTCTTCTCCTGTGAATGATGACATCATTGTGGAGTGTTGGCCACACAGACAGAGGGTATGAAATCCATCTATCTGCAATACTGGCTCATATGGTCTTTATGTCTTACATTATGACGGTAGGGGTAATCAGGCCGCTGGTGAGACATTGAGGAGATGGTTTTCCCTTACAGTCTTCAAATACCCCAACAGGTATTTTTTTCAGTATTACTTTAATATGCACAGTTCAGTTAATCTATTTTGCTTGGTCAGACAGATTTCCTGAAAACATGACATTATGTTTGTACTTAAGGATTTTTAGTTAGAAGCCCCTTTTCTACAGAACTAAGGAAAACCTAAGGGTTTAAATTATAATACGCAGAAATTCAACGATTGGGTTAAGTTCTAACTTTAAGCTAATTTTACTGAGTGATGTCCCACCAGAGATTTTCCCTATGTAGTGTCAGTCAAATTATTCTACTTAACTCAGTAAATGTACTCTAAGGGGTATATTTACTAAAGTGAGAGTTTTTAGAAGCGAAGTTATTGCCCATAGCAACCAATCAGATTCTACTTAACATTTAAATAGCACCTTCTAGAAGATAATAGCTAGAATTTGATTGGTTGCTATGGGCAACATCTCCACTTCTAAAAACTCTCACTATAGTAAATTTACTCCTAAGACTAGGGGCTCTATTTATTAACATTATTTTTACTAAAATAAAGTGAAAAAGGGTGTTTTCACACCCTTTTCACATTATTTTAGTTTCACCTGTAGTTATTACAGGGCAATTGGAGTAGAATTAGTAAAATTCTACTCCAACCCCCAGTATCACTTATTTTTAGTAAAGCAGATCGCATTTCCCATAATTGTAATGGGAAATGTGATCTGTATGCAAGTTACTAAAAATAAATTGTAAAAAAATACCGGGGGAAGCCCTGTGATAATAACGCCACCTGGAGGTGGCGTTATCCAGGGTCTCCCCCGGTTACCGGGCTCCCACTCTGCTCTAACGGGGAGAGCAGAGGCGGGAGCCGGTACCAGTAATCAGCTATGTGGTCTAAAGAGACCACAAGCTGATTGCTGTAAAAAAAAGAAAAAAAAAATTAAACATTTTTTTTTTCACTTACCTGAATCCAGGGACCGGTGATCGGGCCTCCGGTGATGGCTCCACTCCGGTCAGCTGGTCTCCCACAGTGCACTGGGGCCCGGTCATCAGGTGATCGGGCCCCAGTGCAGTATGGGAGATCACCTGATCGGGAAGCCCAGAGAAGACCACCGGAGGCCAGGAGGATGCAGGTAAGTGTAATGAAGGGAGGGGGGGTCGCGGGGGGGGAGTGGGGGTCGCGGGGGTCCGCGATCGCGGGGGCGGGGCTTAGTGCCGGGGCGGGGCTTAGCGTCGGTGGGGGGTTAGTAGCGGTGGTCGGTCGGCGCATGCGCGGGCTCTTAGTCGCGGTATTTTTTCCGAAAATACCGCGACTAGAGTGCGGATGGGATCCGCAGGGACAGAGCTTTATCGCAAGCTCTGTCCCTGCAAGGGATTTATAGTAAATCCCTGTGATATTACCTGAATTCGCAATGCGAATTCACTCGGTAATATCACACTACAATCCGCATTCAATATGCGGATTGTAGTAAATAGAGCCCTCGGTATTATATAAAGGTACAGAAATACAGTTTATTGGTACATAATCATATAAGTGATGTTACCAAAACCAGCATTTAATTCCATATAGTAAATTAGTAATTAAACAAAAATCAATTGAAAATAACAAAGAAATATTCAGTTTTTAAATGTGAATGTTCTTATATATAGATATATAAGAATATAAGAATTTCTTCTGAAATGATGCTCGGAAAATCGATGGTCACCACCGCAGACCTAAGCACAGATACATGTTGCCATTGATGGGGAAGACCAGATGGTACAGCATAAACGAGATTTTTTTAACAAGGTGCAGTTACATGGAGCATAGCTCTGCCCTCTACACCTGTGAAGCCCCACCCCCAGGTTCTGATTGGGCTACGGGCCAGTCAGTCAAAGAAAAGGGATGGCTATCGTTTGGTGAAACCATCGATGGTGAACCATTGCATAGTTGGTAACCATCAATGCCCACTTGCTATATCACCATCAATGGTAACCACACCGATGGCCATCCATACCCCATAGTATCTGCTTCTGATATAATAATTGACCCAAAATGCTTAGCGTGTGGCCACTCTGTGTGACAGACACACAGAAATAAATACTTAATACCATGGCTCATTGTTTTATCTTCAAGATACCTGCTTGTCATATTTTGGTAACAGCCAGGGCCGTAACTAGCGTAGTGTGACCGGTGCCGTGGCACAGGGCACCGTAGGGCAGGGGCGCTGTTTGGACCTGTAATTTTTCCTGTTTATTATCATTCTCACTTGTAGCTTCCTCTTATTTTGTCCCCAGCATCTCTTGGCCTCCCTTATCTCTTCCCTGGCCCTTACCAATGAGGCCACGGCCCTTTTTAAGGTGCGCATCTTAAGTCCCTATTTGAAACATTGTGGGGGGGGGGCACCACTGCTGTCTCTGGCACAGGGCGCCAAATGGTTTAGTTAGGGCTCTCGTAACAGCGTCCTTCTCAGTGACTTGACGCTCTAGGTATGGTTGCCCACTTGCACCTTCCTTGTTTTTGAAGACCATAGAACCTCTTCCCTGTGCTGTTTGAGTTGTCTATTCTATTCGGGAACTTTTGGTGTCTGATAGGGATGAAAAATGTGCACTCATGGCAAATCCAGAGTATCCATTTTTGTTTTACTGACTGTTGTTGCCTCATTTTCTGGTATTAAGATTAACTGGGACAGTCCAGCACCTTCCCTCTAAGAAATAATTATGTTATCTTGATCATCTAAAGCTCCCCTTGCTGTATGTTGGACCACCCAGTTTCATAATACAGAGGACTATGTGGCACTAAATGTGCAAACCCCAGATTGATTTTCTTAAGGCCAGGTCTCATGCCAGTCATAGCTAGTGCCAATCTTGTAAAAATGGTCATCCAGCCGAAATTCTTTAGAGTACATACTTCAACAGTCCCTGGTCTTATTGTTATTCAGTCTTAACCATATACTAAATAGGTACATCTATTTGTTTATGTAGGGTGATAGATGAGCTTGAATTCATTTTAAAACATTTTAGAGACATTGGGCAGCTGTGGCATGGTATTGCCTGGCCTAAGGCTCTGTTATTTGGCGGCTTAGTTGTCACATTTAAATGGGTTTCACCTTCTGGGCAAGATAGGCAGACTTTCATTACAATCTCTCGCAATTTTTATTAACATTTGGCACAGTTCAACAGTGTCCTCCTTTACAGTTGCAGGCCAGGACCGGTGTGGCTTGCTTCACCGGATTTAAGGAACTTGGGGGAAAACTGAACATTATCGGAGTTTGCTGGCAAGAACAAGTGCCGTCTTCAGACGGCGCTTGTTCTTGGAACCCCGCTCCTTCCTATCGGGAGGAGTTTGGGGGAATGCGAAGAGGGATCCTAGCGGATCCCTCCACCACCTCCTCACAGAATCAGTATGATCTACTGCCGGACCATGCCCGGCGGTTGGAATCCCGACAGCGGCATCCCAGCAGAGGAGGAAATCCCGATTGTCAAAGGTAAGTATATGCTAACCTATTTCTACCCCCTAACCCTCCCTTAGGGGTGCCTTCCCCCCCAGTGCCTAACCCTAATCCCCCCTCTAAGTGCCTAAACCTAACCCCCCCTTCCCCGCCACCTAAAACTAACCCCCCCGAGGGGTGTCTAACCCTAAGTCCCCTCGGAAACCCTAAACCTATCCCTCCCCCCCCCACAGCTATCGATCGGGATGCCAGGCGTCGGGCTCCCTTCGTATGTCTAACGACAGGCATCGACGCCTGTCTTTAGACCCTTGCCGGGATATGACAGTCGGGAAGCCGGCTGTCGGGATTAGGTTCGCCAGCTTCCCAACTGCATACCCTCCTCACGACCTCCTCGGCGGCTGTGCGCATGCTTGATGCAAAGTCACGCATGTGTAGCCGGGACGACGGGGAGCAGGTAAGTAACGAAGCTACATGTGAGGGGGGCTTTTCAGAGCAGTTGTCCCCTCACTGGAGCAATTATGAATTGCTCCGGTGTCACGTTTCCCCCGCTGCGAGTTGGATACATAAGTATCCCTTGCAGCGAGATCAATCCTTCATCATCGGAGGCCATACGGACTTCGATGATGATTAGGCCCCTTATACTGTTAGTGGGTGAGGAACTTTGCTGACAATATGGTGTCATAGCCCCCTAGGCACTAGAGCGGGAGCCCTACACCCTATTACCTGGGTGGGGGATGTTGTTCAGTGATGCCTAGTTTATGGTAGGATACTGCCTGTGTTTACACAAACCCAGTGCCAAATTTCTTCATTGATTAGTTAGCATTTGTGCTCAGCTGTAGCATGTCTCAATCAGACTTTCTTTAAGTTTAGAATCAGTATAGAGGCAGCCGTGGATGATGATGGCAGCCGTGTATTATAAGCACTAAGTGTGTTATAACACAAAGTGTAATTTATATAACAGTTAAAAAACAGTTGAACAAACATTGAACAACATCTACGACAAGGTAATTACAATATCATTCCTTACCAGTAGTTTGTGTGTTGTACATTTTTGAGTGTTTTGAAAAAATGTATCAGAAACTTCTATTAATGATCTCACTCCATGGAATCATCTCTAAGACTACTACATCCTTTACTCTCCATGCAGCTCATCCTCCTGTACATATTCCTGCCTCATTACTTTTCTCTCCTCTTACAAACACATATGAGCTTTTAACTTATCTATACACATTGACAGTAACATCCACAACCTCTTGCCATAAAAAACATTCAGACAAATCCCACAAATATATTTATATCTCGCTCCTGTTGCTTCTATTAGCTGGTGACATATCTCCAAATCCAGGCCCAACCCACATGCAACACCCACAACGAACTATAAATCCAGCTAACCTTATAAACATTGCGTGCCTCCCTTCACCCTCCAAGTCACTAAAATGTGCCTTATGGAATGCACGCTCTGTCTGCAATAAACTAACATCCATCCATGACCTCTTTATTTCAACTAACCTCAACCTTCTGGCAATAACAGAAACATGGCTAACACAATCAGACACTGTCTCTCCTGCTGCACTTTCACATGGTAACCTACACTTCTCACACACCTCCAGGCCTAGCAATTGTAAAGGAGGTGGGGTAGGAATATTACTCTCCCAATCTTTCACATTCACAGTTCTCCCACAGGTACCTTCACTTACATTTACATCATTTGAAGTACATTCTATCAGGACTTTCACCCCTTTCTCTCTGCGAGTTGCTGCTATCTATCGCCCACCTGGGCCACCACAACAATTTCTGGAACACTTTTCAGCCTGGCTCCCTCACTTCCTATCCTCAGACATCTCCACCATCATTATGGGTGATTTCAATATCCCCATTGACAGTCCACAATCTCCTCATGCCTCCAAACTACTCTCTCTAACCTCCTCTCTTGGCCTCTCCCAATGGACTGACTCCTCTACTCATAAGGAGGGCCACTGCCTTGATCTTGTATTTACCAGACTATGCTCAGTTTCTGATTTCACTAATGCTCCTTTCCCTCTCTCAGATCACAATCTTATCACCTGCACACTTTCCTCCATTACATCAACCTCAATGTCAGTGAAATCAACCAAACCTCCTAAAACCCGCAGAAATATTAATGCAATTAACTTTCTACAACTATCTACCTCTCTACAACAATGACTCTCACCAATTTCTGCATTCACTTCTCCTGAGACTGCTGCATCACACCTAAACCAGATTCTAGTAAAAGCCCTCGATGAAGTAGCTCTGTCAACCGTGGCATTCTAACTTAAAAAGGCATCTACAAAAACTCTCACGTAAAGTAGAACGTCAGTGGCGAAAGTCTCGCACTCCACGTGACTTCCTAACATATAAGTCTATATACAACTCTTATCGTACTGCTCTGGACACTGCCAAACAAACATATTTCCAATCTCTTATCTCTGCTCAAGCCTCTAACCCCAAGCGACTTTTTAATACAGTTAAACTGCTTCTTACCCCTCCCTCACCCAAGCCACCTGCTACTATCTGTGCACAAGATCTTGCCTCCTATTTCAAGGACAAGATTGATAATATCCAAAATGAAATGTTATTCTCTTCCTCAGCTAGTGACCTGCTCAGTTCCCTACCTGAACCCTCTGGTACATTCTCTTCATTTGACCCCACAAATGAAGATGATGTATTTACACTCTTCTCATCCTCCTACTTTATTACCTCTCCTCTAGATCCTATACCCTCACAGATTAGTAAAGCTCTGTCTCCTGTGCTCATCCCAGCCCTAACTAAAATCTGTAATCTCTCTCTTTCTACTGGCATCTTTCCATCACAAGCATGCAGTGATTACTCCCATTCTGAAAAAACAAAATTCTGACCCTAACACTCTCTCAAATTACCGTCCTATCTCCCAGCTCCGATGCCCCTCCAAGCTACTGGAGAGACTTGTCTACACCCGCCTCACACACTTTCTTAACACCCACAACTTATTGGACCCACTTCAGTCTGGCTTTCGTTCCCAGCACTCCACAAAGACAGCACTGACTAAGGTAGTAAATGATTTGGTCACTGCCAAGGCTAAAGGCCATTACTCACTCCTAATTCTTCTAGATCTCTCTGCTGCTTTTGACACTGTTGACCACTCTCTTCTCGTACAAACATTACAATCCCTAGGTCTTAAGGACAAAGCTCTTTCTTGGTTCTCTTCCTACCTATCTGATCGCTCTTTTTCTGTTCGTTTTTCTGATTCTGCCTCCTCTTCGCTACCTCTATCAGTTGGAGTACTGCAAGGCTCTGTCTTAGGTCCTTTGCTATTCTCAATCTATACCACCTCTCTTGGCAAACTAATCCGCTCTTTTGGATTTCAGTACCATCTGTATGCGGATGATACTCAAATCTACCTATCCTCTCCAGATTTATCACCATCTGTATTGGTCCGTATCACTGAATGTATTTCTGCCATTTCATCTTGGATGTCATCTCGCTACCTGAAACTTAATATTTCTATAACAGAATTAATTATATTTCCACCGGCCAAAAACAGTTACCAATCTGATCTCTTTATCACTGTTGATAACTCAACAATCCACCCCACCCCACAAGCTCGCTGCCTTGGTGTCATCCTTGATTCTGAACTGTCCTTTGTTCCCCACATTCAATCTGTTTCAAAATCATGTTACATACATCTAAACAACATATACAAAATTCGACCATATCTCACACAAGACACTGCAAAAACTCTAATCCATGCACTCATTATTTCCCGCATTGACTATTGCAATAGTCTCCTTACTGGTCTTCCCAAAAACAGGCTATCGCCATTACAATCCATTATGAATGCAGCTGCGAGGCTTATCTTCCTTGCCAAACGTTCATCGTCTGCTGCCCCACTCTGTCAGTCCCTCCATTAGCTGCCGGTTTTCTGCCGTATTCAATACAAAATACTGTTACTTACACATAAGGCCATTAACCGAATTACACCAACATACATCTCTTCACTCATCTCAAAATATCTCCCAACCCGACCTCTCCGCTCAGCACAAGATCTGCGTCTCTCATCCCCGCGCATTACTTGCTCCCATTTACGGTTACAGGACTTTCTTCGGGCTGCACCCACTCTATGGAATGCCTTACCACGCACAATAAGACTTACCTCTAGTCTTCAATCCTTCAAGCGTTCCCTGAAAACTCACCTCTTCAGACAAGCTTATCAGATTCCAGAATTGACCACATAACCTTCATAGCTTCCATGTCTTATTACATCCCCTTTCACAGTCCACACATAACCTCACATATTGTCTTTCCTTCACATACTCCTGACATTTGGCCGACATTCCTGTGTGACTGGATCATGCAGCCCACCAAAAAACTCTGCATTCTGGCCGGACCAAATTGCAATATATATAGCACCTATCCTTGTGTATCAATGCCTATTTCCCTATAGATTGTAAGCTTGCAAGCAGGACCCTCTTACCTCTGTCTGTCTGTTATTACCCTGTTTTGTTCTATAAATGTTTCCAATTGTAAAGCGCAACGGAATATGCTGCGGTATATAAGCAACTGTTAATAAATAAATAAATACACAAACCTTGCTTCTCCTGACGTCCATGGGTACCGAGCCATAATTTGACAACCGATGGACCTTGAGTCTCCGCACTGTTCTTATGATCTTCTGAATATTCTTTACCAAGCAGTTCTCATTCATTGGTACTCTTGGACTGTTCTTTCCAGATTTTTGTTGCCCCTCATTCAAAATTATGCCTGCAGTCCTGAATGCCTGTGTCCTGTGAAAGCTGGTAACTTTTTGTGAATTGTTTACTTTTTAGTGTTTTACAGTCTCTTTTTGTTGTGTTTTGTGTGTTCAAAAACCTTTAACGAAGAAGCTCAATTTAAAAAGAAGAAAAAAAAAACACAAACTCCCTTAGGGGCATTGTAGAGCAGAGAGTAAGAAGACCTTATACTCATGTATGTTTTACAAATATAAATTGTAGAAATGTGCGGTTAGTTTTCCTGAAATATGGACACACCCGAACTTAGGGGTTCCAAGTCGAATTGAACCCTAGTTTGGAATCACTTTAAGGCACCAAGTCGAACCAAGTCCCGGTTCGGCTCTGTAGTCAGTTAGGAACTCGGATTTTGGTCCAAATTACATAATTTGAAATTTTTTAATCGATTTGTATCACCACCTAATGAGCATGGTGGTAATCTCAGGAGGGTTTGTAGTACCAAATAAGGTTGTCCTGTTACATACCGCACCCATTCTAATTCTGTGGCTTGGACATAGTTTGAGTCAGAATAACCAGACCTGTGTCAGTCACAGACTCGGCCTACTTCTCAGAAGCTTTCTCCTGAGGTTTGTGAGATGGTGACATCACATGCTGGTGCTTCGTCCTTCAGAAGTCAGGGAAACATGTCTATAATATTTTATTTATTTTTTAGACCCCAAGTAGCCGAAAGGTCAAGAGATGGCAAAAATAATTATCCCAACTTATAAAATACTAATAATAGACGAGGGCATCTAGATTGTAAGCTCTGATGAGCAAAACCCTCTTTCCTCGTGTCTTGCTACCTACACTATCCTAATTAACACTGCACTCTTAAGAAGTACCTACAGCCGGTTCTCAAAGTCTCAGTCCTCCATGTCTCCAGCACTATTTCTCATGCCCTTGTCCCCATCCCTCCTCTGTACCTCTCCAACCCGTTTCTGTTTGCCATTGTATAATCTCTCACTGAACTACCCTACTATTTAATTTGTGGTTGTTGTTTATTCATTGCGCAATCTGCGTGCTCCAACACCCACTATACAGCACTGCGGGGGCCTTTGTGGAACTTTATAATGAAATAACATTAACAATTGTTATTTGAAAACTCGAGGACTAAAATTCACCTTTGTTTCTAATTAATTCAACCCCTTTTAATTTCAGGAGTTCAAAGACTTTCATTTACAGTAATTCACCGTGAATGAACTACAGGCTGTATAGATGATATACTGTACATTTCAAGGAGTTTCTAATGTTACAGGACTCCCTTGAGCATTTTAAACATTCAAATGAACCAGGAATGTGTGCAGCCGCTGAGGGAATGTAAATCAGTACTGATAGAGAGTTGAATCTTTAGAGATCAGGTTCCGCCTTCTGCATAACAGTAATAGTTTGAAACCTTTAGGGGTGTATTTACTGACCAGTGGATTGGCAGAGTCATGATCATCACAGCTTCCACCGATACATTTAAAACGGCAATTGAAATAAATGCTATACAAGACGCTGATTTAGCATTTATTATTCCTATTGCCGTTTTAAATCATCAGTGAAAGCAGCTGATCAACAGTGGCTTTGGCAACCTGCTGGTTAGTAAATCTACCTCATAGTGTGGACTGCTCTACGGAGACTGAGATTGTAGTCACATGTAGCTCACAGAGGGCCTGATTCATTAAGTATCGTAACTGCAACAGCACACGCAGTTGGCTGATTGTTGTGTAGTGCGCATGCGTATGCATCACCGTGCGCTTACGTGAAGGCTTACACTGTGATCGCACTGTAATTTCGCAGAGCCATCGTAAGCCATCGCAGAGTGAGTGACAGGCAGTCAGCTTTTGGGGGTGGTGACAGGAAAGTGGTTGGAGAAACACAGGCGTGCCTGTCTGTTTGAAGTGAACGCCGCCGATACATGGGCGTGCATAAATTAGCCATTGTGACGGCATACGCAGCTTGAGTGCTTACTGCGTGCAGTGAGGTTAGCAATTTCTAAGCTGTAATTGTGCATGAGGGGCCGATGGTCCTCGGTGTTCCCTATGTATACACAGAACTGCAATGTATTACGGATGAGAGATAGCGGTAGTGGGAGGCAGTGGGCGTCTCTATGCTGGAAGTGCGACGGCATTGCGATTGCAATCATTTGCATATTTTTCGCAGCAGACCTGCGTGCGATTACGGAGCTGTGATCAGAGCTGACAACAGAAATCTCAGGGCCCGGTACACTGATGTCTCTGGGGGCCCCACCTACTCACCCCCAATCCTGCACATCCCTCCCCTACATGTGTGATAGGTGAAACATGAGAATATTAACTGAAAGATATGCCAACCTTTACATAAAGTAATAATACACTATGGCTTACACTGTCTCTCTGTCACTGATGATGCAGGCTGTAGTTCTTGTCTACCGTCTCTTGCAAGGTCTTCTTAATGGCAGTGCTGTGGATGCCTCAGGGGTAGGAGGGATGGTGGCTGCAGCCAGCCATCCACAGTACTCATCACCTTCCTCAAATTCAGCCTCTCATCAGTCATCACCATCCTCAGCCCAGAAGCCCCCATCACCTTCCTCCATCCCAGCCCCCATTACCTTCTGTCCCAGCCCCCATCACCTTCCTCTGCCCCCTTTACCTTCCTCCGTCCCTAGCCCCCATCACCTTTCTCTACCCCAGCCCCTATCACCTTCCTCTTCCCCCTTCACCTTTCGCTGTCCCCAGCCCCCATCACCTTCCTCTGCCCCAGCTCATGTCACCTTCTACCCCCAGCCCAATCACCTTCTTCTGCCCCTTCATCTTCCTCCTTCCCCAGCCCCCATCACCTTCTTCTGCCCCCATAATCTTCCTCTGCCTCCTTCACCTTTCTCTATCCCCAGCCCCATCACCTTCCTCTGCCCCCAGCCCATGTTACCTTCTACACCCAGCCCCATCACCTTCCTCTTCCCCTTCATCTTCCTCTATCTCCAGCCCCCATCACCTTCCTCTGCCCCCCTAATATTCCTCTGCCGCTTCACCTTTCTCTATCCCCAGCCCCCATCACTTTCCTCTGCCCCTTCATCTTCCTCTATCTCCAGCCCCCATCACCTTCCTCTGCCCCTTCATCTTCCTCTATCCCCAGCCCCCATCGCCTTCCTCTGCCCCCATAATCTTCCTCTGCCCCCTTCAACTTTCTCTATCCCCAGCCCCCATCACCTTCCGCTGCCTCCAGCCCCGTCACCTTCCTCTGCCCCCAGCCCCATCACCTTCCTCTGCCCCCAGACCATGTCACCTTGTGCCCCAGCACAAATCACCTTCCTCTGCCCCCAGCCTGTGTCATCTTCTACCCCCAGCCCCATCACCTTCCTCTGCCCCTTAATTTTCTTCTATCCCCAGCCCCCATCACCTTCCTCTGCCCCAGCCCATGTCACCTTCTGCCCCAGCCCCCATCACCTTCCTCTGCCCCCAGACCGTCACCTTCTGCCCCAGCACAAATCACCTTCCTCTGTCCCCAGCCCGTGTCATCTTCTACCCCCAGCCCCCATCACCTTCCTTTGCCCCTTCATCTTCTTCTATCCCCAGCCCCCATCACTTTCCTGTCCCCAGCACCCATCACCTTCCTCTGACCACCAGCCCATATCACCTTCTGCCCCAGCCCCCATCACCTTCCTCTGCCCCCTGCCTATGTCATCTTCTACCCCAGCCCCCATCATCTTCCTCTGCCCCTTCATCTTCTTCTATCCCCAGCCCCCATCATCATCCTCTGCTCCAGTGCCTATCAGCTTCCTATGCCCCCTTCACCTTCTTCTGTACCCGGCACCCATCATCTTCCCCTGCCCCAGCCCCTATTCCACTACCATACCCTATCTGTTCAACACCGTAGCCTGTCTGACATGCGTCGTCGTGGCCTATGATGTCACACCACCGCGTTGCTCACCTAAAGGTCAGGCCTCGCCCGGCCTGGGCCGCAGCTGGCCGAGCCACCTGGGAGAGCCCAAGTGCTGCCCAGGCCAGGTTACAAGGGACACAGAGCTGGAGTTGGCCCCTTTTTGTGCCCGTCCGGTCCTTGGGGCCCCTCATGACCTCAGGGCCCGGTACGGGTGTCCCCTTAGTCCTCCCCTGTTGCCGGGCATGGCTGTGATCACAATAGCGATCCTTTATGAATCAGGCACAGAGATGCTAATTATTTGCAATCTGAGTTGAATCGGATCTAAAACTTCAAATAATCTTGACAACAAAAAAAAACACAATTTTCAGCTCAGATATTCTAAACAAAACTTGTCATTACCTTCGTTAGTTTCTGCATCTTCACGCGTTGTGTTCCGCAGTAATCACAAATAATTAATCGGCTTCCCCTTGCTTGGATAATGTGGTTTTTGTGCCGAGCCCTGCTGTGTTCCTTCAGGTTTTGAGTTTGACAGTAAAAGTACAGCAGTGATATTTTATTAACCTAAGTCATCTTTACAAACTGTAGGAGAAATTATTTCGAGTGCCATTCTTTCAGGTTACAAAAGGCTCTGGAGAAACAATGAAAATCATGAGTCATAAAATTGGCTCAGTGTTGGAAGTGAATATTAAACTTGACTGCAATGCAGGTGTTTTAAGTTTTAACAGTCGGATTTGTTTCCATAGTTATCGCTTAATTCCTTTATCTGAGACAATAAAGTGGTGATTCCAGGACCAAAAAAACAAAACAAACAGATATGCCAATTATATGGGCCTGTTTCACAGTTATACGTAAAGCCGCAACTATTATATGCAAAGATAATAACATTCCCTCTAGGAATTTTTTTACAGCAGGGTGCTGGTCTGTGAGGGGGCATATTTTAATTTTGAATAGCGAAATTATGGACGCAATGCTATAGCTGTGTGGCGTAATATGAATAGGGGGCACTAAAGTGTAGCATAATATTAAATGTAATATTTAAAAATATTTAAACTCCTTGCCATTTCAACACACCACATGCCCCGTCAGTGCCCCTCAGACCACCCCATATGCCCCCATCAAAGCCCCTCAGACCACCCCACATGCTCATTAATGCCCATCAGACCACCCCACATGCCCCCATCAAAGCCCCTCAGACCACCCCACATGCTCATTAATGCCCCCCAGACCACCCCACATGCCCCCATCAAAGCCCTCTCAGACCACCCCACATGCTCATTAATGCCCCTCAGACCACCCCACCTCTTCAATGAATTAGATACTTGCAGGAAGAGTGATCGCTGATCAGTATGTACCGGGGAAGATGAGCTGGTATGCGGAGCGAGTTGTTAATAGCCGCAACATGACTGGCGTCTCCTACTATATGGAGACAGACAGTGGGGCTGGGTTTCCCATGGCAGGAGAAGGCAAACCCAGCCATTCTGTCTATGACCAGATACTAGAGGAGCTGGCACTAGATCTGCAGCCTCCAATCGCAGCTGACTCGAGACTACGGAGATCACCTTCTCCTTGTACAAAATTCAGTTCCATGCGGTGGTGGTTCAGCCATAGGTCAGCACAGTAAGCGCAGCAGCTAGCACCAGTAGAGGGGAGAGGGAGCAGAAGTTCAGCAGGAGGACAGCGGGGCGCCGCCAATAAGGGCAGAGCACATTTTAATAGTATTCATTTTGCATCCTGCAAGTAAAGCCTAGTGGGTACACTATATGATTTGCACATACTGTGGAAAGATCAGGGTAAGGGTGCTGTATTTTGGTGTAAATGGCTGTACTCGTCATGCAGCAGCTAATTAGTAGTACACCAGTCCAGACAAGTATCCACAGCTACTGTAGTTCATACTTGCCTACTTTTGAAAAGTAGTTTCAGGGAGATTACATACTACAGTAAAAAGTGCGGCGCGCAGTTGAGAGGCGTGTCTGGCACCACCCAAAAGGCGTGTCTAGATCCACCTATGGGCGTATCTATTGCCAATTGGGTGTGTTCTGGACCGAATTAAATTACAATTACTTTATGTAAACACTTGGCATGTGACACTAAGTCACCAAAATATTCTGTATTATCTGACATAGAGGCAAAGTTACATAAGTACATTTCCATAGACACAGGGGCATAAGAGGGCCTTGCAAAAGGAAGTGTGGACAAAATAAGAATCTGCTCCTCCACAACCATTCTAATTAAAATTCTTCAGTAGATGACCACACAAATATAATAATAACAGATCTTACTATACGCTGACACCCTAGACCCCCCCCACTGACATTACTAGATCTCCCCTTGCCACATTAACATTACCAGATCACACACACACACACATTAATAGATCCCCCCCACACACACATATTAATAGATCCCACCCCCCACAAACACACACAGACTCCCCTCTCTCCTCTCCTGCAGCACTGACAAAATACAGATATACACATACACACACACACACTCCCATCTTCTGCAGCACTGATACAATACAGATATACACACACACTCCCATCTCCTGCAGCACTGATACAATACAGATATACACACACACTCCCATCTCCTGCAGCACTGACACAACACAGATATACACACACACTCCCATCTCCTGCAGCACTGATACAATACAGATATACACACACACTCCCATCTCCTGCAGCACTGACACAACACAGATATACACACACACTCCCCTCTCCTGCAGCACTGACACAACACAGACATACACATACACACACACACTCCCATCTCCTGCAGCACTGACACAACACAGATATACACACACACACTCCCCTCTCCTGCAGCACTGACACAACACAGATATACACACACTCTCATCTCCTGCAGCACTGACACAACACAGATATATACACACACTCCCCTCTCCTGCAGCACTGACACAACACAGACATACACATACACACACACACTCCCATCTCCTGCAGCACTGACACAACACAGATATACACACACACACTCCCCTCTCCTGCAGCACTGACACAACACAGATATACACACACTCTCATCTCCTGCAGCACTGACACAACACAGATATATACACACACTCCCATCTCCTGCAGCACTGACACAACACAGATATACACACACTCTCATCTCCTGCAGCACTGACACAACACAGATATATACACACACTCCCCTCTCCTGCAGCACTGACACAACACAGACATACACATACACACACACACTCCCATCTCCTGCAGCACTGACACAACACAGATATACACACACACACTCCCCTCTCCTGCAGCACTGACACAACACAGATATACACACACACTCCCCTCTCCTGCAGCACTGACACAACACAGATATACACACACACACACTCATCTCCTGCAGCACTGACACAACACAGATATACACACACACACTCCCCTCTCCTGCAGCACTGACACAACACAGATATACACACACTCTCATCTCCTGCAGCACTGACACAACACAGATATACACACACACACACCCATCTCCTGCAGCACTGACACAACACAGACATACACATACACACACACACTCCCATCTCCTGCAGCACTGACACAACACAGATATACACACACACACTCCCCTCTCCTGCAGCACTGACACTGACAACAACAGATATCACTGAGTTTTTTGCCTCAGCCTCTGAATTGTTAAACACTCACACAGCTCCTTGGGCTCTCGGCATCAGCTCCTCCTCCATGTGTCCTCCTTGGGCTCAAACAGCAGGCAATCAGCTCCTCCTCGGTTATGGCTGGGCAGGGAATGCTGGGAGCATCAGTCTCTCCCAGCAGTCTGTGTGTACTTTGGCCGGTAAGTCAGCTGCTCTGTGCAGGGGGTGGACCCGGGAGACATCTCTCTGTGTTAACAGACTCCCTGCCCCTGCGTCTTCACTCATTGAAGCCCTGGCCCTGCCCCCATTACATCCAGACTCGCGCATGCGGTCCGGGCTTTCTGCTGTGCAGAGAGGAAAGCGGGGGATTACATCTACTGTGCGGGATAGCGGGAGCTCTCACCTTAATTCGGGAGGCTCCCGCAGAATTCGGGAGGGTAGGCAAGCATGCTGTAGTTCCATTAGCAGAACAAAACAAGCAAAACATAGATGTAAATCATGGCCTGTCCAGCTCTAACTAAACAAAATGATTCCCGCTCTGAGTGGAATTACCTAATGTACTGCCTACTATACAGGAAGCTTTAGCACAGCACTTACATTCAGTAATCACAGTGTCTCACAACAGGCCTCAGACCTGTTCCCCAGGCAGTGAGAGACTTAGAGACTGGGGGCCTGATTCAGAGGCGCACGCTATTTGCGTGCGCTCGCTCTGAATTAGGGCGTCCCTATTTTTTTTTACTCCGGACTCCAGGTCGCACGCACAGCTGTGGGTGACCACCCACAGCTTGTGCGAGCGGCCTGGCGATGCGACCATCGGCATTACGAGGAGACCCTTGTGGTAGAGTCTCAGCATTCGCAATGCCAAAGCTCTAATAGAGCCGGAAGTCCACTACTGTCATCACGAGTGATGTCAGTAGGGCTGCACACAAACAGCAGGCGTTCCTTCGGGAACGCCTCCGTTTGTTCAGCCACCCTCCCTACCCGCCTACAAAACAGGGCGAGCTGTCAATCAACATCGACAGCCGCCCTGTTTTGCTGCGAGCTCCGGAGTGAGTGAAGGTCTCACTCGCTATAGGGCTCGTGCACGCCGCGTGTGCAAACTGGGCCACCATCGACCCACTTGCGAGCGATATGCGTTCGCGAGCGGGTCTGATTCAGGCCCTGAGACACCCTTTATCACCCGCTCACAGGTGGTCTACCAGACAGAAACTAAAAACCTGGGGCATATATATCTCTCCCCTTGACAATAATACACTTACATTTCAGAGGTGTTTTGAGGTGACATAAAGTATGTGTGTACCTTTATTAACCATTACACTACAGAAAAAATTTGAGCCCAAAAAAATATTACATAATACAGATTGTAAAAAATTAAACAGATATCGCTTAACATTAGGGGGTTCTATTACTTGACATTATATAAACAGGGGAACTATTATTAATAAAAATTATATGGGAACACTAATTTTTGATAAACAACACACGGGGCAATGTTATTAATTTAGAAATATAACTGCCACATTTTTCTGCTTTTACCGGGCACTATTTGAAGTTAACACGCTGGGCACTATTACGATTTATATTCTTAAAATGGGGAAATATTGAGACAGCAATATGTAATGTGGCATTTTTTAAAAGGATGGATTGCCAGCAGTTTGTCCTACATATGCATACATATACAGTTTTCAAATCTCCCCAAAAAAATCTATATGTATAAAAAATGCAACTGGTCACCCTAGACAAGTTTGGTCATGCGTTGAGAGACATTTATGTGACTATTGCATACCTTCCAAGCGTGCCAATTTCAGTGGGACAGTCCCGCTTTTCAAACACTGCCCTGCTATCCTATCTGCAGGCCTCAGTGTCCTCCTGGTGGGAGAAGTTTGGGGAAACATTCGATCACCACTGTTCTGAACAGGCCAGCAGAGCAGTTGGTGAACACTGAATAGCATACTTGACTACACTCCGGCCGGGAAGCTACCAAAAACGGACGGGAAGCTCCCGAAAATAGTGGCGCTCCTGGCCGCCCGGTAGAGTGGTCAAGTCTCCTGGAGCCACCCGAAACCACCACCGCCCACTTCACAATAAATCTGGTCATAATGTCCCCGCCCCTGCTTTACAATCTCGGTCATCCGATGATGTCCATGATGTCACCCAGCACAGTTCACTTCTGCAGCTCCATGCCCCCTGCAGTTTCCAACCTGGCTGCCCCATCCCGTAGTGGGCAACCCCAAGTTCGGCAAGCGTGCTGAATACAGTGGCAAACGTAGGAATTCCAGAGGGGGGTTTCCAAAGGCTTAATTTTAGAGCGAGTGTGGCCTGTCAATGAGAGGGCAGAATTAGTACTTAACCAGCTTTAATATGTGTCATTTAAAGTTTATTGTGTGTATTAATTCCAGCATATACAGCACTATTGATCACAGTAAGCCATTAGATGCGTCAGTAGGCCATCCTGCCTGAGCTGAAAGTATTTATTTTAGATGTGGGCACCATTCCAGACTATTGGAGCAAGTCTGGGAGTCTGGGGGAGCAGCAGAAGGACCTAGCACTGCCCTGGACATATATGTACATATTGGGCTCTATAGCAGTGCATCTCTAACAGTGCATGTTTTCCAGATCTTCTAGTTGATGCACAGGTTATTTATTACTGGCTGATACATGTTAAAAGATCCACAGCTGGTGCTAATTATTTCATTTGTGATACTGAGAAAAACATGCAGCACTAGTAACAATCTATTATATTACTATTTCTATTGTGGTCATGGTGTGGGCTGGGGACGGGGGTTTCCAGGCAGATGGAACTCCCCCCCTGCGTTTGCCTATGGAATAGATGTCATGCGGCATCTAAACAGTGTGGGAAAGAGAACATGGAGGCAGGAGAGCTGCTCGGGGAGCGCTGGGCATGCCATCAGAGTGATGAAAACGGGTGATGTGCTGCATGGCCACACCCTTCCCACGAGGCCGTACCCCCTTTTTGTAGTGCGCAGGGACCCGATTACAAAAGTAAATTTTTTTGAGAGATGTGCTATTGGGATAAATAATCGGGTTTGTGTACATCTCTGAATCAGGCCTTAAGGAGGAGATGTATTAAACCTTCGAGAGAGTTAAAGTGGAGAAGTTGTCCAGAGCAACAATTTCATAGACTGGGCTAGCGAAATGACAGAAGATGATTGGCTGCTGAGGGCAACTCCTCCACTTTATCTCTCTCCAAGGTTTTCTACATCTCACCGTAAATTTCGACAGATTGAATCATGCATTGTGAGATTTGTTCTGCAATATAAAAGTTTTGGAAAATACTATTTAGTGTGTATTGTGGAGGCAGAATTAGCATCAGTTGGACAGAACGGCATACTAAATAAAGCATTATAATGCAGAAGAAATAGAGAATTTCACATTTCCTGCGGGAATTGGAAACGGTCACAAAAAAAGAAAAACATTCATGTTCAACAAATAATGATTATGTTCTTTTCTATAGAAAGCGGATGATAAATTGAGAAAGCTTAAATTTTTCCATTTGCAAGTTTTGGATTAATGAAAAGCTTCCTCGTGGCAGCTCAGAGCAATTTGACGACACAATGCTTCGTTGATTGCCGAAACCGTTGAGTCACAGTGGCTACACGCACAATGGCAGACGCTTCTGCAGAGCGATAGTCAGCAGCACAAGCCAACATCAGAGACTCGATTACATTTGGCCTGTGGCTAAAGTAAGAATTGGGCTCTTAGGCTGCCAATTTAAAACACTAGGGTTTTTTACATGCCCATACATTGTGTGGGAAATTACATTTTGTAAAGTTTAATATTTGAAGCTTATGTTTCTGGTGCTGTACAAAACAAGGATCTGAAGGACTTGACTAAATAAAACCTCTACTCAGCTGCGTTGCGATGTCATGACGTAGCACGCGCTGCCCTTCTCGGCCTCAACATGATGCGATGGAGGCCAAGCCAGTAGCCCGGAGCAAAAGACAAGGCTGGAGTAACATGAAGAGATATAGTATAGAGTAGCCTTGACAATGGCCTGGCGCTTATTCATATATTTGCAAATGTATGTAATACCTCTGAATCTCTATTATCATGTAGGATTTAAGTATTTTTTGTTGATATTGCTGCAGTGTGCTGGAGGGCAAATCCCATTTTTTTCTGTGTAACATGGAGAGAGCCAGGTGTCAGTCGGGCCTCCCAAGAGTTAAAACTCGGGTGTGCTTGATCTGAACACCCCCCCCCCCATCCTGGCCAAAGAGGCAACTACTTCCATGCTGATAGATACCACATTCAGCAGATGTTGCTTGCATAGTTGTCACAGGTTGTAGTTGACCAGAGCCGTAACTAGACTTTTTGGTGCCCTTTGCCAGAAAGAGCATTGGCACCCCCCTCATTTTTTAAAGGGATATAATGCACCCAAAAAAGGACCATTGTTTCATGGGGAAGGGCCAGGGAAGAGATAGGAGAGGCCAGGAGATGCTGGGGATGAAATAAGAGGAAGCTACAAGCAAGAATTATTATTATTATTATTATTATCCTTTATTTATATGGCGCCACAAAGGTTCCGCAGCGCCTTACACAGTACATAAATGAGCACACAAGAAAAACAGTTAATAGTAATACAAAACAATGTAGGACAAGGACATGGTTTATAAACATAGCTGCATAACACAAGCAGCAGGACATGAGCAACTAGGTGTTAGGTGTCAAGAATGATAATAAACAGAAATTTGACAGGCCCAAACAGCGCCCCCTGACCTGTGGTGCCCTGTGCAATGGCACCAGCCGCACTACCCTAGCTACGGCCCTGTAGTTGACATCCCCTTGGCCGGAATGCCGACTGCTGACATCCTGACAAAGTTTTGGGGTTAGGGTTAGGCAGTAGTTGAAGGGTTAGAGCTAAGCTGCAGGGAGGGTTATGTTTAGGCTGCCGGGAGGGAGGGTTAGGGTTAGGCTACTGGGTGGGGAAGATTAGCTTTAGACTGTGGGGGGGAGGGTTAGGTTTAGGCTGCTGGGAGGGAGGGTTAGGCAGGTGTTCTAACCCAATCGAGATTGCCGGCATCGGGATTCTCACTGCCGGGTTCCTGACCACTGGCATTCCGTCCCCAACCAGTTGTCACTGTACCGCTGATAATAGGATCTTTAACGCAGCCTCTCGGATAATATAGTGTGATAGAATACTTTTATAGTCCATGTGTCTCTGTCTGATGTGAGACCCAGAGATGCAGCCAAAACTAAATAAATCAGGATTTCCAATCCATAGGATAATAAAGAAAAAATTATAATCATAGATACAAATCTTGGAAATTATATATTCTAAAGATAAAATGTAAAAATAGAAAAAAAATAAATGAATAGATATAAAGTTAATTATACTGGAACAATATGATCAAATAAACAGCTATAATCATACAGCTTTTATCAACATTTCAGCAAGTAAACACATTTCCCATAAGTAATAGAATTGGTGTATATAATAAAAAACAGTACACACCGGTTCATATTACTTGTCGGTGATCACACATTTCGTGAAAAACTTCTTTAAATGGCAGTGATGGCTTATAAACATTGTATAGCCTGTAGGCAGGCCCTTTGAGAGCAGTGCCCGGGCCCCGGTACTTTTTGAGGGGCGTGGCCTAATTGAAGGAGACCTGGCCACGCTCCCATACAAAACAAAAAGAAAGAAATAAAAAGTATTTGCAGCGCTGCTTCACGCTGAACAGGGCTGAATCCAGGGGGAGCAATGATCAGTGTTTGCTCCCCCCCCCCACAGGCAGAGGAGACTGCAGCTTAGCACACAGCATTGTGTGTTGGGCAGAGGAAAGAGGCTGCTGCTGGCAGGTAAAAGGGAGCGGGGGAGGGGGGGGCGGCAGACCTGGGCTCGGGCTGGGCCCCTCCAATAACCCTGGGCCCTGGGTGTTAGAACCTGAATCAGTATGATTTACCCGATCAGCGGCAGCCCGGCAAGGGTGAAAATCCCGATCGTAAATTCAGGTAAGTATCGCTAACCTTTCTAACCCCTCTAACCCTCCCTTAGGGGTGCCTAACCCCTCCCCAAGTGCGTAACCCTAACCCCCCTCTAAGTGCCTAAACCTAACCCCCCCTTCCCCGAAGCCTAACCCTAAGTCTCCCAGGGGGGTGCCTAACCCTAACCTCCCCCCCAAGTGCTTAACCCTAACCCTCCCTTAGGGGTCTCTTAACCCTAACCCCCCTCTAAGTGCCTAAACCTAACCCTCCCTTCCCCGAAGCCTAACCCTAAGTCTCCCAGGGGGGTGCCTAACCCTAACCCTCCCTTCCCCTAGCCTAACCCTCCCGGGGGGGTGCCTATCCCTAAGTCCCCCCCAGGAGCCCCTAACCTAACCCTCCCCCCCCACGGCTGTCCACCCCCGGCACCCAGCTTACTTTCGATCGGGATGCCGGGTGCCGATCTCCCAGCGTAGGTAAAATGACAGACGTCGGGATTTCGACACCTGTCATTAGACCCTTGCTGGGATGAGACAGTCGGGATGCCGACTGTCGGCATTTAGACCGTCGGCATCCTGACTGCATATCGTTAGTACCCACTCCCCCCCCCCCCTTCCTTGGCGCCCTTGCCTGTATGTCCTTTCTAGTGAATACTTTTGTTCAGGGTGTAACACAGAATAGTTTCATTGTGTTTCAAATGTTGCACTTACAAATATATTTAAGAGAAATGACGGAATTTGTGTTTATTAGGTCCTAGGCCGCTATATATCAGTGTTGTTGTGTGAGGTCATGACGCCACTTGGGTCCGGGGTGTCCCACAGCACTGACAAAAGCCCTAGCTCCAATTTCTTTTACATCTTCTTTATAGCACATTTATTGATTTTATATATAGTGGCACCTAAACAATGTATCTAATAGCAATCATGTTAACCTTTTTGCAATTTAAGCTCTGGAGAATGACAATAGTAATACTGTCATTAGATTGTAAGCTCTCAGGAGCAGATCCCTCTCCACACTGATTCCACATCTGCATTTATCTCATTGAATGCCACTGTTTTTTTAATGTATGCTGAAAGAAGCTGCACTTAAGTGCAATTTAATTTTACTGTATTTAAGGCATATTTCACCTTATTACAGAAAACCACACATCTGGAAAACCTTCCACGTTACATTAGCGTTCCAACAGAAGCTTGCTGCTAATAGAATATCCCCTATATAATGGCTATGGACATGTGGTGAGAGTGGGAGGCACAATCAGGAGGAATAATCGCTGTGCTTGCAGGTTCTGCTCATTATCCCGCCTCTGATGCATCACTCCATAAATTGCAAACCTCAAAAGGGAAAATAATGCAGGGGCATGTGCATGGTGAATAAACAGGGGTATGACTGGTTCGGAGTAGTGGAGAAATAATCATTATCTTGCCTGTGGGTCTTAATCGGGCTCTGCTTCCACACCACAAGTCCTAGAGCTCATTTTACAAACACATTTAACGTGCAGTGTCACTGGCTGTTTCCATAATGTCTGTGGGTTAGGACTGGAGTGATTCAAACCTACTCCAGTAATTGCCTGGGTCCTGGCTTGTCTAGGGGTCCCAATCCAGGAGGAGGAGCACCACCCCTTGGCATGCAGCACTGTAAAAAAAAACTGTGGTTGAGCACTAGTTTTGTTGGCTCAGACGCTGTCCCCAGGCCTCCTATGGCTGTGCAGCTGCATGTGACATCATAAAGGTCACGCTACGCAGCCGCACACCAGTCCATTCCCTCGTATGGTCGTGGCTGCCCGCACTGGAGTTTGTGTGCTGTGGGCGGCTGGGCATAACTTCAACTCAATCCTGGGTATCCCGGGATTGACATCTTTTTAATCCCGAGTCTCGGGATTGAAAAAAATGAGCCAGGATTGGCCTCCCTACATTGGGGCCAGTGAGGTGTCGTGGCGTTCCTGCATACACATTGCACCCCGATAGCACCCCGGTCAGGTTCAAACCCAAAATGCATTGTAAGAAAGCAGTGGCACACAGCCTACCACCATGCTTCCTCTTCATCTCCCTAATATGTTTCTATGCAGTGGGAAACAGGGCTACCATCAGCAAATTGTGGAGCCCAGTACAAATGAAACAGACAGGGCCCAAAAATTCAGATACGAAGGGGTAAATTTACTAAGAATCGAGTCTGGGAGAGTTTGCTTTTTTTTCAACTCGATTAGCTTCACCAAAACTCGGGTGATTTGAAGCTCCTGGGACTCGCAGATTTACCAAGAAGTTAGTTTAGCTGAGAGTGAGATGTCCGATGGTGAAGCAGAATGAGATTTCTCCACCGAGTAGCAGGTTTTGCAGGAAATTACTCACCCGAGATTATAGTATCTTCTCTCTGCAAAACTCTCCCGAGCAAGCAGCGTGCACATATCAGTTGTAGCCTGTAAAAATAGAAAATCGGGTTAAAATTTTTTTTTTTTTTAAATGACTTAGGGCCCCCCCTTCCCTAACGCTTAACCAGCCCCGGACTTGCCAGCCAGTCCTGGTTCTTAAAATACAGGGAACAAAATATGTAGGGTAAGAACCAGCACCAGGTAGCAGGGCCAGACCTGGTTTTAAATATAGGGAGAACAAATTTGCGTGATGTTCCCCTTATATTTAAAACCAGCTCTGGACTCTTTCTAGCGGGGGACTGATGCCACAGCCAGGGGTGTCCTTTCACCGGGCCCCCCAGCCGCAGTATCAGCCCTGACCACTAGTCAGAACAGGCCAGGTATATCTGGGGAGTTGGGGACCTCCCCAATAAAGGGGTCCCCCTCTCCAGGGCACCCCTGTCCTAGGCTGATAGCCCGAGGCTATCCCCACCACCCCTGGGCGTTGGCTGGCGGGTTATTAGTGTAGGTGTAGTGTTAAAAATAGAATTAACAACATTGGCCCTCATTCAGAGCCGTACGCTCTGAGCAGAGCGCACGCTCTGAATGAGGGCCGGGCTCCATTTTCATGGAGCGTCCTCCTGGACGCTCGTATAGCTGTGGGTCACCACCCACAGGCTATATGAGCGTGCTTTGTGATGGCCGCGATGGTCGAGACCATCGCGACCATCGAAATTGCGAGCCGGAGCCTGCGGTTGAGGTTTTCAACCGCAAGCTCCGGAGTGATTTTGGCTCTATCAGAGCCAACATCACTCCCACTGACATCACTAGTGATGTCAGTGGGCCGGCTTCTGACGGGAGGCGTTCCCGTGGGAACGCCCCCGTCAGGGAGGCACGCCCCCGGCACGCCCACCAAAGGGGGCGTGCTGTCAATCAACATTGACAGCACGCCCCCTTTGATCGGACACAACGAGCGAAGAACTTTCCTTCGCTCGTTGCGTCTGGCGCATGCGCACGACGGAGCTCCCTCCGTCGTGCGCATGCTCAGTGCATAACATCGACCCACTTGCGAGCGGACAGCCGCTCGCGAGTGGGTCTGAATCAGGCCCATTGTCTTTACAGTAGAACTGCAGGTCCCAGCAAGCCTCCCCCACATGCTGGTACTTGGCGAACCACAAGTACCAGCATGCGGGGCATTAAGGACCTGCTGGTACATGTACTGGAAAATAATTGTAGTTATTGGACTAAAGATCATCGATACTTCATAAAATGAACCTAGTGAAGTGTGAGGTCTGGGTGGCCGATGACGCTATTTGCACTGAACAACATCGCCCTGGCTCCACCCCCTGCTTTACAATCCTGGTAATTGTGATACAAGTTGAGTCTCCCATATCCAAATTGCTTGGGACCAGGGGTATTTTGGATATTGGGATATTCCGTATTTTGGAATATTTGCAAACTAATGAAATATCTTGGGAATGAGACCCAAATCTAAACACAGAATGCATTTATGTTTTATATGCACCTTGTACACACAGCCTGAAGGTCATTTTATACAATATTTTTAATAATTTTGTGCCTTATACACAACTTGTGTACATTGAACCATCAAAAAGCAAAGGTTTCACTATCTCGGTCATGAAAAAAAATTCAGTATTTCGGAATATTTGGATATGGGAGACTCAACCTGTATTGTGTCGCAGGGGGTGGGTGCATGATGAAGCAAACCCCGGGGGGTGCTGCCAGTAAGTCGGTGAGTATATACCAAGTATGTCCATAACTGGTATGCCATTACAATGAATTGCAAGTATCTAAGGGGCCCATTCATTATCGGAGGCCGTATGGCCCGGGAAGGGGGGGGATATTTAAGTATCCACCTCACTGTGGGGGGGAAGTAAACCCCGGAGCTATTCATCATTGCTCCGGTACGGGGACTGCTGCTCCGAAAAGCAGCTGTCCCCGCGATTAGTAACACTGTTACAAAAGTAGCAGCTTTACATACCTCCTCCTGTGGCCAGCTTCTGCGCATGTGTGACCTGAGCAGTGGCGTAACTAGGGTTTTAGGAGCCCAGGGCAAGATGAAAAATGGAGCCCCTCCCCCCCACCTATGTGCGCGCACTGAAAAAATGGGCGTGGCCACTCAAAATGGGGGCATGTCAACATGACAAACCACCATTTCTCATCACTCTGGAAACATTCCTTTCCATATGCACTTTAATGCCCCCAGTAGTAGTACCCTTTATGCAATGCCCACAGTAGTAGTGCCCCTCATGCAATGCCCACGGTAGTAGTGCCCCATATGTAGTGCCCCAGTTGTGCCCAATATGCAGTGACCCAGTTGTGCCCAATATGCAGTGCCCCTTATGCAGTGCCCCAGTAGTGCCCAATATACAGTGCACCCAGTAGTGCCCAATATACAGTGCCCCTTATGCAGTGCCCCCAGTAGTGCCTCTTATACAGTGCCCCCAGTAGTGCCCATTATACAGTGCCCCTCAGTAGTACCCATTCTGCAGTGGCCCCAGTAGTGCCTAATATATAGTGCCCCCAGTAGTGCCCAAAATATAGTGCCCCCATTAGTGCCCCTTATATAGTGCCCCCGAAGCAGTGCCCAATATAAAGTGCCCCCATCAGTAGTGCCTTTTACACATAGGACACACACCGACACACACAACACCTATCTTACTTACCGGAATCCCCGCTCCTGCGCCCGCCACCACTGTTCGCTGCTCCCGTCCTGCTCATTATGACGTCTCCCCCTTCACCCAATGTGGGAGCAGGAAGGCGGAGCTCATAAGTGAGCTCCAGCCCGGCTCCGGCCCTGGGTGCAGCAGCCAATAAGAGTCTGTCTGACTGTTATTGGCTGCAGTGCTAAAACAAACACACCGCCGACGCTGCGGACTGCACCTGCCCTGGACTGCAGCCGCTGGCCGGCGACGCCCCCTTCTCAACTCCCCCATGTTATGTCACTGGACCCGAGGTCACATGTGCAAAGCCGCCGGAGAGGCAGGAAGGAGACGGCGGATGGATCCATTCAGATCCATCGTCGCATCCCCAGAACTCCTTCCCATAGGAAGGAGCGGGGCTACAAGAACAAGCGCCATCTGAAGAACCCCTGATGAATAGCCCATTAACCTAAATATGCGGAACCTAGCATGGTGTCCCGACCAAGGTTTCGCAGCATAGATGTTTGCAGTTCTTACCGGTGAGGGCGCTGTGGCACGGTCCTCCTGGTGGGGAGCTGGCGTGTGGAGGCTGGCATTGCGTGTACGCAGAGGTTTGCCAGTGTTGGGCCATCCTGGCAAGGGTAAGTCTAGTGGCGTCTCCACGTCATGGCTGTCTGGGTGAACCATCTTGTCTTTGGCCATGTTACATAGCAGGCCAATAGTCTGCTCTCTCTGGCCTATCACGTTCTGTTACTGGGTACTTAAGGGTGTTTGGAGCGTCCTGCAACGTGTTCATGGCGTCAGCTGTGAGAAAGAGTTCTCTGCGCTTCTGAACCTTACCCTTGTGCGCCAGTGCTTGCCCTAGTTCCTTGTCAGCCTCTGGCTCCCTGCATAGCCTGAACTGCTCTGCCTTGCCTCGCACTCCACTGGGATCAGCCCTGCATCTTCCACCAGACCCACTCCTGCCTGAACCTGTCTCCTCAGTTAACCCATTCCTGCACAACCATCATCACAGCATTACCGGATTGTTCTTTCAGCCATCATCACAGCATTACCGGATTCTCCTTTCAGCCATCATCACAGCATTACCGGATATCCCTCTCAGCCACTATTCAGCATATCCACTTCACTCTAATGGTGCATACACACACGATCAGATTTTGTTACCAACGATTTTATGAACAATTTTATGAATGGTTATCTGTCAGATTTTTTAAAGTGTAATGAACGATTTTTTTGAACTACAAATGATTTTTGCATATTAACTTACTGAAAATCGTTGAGTTGACAAGTCTGACTGAACTACAAACTACAAACATGAACGCGCATGAACGATAATCGTTCATCGTTTGACTCAGAAAGTGAACGATTTTGATTAACGATAATCGTTTAAAAAATCGTTGTGTGTGTATGCAGCTTAACAGTCTATCTGGATTCATCTCTGTCTCTGATCTGGACATTTATTTATTCCCTCTCACTACAGTTCCCTCCTGCCACATATATTAGTTGATATTACTGGACTTCAGTTTATCTTATTGCTCATGACTACCAACAACATTAAACAACCCACCGTGCAGTTTAAAGTTTTAAACCTGTTCCGGTGTCTACTCCTGTTATCACTCCGGGTCCTCAACAAACATAGGGGCTGATTCAGAGCCGCTCGCAATCGCACAGCACTTGCAAGTGCCTCGATGTTACCCCACTGCGCATGCGCCGCCTCCGGCATGCGCATGCGCGAGACTCGTCCTGCGACTTCAGCTCAGTCGCTGCGGGTCTCGCTACAAGACGGGGCAGCTGTCGATGATGAGTGACAGCTCGCCCCGTTTTGTAGGCTGGGCGGGGGGGTGGCTGCACAAACGCAGGTGTTCCCTTAGGACTTCCTGCTCTATAAGAGCAGGAAGTCCACTCGGGCTTGCGGGAGCAGAGACCCTACCACAGGGTCTCATCGCAAACCCGATGGTCTAGATAATAGCGACGGACTCCAGGCCGCTCGCACAAGCTGTGGGTGGTCACCCACACCTTTGCGAGCGGGCTGGAGAAAATTAAACAAAGAACAAAACACGCCCTGATTCAGAGCGAGCGCTCGCTAGCAGCGAGCGGCTCTGAATCAGGCCCATAGTGTCTAACACATGGTTAACAGGCCATTTTAGTGTTGATGAATAGGCCCCATTAGTTCTAAATGCAAGACACTGAGGTATACATAATTTATCCTTATTGTCAAAAGTCTTCTATTATACAGTATATGTCCACCTGATGCTAGCCAGTTGTGTGTGTCAACAGTTCCAAGTTTGGTCTGTTTATAATGAACAGTTCAGATCTGTTGATATATTCAGGACTGTTGCTCTCAGCTTGTGTGTGCACTTGTTCACCTTTCTCAGTGTAAAGTTGGGTGTAAGGGCCTGATTCAGACCCACTCGCGAGCGGCTGTCCGCTCGCAAGTGGGTCGATGTTCTGCACTGAGCATGCGCACGACGGAGGGAGCTCCGTCGTGCGCATGCGCCAGACGCGACGAGCGAAGGACTTTCCTTCGCTCGTTGTGTCTGATCAAAGGGGGCGTGCTGTCGATGTTGATAGACAGCACGCCCCCTTTGGTGGGCATGCCGGGGGCGTGCCTCCCTGACGGGGGCGTTCCCAAGGGAACGCCTACCGTCAGAAGCCGGCCCACTGACTTCACTAGTGATGTCAGTGGGAGTGATTTTGGCTCTGATAGAGCCAAAATCACTCCGGGCCTTGCGGTTGAAAACCTCAACCGCAGGCTCCAGCTCGCAGTTTCGATGGTCGCGATGGTCAAGACCATCGCGGCCATCAAACTGCACGTTCGTATAGGCTGTGGGTGGTGACCCACAGCTATACGAGCGTCCAGGAGGACGCTCCATAGTTATGGAGGACGGCCCTCATTGAGAGCGTACGGCTCTGAATGAGGGCCTAAGTTCTCTCTTCAATTGTCTATTCGTTTTCACATATACAGCATTCCAAAGATAGATCAGTGCTGTGCTTCTTTTGGTGTTCTTGCGCATAAGTCCCAGGATTATCTTGATGATGTTGACTCGCTGGCAAGCAAAGATCTTTAGACGGAAAGTGAGAACCAGGGAGTGTACACTCAGACGGGAACTAGAGTCACAGAACAGTCAGCTGCAACCTTTCAACAGTGGTTACTAGTATCAAGAAAGAAAGGATCTGTAAATGGTACATGACTGTATTATAAAATATAACTTATATTGTAATATCCTTTCGCAATTAAAGCTAATACAAGGTATTAATGCAGCAGGATATATACAGTATAGATCATTGAAAATATATTTGCATCCTAACATAGTGCACAACACATGGATATATAAATGAGGCAGTTAAGAGGTTAAATCCTCATATAAAAGATAGTGGGCTGTATGCACATTACTAAGGGAAGATTGATAGTTACAATTGTTACAAAACATCATGCGCAATATAATTTTGTATCTAGATTTTGGATACAAGTTTTTATAGACACAGACAATAAAATAATGTGTTTATAAATAAATGAATACAGCTGCTATCAACCCACATACTTCTTATAATTGTTAAATGGTTGTCTCTCACAAATTAAGATGAGGGACTCAGGGCCAGATCCAGAGCCGGACGTTCTGACAGAGCGCTCACTCTGAATCAGGGCCGTCCTTCTTGTTTTTCAGAGTGACCACCCACAGCTATGACCATCGCGACCATCGGGCTTGCGACGAGACCCTTGTGGTAGGGTCTCGATGCCGCAAGCCCTAGAGTGCTTTCGGATCTACCAGAGCCGAAAGCACTCCCACTGACATCACTTGTGACGTCTTTATGTTGTGCTGCGGCGGCATTGCGATCGCAGTCATTTGCATCATTTCGCAACAACTGCGTACGCGATTGCTGCCGCGACTGCATCAGCGATCCTTGCTGAATCAGGCCCTGTGTCTCTAGTTTGGGGCTCTTTAGCTCATTTTAGAGCTGCTTTTATTCTTTGAATAAACACAACTGTGACCGATAGATTGCTCATCTGCTAATCATTAAGGCATCTGACTCACACAGACCCACCCAGGATGACATTAAAGGTCTCCTAATTTTATTTAACACATACTGTATGTGAGTTAGTCCCCAGCAATGAGACTGGCAAAAAGATATTATGTCTTATAAAAGAAGGTTTTATAAACAAATGTTTGCGGTTTACAACTGTGATTCTCAGAATAGTCATTAATAGAGTAGTGTGGGGTTTTTTGGGACATAAACATTAGGTAAATAGAAGGTTAAAGGGCTCTATCTGAGTTTGAAGCAAAGCAAAAGAAAGGAGTAACTTTGTACCTGTACAAACCAGGTTGCCAGAGCCGGCCCTAGACAAATTAGTGCCCTAGGCAAGATTTTGGGTGGTGCACCCTCCTGTGGGATCCCCAAAAGGGGTGTGGCCCCATGGAAGGGGCATGGTCTCACTGTGCTGTGGCCCCTTCCCCCATTGTGCTGTGCTCCCTGCACTGATCACAGCACCCATCACCCAGCACAGCACCCCTCTCCCAGCACCCCTCACCCAGCAGCCCTCTCCTAGCACAGCACAGATCACAGCACCCCTAGCCCAGCAGAGCACACCTCTCCCAGCAGTGAGCACCACAGCACCCCAGTCCTCACCCAGTTCCAGACTTACTTTACTTGAGCGCAGTCTGCAGAGCGGAATGGGAGAAAGTATTGTTAACCCATTTATATACAGTACTAAAAATATAATACTATAAACTCTCTCTCTCTCTCTATATATATATAATATATTAGTGGGAGAGATCAGTGATCTACTTTCTGTGCATGGCAGCAGGGGGGGGGAGCGGGTACTAATTGCCCAGGCCCGGGCTGCTGGAGGGTCCCGGCGACTCCCCCTCCCTCTTAAATCACAGCAGTACAACACACGATGCTGTGTGTTGGGCTGCAGTGGGAGACTGTTCTCGGCTGCTGTCCAGCAGCCGCAGCACTCTCATATGCCTGTGGAGGCTCCCCTCAATTAGGCCACACACTCTTCACCTGGGCCCAGCCGGCCTATCTATGCCCCTCCATGTTGGTATGGAGAGGTCATGTAGACAGTACAGTGTTTAGTATGGGGGGCCCAGGGGGATAGTACAAACAGTGCAGATAGGTAGTGGTGAGTACGGAGGAGTCAGGGAGGAGTGTGCAGAGAGATAGGAGTTTGGTATGGAGGGGTCAGGGGGTAGTACAGATAGGTAGTGGTGAGTATGCAAGGGTCTGGGAGGTAGTGGTAAGTATGGAGGGGTCAGGGAGGTAGTGGTAAGCCATCCAGTAACCCTTGCAATGCTGGTCAGTTGTGGGTAAATGAGACCACTACACATGTACTAAGATTATGTCACACTGTAGTGCCCCCCATATTATGACACAATGTAGTGCATCTACATTACACCACACTATAGTGCCCCCCACATTATGCAACACTGTAGTGCCCCCCCCACATTATGCCCACACATTGGCCTTCATTCAGAGGCGGCTGTACGGTCTACGACCGCACGGCCACCTCGATGTTTGTCAAGTGCGCATGCGCACGAGGGAGCCGGCTCCTTCGTGCGCATGCGTGAGACCCGCTACGACCGACAGCGCAGGTCGTAGCGGGTCTCTTTCCAAAGGGGGCGAGCTGTCGATGTTGATTGACAGTTCGCCCCGTTTGGAAGGTGGCCCAGGGGGGTGGCAGCCCAAACGGAGGCGTTACCATGGGAACGCCTACCGTTTGGGGGAGGCTCCACTGACATCACTAGTGATGTCAGTGGAGAGCTTCCAGCTCTGACAGAGCCAGAAGCTCTCCGGGGCTTACGACAAGTGAGACCCTACCCTAGGGTCTCGTCATAAGCCCCGATGGTCGCGATGGTCTCTGACCATCGCGACCATCACCCTAGTGGTCGTTAGAGCTGTGGGTGTAATGCAAGAGAAGTGCCTACTCTTCCGGGGGTGCGGGGGGTTACCCGAAAAATCGGGAGCCTCCCGCGAATTCCGGGAGGTAGGCATGTATGTCCAACGCACCTGCATTTTCTATTCTTCCATCATTACCTCCCCATACGCTGACTGCTTGTCACTCACTTTGCGAACGGCTTTTGCCCATGCACAATGGCAAACAATCGCTTGTTCTGAGTAAATATCGGCTTTGTGAACATCTCTGAATAAGGCCTAAGCTGTATTAGGAGTTTGGAGCTTTATACATGAAATGAAAAGAAAGATGAACCTTATTCAATGGAGAGTCCCTGAATTCTGCAATGATAAGGAACGTCTGTGGGCTCTCGGCGACTTTTTACCCGCAGAGTGATTGACAGTCAGGGAGCGTTTGTGGAAATGATCTCTGACCGATGCAGCCTATTTGTACACAGGTAATAGGATTCGCAAAGCCACAAGTGGGCGTCTCAATACATTGCTCGATGTCTGTGACATTTGCATATTTTCGCACAGCAGCTGCGTACGGGTTAGCAGCTGCGATGGTATCTATCTATAAAACTCCCTAAATCCTTATGCCGTCACTAAGTCATATGATACTCTGGGTGACATAGTTTCTCCAAGCTCTAAAATTGAACTTATGGTTCTTGGAGACTTTAATATGCATTGCGCCAAATTCAAAGCACTAAATTTAAACCAACTAAGTCTTGTGTGTGTGTCTTTTATGGTTGTTGTTCTTGTCACTTTATGTCAATGCCACCTAATGCCCAGGTGTACAAGCGTGAATCTGAAGGGATAGGTATGTAATGCCGGCTGTTGAGATGCCTCCTGTCGAAATACCGACAGCGGCATCCCGTTGGTTAGTATTAGAGATGTGTGGCTGGGTTCTCCAGGAATCCAAATGTCGTGAATCCAGGTAAATCCGAGTCATGGTTCTAATCTTTTTGCGGTTCGAAATTCAGGTTTTTTAAATCCGAATTTCTGGTTGATTTTAGCTGTTTTTGAACTTTTTTATCTATTTTTGATTTAAAAAAATCCAGATCCAAAACCAAAACACTTGAGGGTGGTTTGCAAAACCAAATACAGATCCATAACCTTGAAGGAGATACAGATCCAAAACCAAGACCAAAACACGGGGGTTGGCGCACATCCCTAGTTAGTATCCCGACAGGGGTCAGGTGAGTATACTTACCCTTCCCTTCTCCCCCTAACCCTCCCTTCTTGTAGCCTAACCCTCCCCGTTAGTGCCTAAACCTAAGTCTAAGTCTAAAGTCATGTCTAAACCTAACCCTCCCCCCTTAGTGCCAAGCCCTCCCCCCCTCCCCAGTGGTGCCTAACCCTAACCCTCCCCCCTAGGGGTGCCTATCCCTAACCTCCCCCCCAAAACCTAACCCTAACCCCGCTGTGCTACCTAAACCTAACACTCCCCCAAACCCCCCCCCCCCCCCCCGGCTAACAGCTAAGGGCGCCCTGGATTTACCTCGTTTGGGCTGGCGTCCTCCTGGATTCCGGCTCAGGATTAAGATAGGCATCGGTCTTAGTTATTACTGTTAAAAAATGTTACAGAATAGATAAATTATTCTAAGGACTACTTAATATAATAAGCACAATTAAAGTACAGTTGTAGAGTATTAAAGTTAGCATCTTTTAACATACATGTGCAGTAGTTGATTGGTTGAAACAGTTATGGTTGGAAGATCAGAGGCAAGTTCAGAATATACAGGCAAATGTAAGAAACCGTAGTACAGACCTGCCATTGGATCGGATATACAGTACAAGTGTCTTTGTTTGAATTGACATTGATAGACATTTAAAAAGCTTTGCTGAATTGTCACAGCTGGAGGTATCTGAGATGACTCCTGTTCCATGGGGACAGACACAGAAAGCTACATGAAGCCCCCTCTGACTGGCTACACAAAGCAGCACTTGTTAATTATATGGGCACCATTTCAAACATGGAATCCGTTCCCCTTTTATTTCAGGGAGGATTCAGTAATCTTGAGTGAGTAGGAAGCTGCAGCCTCTTCTGGATCATCAGATGTTTTGACAAATAACCATGTCCATGCCACTTCTATACCATAACCAGCTATATAATTACTGTATATCAGAAAGGTTCCACTAATTGCCTCTCAGTAAATAAGTACTATATTCATTACTAGTGAATGGTGTTAGATGCTACCACATGTTGCAAGGATACTCCTGGAAAGATACCTGGTGTGGTTCTGCCCAAACAGTAACTTGAAGAGTTGGGTGAGTGTAGAACCAGAGCCCGGACTTCTCAGTGCTGGTTACCCACACCTGCTGCTCTGGCAGTTGCAGGGTAATGGCTGGGAGACCCAGTGCTGGGGGGATGCACGTTACGTATGTGACAGGGCTTATACAGACATATGAGCACCAACACAGATGTCTTGAATGTGAGGCGGAAATATGTATGAAAGAGTTATGGGGTTATTCCCATCTGATGTCTATGGGAGTAGAATAATCAAAGCAATTAGTTATAGGTTAGGGGTAAAACATTTAATTTGTAAGGGCATACAATAATAGACACTCCCTGGGTTATGCTAGTAATAGGCAAAACTAAAAGCAACCTGTTGGGAGCTGCAGGAACCTGCAACAGTTGCTTAGCAATAGCCACCACTTTCCTTCTGTTGGAGCTTGCAGGTGTTTCCAGCCTGCTGTGGTCCTGGTTGCTAGGCTACTGAGATGGTTCTCACTGTCCATTGACTTGCACTCAGGACATTTCTCCTATGCAGGTGCTGCAGGTTTGATTCGGAGACTACTTCTACAGATTTCTCACCATTGGTCCACTCAGCCATAAAGAACCTCCTCTCTTTTCCACCTGTGCAAGTTGTGAATCCTGTTTTTCTACAAGCTGAACCTGCATTTCTGTACCATGATTTCTTATTGCTGACTTGGTTTGTCTTTTGGACTCTCCTAATCTCTCCTGCCCCTGACCTTGGCCTGTGTTTTGAGTATGCGTTTGTCTGCTGCCAGTCCTGACCCAACGCTGTTTGATCATATTTCATGGTTGCTACCAGTCCTTTTCCAGGACTGTTAATTCACTCCTTTCTGTATTCTGCCATCACTGATCCAGCATTGCCTATCTGAGTCTATAGCCTATTGCTGCCAGCTCAGTGCCCACTAGCATCTGTCTGCTGTAGCTTTGCTTCTGTGTACGGTCCCTATTATTAAGTTTTTGGTCGTTCTGCTTAGTGTCCTGTCCATCTGTAAACCTCAGTACCACAATACGTTGTGGTGATAAGGCTTTATTACCTGGAGTTAAATATATGTGGGCATCTAAATACTGGTGCGAGCATTGAGCTTATGGGGAAAAGCGGCTTGGTAAAGGTGAAGACCTCGTTGGCGGGGGAGGGGGGTGCTGGGGATGGAGAGAGGTGCGGGAGACTTACCTACCTTTCCGAGTTGCCGGGAGTGCAACACGATTTTTGGGAACCTCCCGGCCATATCGGGAGGCAAGTATGAGCTAAATAATACAGCTCAAGGCAGCATGGTGCAGTATCCTCGTACAGTAAGCCCAGCATTGCCATTGGAAAAGAGCATTTAAATTTATGAGTTTTTCACTTATCACTAGGGGCCTATTCATCATCACTTAATTTTTACAAAAACAGGTTGTAAAAATTAAGTTATCGGGCCACTCATCATGAAGGTAAAGCAGGAGATATCTCCTTCCCTTCGGATCCCTCCGCCCCTGTCCGGCTCCTTCCGCCGGACGTCGGGGCTCTTGTGCGCATGCGTGACCTGTAGGCCATGCATGGCCACTGCTCTCGCGAGCAGTGAAAAGATTCACTGTACCGAAAGGAGCAGTGAAGCCGCTCGCTGGGACAGCTGATTGTCGAATCAGCTGTCTCAGCGCTGGAGCAATGAGGAATTGCTCGGCGTCCGCGGCGAATCAGTGTGTTAATTATCGGGGTCTGTTCAGACCTCGATAATTAACATCTTGAATAGGCCTCTAAGGATTAAATGTAATCCATCATATAGAATTATAAAACTTCATAAAATTATAAAACCAACAAATAGCAGTGGTACAGGCAGCCGGCTCTCGGCCACGTTGCCTTTTAGTGGAGGGGCAAGACCTAGAACGAGAGTGTAAATCCTTATACTGAACTTGGATGAGCCCTCTCTGTGTTATCAAAGCATATTGGGAATATACTTTGTTCAAACCGGAAGGGAGCATTAAAAGTCCTGACCATGCTCAACAAATCATTGCATTATCAACTGGGGAATATAATTTAAACAAATATGTCAAATGTTTTCTCTTTCATGTTCTGCCCAGACTGAGAAATGTAACAGATGTATATAGTATCTGTGGATATCGGAATGATAGAGTAACTTATGGGAATCAACCCACAAACAACATTGCAGACCCAAACATGAAACAAAAGAGTAAAACAGCAAATAAAATATTTAAGTAGATAACACATTTATCCAGGGAAACTGCTGTTTTAGAGCCTGATTCAGAGTAGTACACAAACCCAATGATTTGCGTACTGCCCCGATTGTGAGAGACCTGCGCATGTTCAGGATTTGTACTGCTCATATGCAGGTCTCCCTCTGGGAGATCTCTCACAGTTACCCCAAGCCGCAGCCTGATTGACAGGCTGCGGCCATTTGTGGGTGGAAAATGGGGGCTTGTCGTCCCTATTTTCTGGGAGTCCCAAGGCCAGGGTGAGCATCTTCCATTGCAAACTTCCCGGCTTTGGCTACGGAGCTGCAAGGTTACGGAACCTCAGGGTTACACAGATGGCCGATGGACTCGCAGACGATCCGATGCTGCGACTTAGGACGCAGCATTTGGATCTGAGATGCTGCCAGGAGGTGGCTATTTACACCAGACGCCTCCTGCTCCATTACCATATTAGTTCTATGGTCGGTAGCGCACACAGGGGGGGTTTCTGAGTACCCAGAACCCCCCCCCCGGCTAAAACTTTATCTCCTCCCTCTGCGAAACGGACCTACGGCTCATGCGTGGCAGCTCCTCAGACAGCTCTGATCATCAAAGGAGAGAGGATTCGGTAGCCCCCACCTGATGACAGATCTACTCCCTCGGTGCGCTCTGCTACCCCTGCGCTGCTCTCTGCTCCAGCCCCTCAGGGGGCAGAGTGTCCCTTCCCATCTCCCTCCCTGTTGTCTTCTTCGGCAAGAAGAATCCAGTGGTGGCACTCGGTGCAAAAATAATGAAATAATTTAAACAAGTCAAAGGTGGTGACCAACATTTCAGTGTTATTCACACATTTACCCTGGCAAAAATGTGTGAATAACATTGAAATGTTGGTCACCACCTTGGACTGGTTTGAATTATTTTGCACCAGGTGCTGCCATTGGACTGGTATTTGTATTTACTGGCCTGATTGGTAACGGATCAGGTTGTAGTGCTGCTTGCTATGTGCTTCATTTCTATATATATATATATATATATATATATGTCATTTTGAAGGACAAAATTTTATACGTGACGTATCACTCCAGCTACAGTAGCTATAGTGATACATGCACATATGCGGAAACCCAAGCTACAAATCCGTCGTTTGCCCCTGATAGTATTACAAATACTGTACAACTCTGATCAGGCCCTTAATGCAACATTAGCAGTGAAACTCTTTCCATTTTTCTGTACAGAATTAATAATATTTAAAAATCTATTCAAGAACTAAATAAGTATGTTGCACGCTGCGTATCATGAAAACATTGCGAGCATGAAGGAGACGGGAATGAGAGTGACACGCTGCATTTCCTCCTGCAAAGTCTCAGACAGATGGCAGGGCATTAGAAATCAGGCACATCTCTCCCCATGCTTCTGTGGCTCTCAGCTGAATTCTGCCTCTGACTTGGATCTCCTTCCTTCCACTCCATCACTTTCTGCCATCACAATAAACTGATCGAGTGGAGAGTAAGTAAAGAATACAGTTAGTGTGGTTATAAAAAAAAAAAAAAACTGTTGTCAAATATTATTTTCCATGTCATGCTGTCTCTATCACTGCAGTATAAATCAGATTGTGGACCGAATAAATAGACAGATAATCTTATTTTACAGACACATGGACATAAACCAGAGACTTCTCAAAAAATTAAGCCCAAGTTACTTTATTACTTTGTCCTCGGTGCCCTAGGCTGTTGTCACATCTACTGGCGTCCATCTCGTGGGAGGAAATTCTGCTCAACGTGATTTGTTTGTGGGGACGATGTGGGATAAACATATTCTGGCTGATGAGGCATTGAGGGCACGTCAGTTTATTGCCTCATTTTGCGTGTTTTCGCCCTGAGCTGTACGCAGCTATGGGCGATGCTGAGTGATATGCAACTATGGGCGATGCTGAGCCATATCCAACTATGGGCGATGCTGAGTCATATCCAACTATGGGCGATGCTGAGTCATATCCAACTATGGGCGATGCTGAGTCATATCCAACTATGGGTGATGCTGAGCCATATCCAACTATGGGTGATGCTGAGTCATATCCAACTATGGGTGATGCTGAGCCATATCCAACTATGGGTGATGCTGAGTCATATGCAACTATGGGTGATGCTGAGTCATATCCAACTATGGGCGATGCTGAGTCATATGCAACTATGGGCGATGCTGAGTCATATCCAACTATGGGTGATGCTGAGTCATATCCAACTATGGGCGATGCTGAGTCATATCCAACTATGGGTGATGCTGAGCCATATCCAACTATGGGTGATGCTGAGTCATATGCAACTATGGGCGATGCTGAGTCATATCCAACTATGAGTGATGCTGAGTCATATCCAACTATGGGTGATGCTGAGCCATATCCACCTATGGGCGATGCTGAGTCATATCCAACTATGGGTGATGCTGAGCCATATCCAACTATGGGCGATGCTGAGACAAATCCAACTATGGTACGATGCTGAGTCATATCCAACTATGGGTGATGCTGAGCCATATCCTACTATGGGTGATGCTGAGTCATATCCAACTATGGTACGATGCTGAGTCATATCCAACTATGGGTGATGCTGAGCCATATCCAACTATGGGTGATGCTGAGTCATATCCAACTATGGGTGATGCTGAGCCATATCCAACTATGGGACGATGCTGAGTCATATCCAACTATGGGACGATGCTGAGTCATATCCAACTATGGGCGATGCTGAGTCATATCCAACTATGGGCGATGCTGAGCCATATCCAACTATGGGCGATGCTGAGCCATATCCAACTATGGGCGATGCTGAGCCATATCCAACTATGGGCGATGCTGAGCCATATCCAACTATGGGCGATGCTGAGCCATATCCAAATATGGGTGATGCTGAATCATATCCAACTATGGGTGATGCTGAGCCATATCCAACTATGGGTGATGCTGAGCCATATCCAACTATGGGCGATGCTGAGCCATATCCAACTATGGGCGATGCTGAGCCATATCCAACTATGGGCGATGCTGAGTCATATCCAACTATGGGGCGATGCTGAGTCATATCCAACTATGGGTGATGCTGAGTCATATCCAACTATGGGACGATGCTGAGCCATATCCAACTATGGGCGATGCTGAGTCATATCCAACTATGGTCGATGCTGAGTCATATCCAACTATGGGACGATGCTGAGTCATATCCAACTATGGTCGATGCTGAGTCATATCCAACTATGGGACGATGCTGAGCCATATCCAACTATGGTCGATGTAGAGTCATATCCAACTATGGTCGATGCTGAGTCATATCCAACTATGGGACGATGCTGAGTCATGTTCAACTATGGGACGATGGTGAGTCATATCCAACTATGGGTGATACTGAGCCATATTCAACTATGGGCAATGCTGAGCCATATCCAACTATGGGCGATGCAGAGCCATATCCAACTATGGGTGATGCTGAGCCATATCCAACTATGGGTGATGCTGAGTCATATCCAACTAGGGCGATGCTGAGCCATATCCAACTATGGGACGATGCTGAGCCATATCCAACTATGGGCGATGCTGAGTCATATCTACCTATGGCTGATGCTGAGTCATATGCAACTATGGGTGATGCTGAGTCATATCCAACTATGGGACGATGGTGAGTCATATGCAACTATGGGCGATGCTGAGTCATATGCACCTATGAGCGATGCTGAGTCATATGCAACTATGAGCGATGCTGAGTCATATCCAACTATGGGACGATGGTGAGTCATATGCAACTATGGGCGATGCTGAGTCATATGCAACTATGAGCGATGCTGAGTCATATCCAACTATGGGACGATGGTGATTCATATCCAACTATGGGCGATACTCAGTCATATCCAACTATGGGCGATGCTGAGTCATATCCAACTATGGGCGATGCTGAGTCATATCCAACTATGGGCGATGCTGAGTCATATCCAACTATGGTACGATGCTGAGTCATATCCAACTATGGGTGATGCTGAGCCATATCCAACTATGGGTGATGCTGAGTCATATCCAACTATGGTACGATGCTGAGTCATATCCAACTATGGGTGATGCTGAGTCATATCCAACTATGGGTGATGCTGAGCCATATCCAACTATGGGTGATGCTGAGCCATATTCAACTATGAGTGATGCTGAGTCATATCCAACTATCGGACGATGGTGATTCATATCCAACTATGGGCGATGCTGAGTCATATCCAACTATGGGCGATGCTGAGTCATATCCAACTATGGGTGATGCTGAGCCATATCCAACTATGGGTGATGCTGAGTCATATCCAACTATGGTACGATGCTGAATCATATCCAACTATGGGTGATGCCGAGTCATATCCAACTATGGGTGATGCTGAGCCATATCCAACTATGGGTGATGCTGAGCCATATCCAACTATGGGTGATGCTGAGTCATATCCAACTATGGGCGATGCTGAGTCATATCCAACTATGGGTGATGCTTAGTCATATCCAACTATGGGACGATGCTGAGCCATATCCAACTATGGGCGATGCTGAGTCATATCCAACTATGGTTGATTCTGAGTCATATCCAACTATGGGACGATGCTGAGTCATATCCAACTATGGTCGATGCTGAGTCATATCCAACTATGGGACAATGCTGAGCCATATCCAACTATGGTCGATGTAGAGTCATATCCAACTATAGGTGATGCTTAGTCATATCCAACTATGGGACGATGCTGAGCCATATCCAACTATGGTCAATGTAGAGTCATATCCAACTATGGTCGATGCTGAGTCATATCCAACTATGGTCGATGCTGAGTCATATTCAACTATGGGACGATGGTGAGTCATATCCAACTATGGGTGATGCTGAGCCATATCCAACTATGGGTGATGCTGAGCCATATCCAACTATGGGCAATGCTGAGTCATATCCAACTATGGGACGATGCTGAGCCATATCCAACTATGGTACGATGCTGAGCCATATCCAACTATGGGTGATGCTGAGTCATATCCAACTATGGGCGATGCTGAAATGTACACAACTATGGGCGATGCTGAGTCATATCCAACTATGGTCAATGCTGAAATGTACACAACTATGGGTGATGCTGAGCCATATCCAACTATGGGTGATGCTGAGTCATATCCAACTAAGGGCGCTGCTGAAATGTACACAACTATGGGTGATGCTGAGCCATATCCAACTATGGGTGATGCTGAGCCATATCCAACTATGGGTGATGCTGAGTCATATCCAACTATGGGTGATGCTGAGTCATATCCAACTATGGCCGATGCTGAGCCATATCCAACTATGGGCGATGCTGAGTCATATCCAACTATGGGGCGATGCTGAGTCATATCCAACTATGGGACGATGCTGAGTCATATCCAACTATGGGACGATGCTGAGCCATATCCAACTATGGGCGATGCTGAGTCATATCCAACTATGGTCGATGCTGAGTCATATCCAACTATGGGACGATGCTGAGTCATATCCAACTATGGTCGATGCTGAGTCATATCCAACTATAGGTGATGCTGAGTCATATCAAACTATGGGACGATGCTGAGCCATATCCAACTATGGTCGATGTAGAGTCATATCCAACTATGGTCGATGCTGAGTCATATCCAACTATGGGACGATGCTGAGTCATGTTCAACTATGGGACGATGGTGAGTCATATCCAACTATGGGTGATACTGAGCCATATCCAACTATGGGTGATGCTGAGCCATATCCAACTATGGGCGATGCTGAGCCATATCCAACTATGGGTGATGCTGAGCCATATCCAACTATGGGTGATGCTGAGTCATATCCAACTAGGGCGATGCTAAGCCATATCCAACTATGGGACGATGCTGAGCCATATCCAACTATGGGCGATGCTGAGTCATATCTACCTATGGCTGATGCTGAGTCATATGCAACTATGGGTGATGCTGAGTCATATCCAACTATGGGACGATGGTGAGTCATATGCAACTATGGGCGATGCTGAGTCATATACACCTATGGGCGATGCTGAGTCATATGCAACTATGAGCGATGCTGAGTCATATCCAACTATGGGACGATGGTGGGTCATATGCAACTATGGGCGATGCTGAGTCATATGCAACTATGAGCGATGCTGAGTCATATCCAACTATGGGACGATGGTGATTCATATCCAACTATGGGCGATACTCAGTCATATCCAACTATGGGCGATGCTGAGTCATATCCAACTATGGGCGATGCTGAGTCATATCCAACTATGGGCGATGCTGAGTCATATCCAACTATGGTACGATGCTGAGTCATATCCAACTATGGGTGATGCTGAGCCATATCCAACTATGGGTGATGCTGAGTCATATCCAACTATGGTACGATGCTGAGTCATATCCAACTATGGGTGATGCTGAGTCATATCCAACTATGGGTGATGCTGAGCCATATCCAACTATGGGTGATGCTGAGCCATATTCAACTATGAGTGATGCTGAGTCATATCCAACTATCGGACGATGGTGATTCATATCCAACTATGGGCGATGCTGAGTCATATCCAACTATGGGCGATGCTGAGTCATATCCAACTATGGGTGATGCTGAGCCATATCCAACTATGGGTGATGCTGAGTCATATCCAACTATGGTACGATGCTGAATCATATCCAACTATGGGTGATGCCGAGTCATATCCAACTATGGGTGATGCTGAGCCATATCCAACTATGGGTGATGCTGAGCCATATCCAACTATGGGTGATGCTGAGTCATATCCAACTATGGGCGATGCTGAGTCATATCCAACTATGGGTGATGCTTAGTCATATCCAACTATGGGACGATGCTGAGCCATATCCAACTATGGGCGATGCTGAGTCATATCCAACTATGGTTGATTCTGAGTCATATCCAACTATGGGACGATGCTGAGTCATATCCAACTATGGTCGATGCTGAGTCATATCCAACTATGGGACGATGCTGAGCCATATCCAACTATGGTCGATGTAGAGTCATATCCAACTATAGGTGATGCTTAGTCATATCCAACTATGGGACGATGCTGAGCCATATCCAACTATGGTCAATGTAGAGTCATATCCAACTATGGTCGATGCTGAGTCATATCCAACTATGGTCGATGCTGAGTCATATCCAACTATGGGACGATGCTGAGTCATATTCAACTATGGGACGATGGTGAGTCATATCCAACTATGGGTGATGCTGAGCCATATCCAACTATGGGTGATGCTGAGCCATATCCAACTATGGGCAATGCTGAGTCATATCCAACTATGGGACGATGCTGAGCCATATCCAACTATGGTACGATGCTGAGCCATATCCAACTATGGGTGATGCTGAGTCATATCCAACTATGGGCGATGCTGAAATGTACACAACTATGGGCGATGCTGAGTCATATCCAACTATGGTCAATGCTGAAATGTACACAACTATGGGTGATGCTGAGCCATATCCAACTATGGGTGATGCTGAGTCATATCCAACTAAGGGCGCTGCTGAAATGTACACAACTATGGGTGATGCTGAGCCATATCCAACTATGGGTGATGCTGAGCCATATCCAACTATGGGTGATGCTGAGTCATATCCAACTATGGGTGATGCTGAGTCATATCCAACTATGGGTGATGCTGAGCCATATCCAACTATGGGTGATGCTGAGTCATATCCAACTAAGGGCGATGCTGAAATGTACACAACTATGGTACGATGCTGAGCCATATCCAACTATGGGTGATGCTGAGTCATATCCAACTAAGGGCGATGCTGAAATGTACACAACTATGGGCGATGCTGAACATTACACAATTATGGACAATGCTAAGTCATATGCAACTATGGGTAATGCTGCAAATATGGGTGATGCTGAGACATACACAACTATGGGTGATACTGAGTCGTACCCAGCTATGGAAGATCATATCCACATATGAGTGTTGCTGAATCACATGCAACTATGGGTAATGCTGCAATGCTGAGGCATACACAACTATGGGCAGGGCCGCAACTAAGGGGGGGTAGAGGTGCATGTGCACCAGGTGCCGGAATGCAAGGGGTGAAAAAGGGCTGACTCCCAAAAGCTGCATCTTCTCCCGTGAACCCCCCTGGCAATGAGCATAAACCCCATGGCGACGAGCATGAAACCTCCTGGCAACGAGCATGAAACCCCCTGGCAACGAGCATGAAACCCCACTGGCAACGAGCATGAAACCCTCTGGCAACGAGCATGAAACCTCATGGCAACGAGCATAAACCCCATGGCAACGAGCACAAACCCCATGGCAATGAGCATAAACCCCATAGCAACAAGATAATGGATGAGTGCAATGCGCTTGTAGTGTAAAGCAGCTCAATATTGTTAATAGTTTATAAGAGTGGGAATGAGCACTGTGTAGCTAAGTTAAGCATAATAAACATAGAACATAAAAATTAACATTGATGTTTATAGTCTTTTTGACTGATTTGGGAGGAAGGTCAGAGCCCGGTCCGGATGATGGTCCGCCTATGCCCGTACTACCTGTCCCTACCTTACCGCCGATCTTCTTTGGAGTTACCTCTGTCAGGGACTTCCCTCTGTTTCTCTGACGGGTACTTGTTGCGGGCAGTCGGCTGTGCCGCGGCGCGGGTTGATGACGTCTAGCGCCCGGCGCCGGATGTTGTACTCGGGTGCTGTTAGGCGCTGTCAGAATTGACTGTGCTGCTTCCTCCTTCCTCCTTGCTTCTACGCATTTCAGACCATCTAGGTCCTTTCTCAAGAATGGGAGAAACAACTCCCACAGCTCTTTAAATAGGCAAAACTTTATTGATAATTGATTTAAAAACCGGATGCTATTACCAGATATTCCTCAGGTTTTGGTGCCAAGCACATGTTCCTGGGCCAAATAAATATGTAAAAAAGTTTTTTTAAGAATTTTTAAAAAATATATATTTTTAAAAATTATTTAAAATGTTAAAAACGTTTATTATGCTTAAAAATATGTGTATTTGTTAAACTATGTGTGTTATAAAAAGGATTTGAGTTCTATGTCTATGTTTAGACCATTTGGTTCCAATGTATTTAAAAGAAATATCCATTTTGTTTCTGTTCTCTTCAAGAGATTTACCACATCTTCTCCTCTCCAATGGGGTAGTATCTTCTGTATTCCCAAAAATTTCAACCCCTTGGGGTCTCTGTTATGATGGTTGAGAAAATGGGCTGATAGGCTGTGAGTGATAAGGCCCCTTCTTATGTTGTATATATGTTCTGATATCCTTACTTTCAGTTTACGTTTTGTTTGTCCTACGTACAGAATCCCCCAGGGGCACTGGAGTAAGTAGATGACTCCTTTGCTTTCACATGATATTGTTTCTTTAATCTTGTACTCTCTTTTGGTTATTGAAGATGCAAAATTCTGTGTTGGTTTTGTGCTTGAATTTTGGTTCTTACAACCCGTGCATCTGGTACAGAAGTGGAAACCTTTTTTCCCTATATTTCCTGCCGTTTCGGATTTTGGTAGGAAACTTTGTGTCAAATGGTGTTTTAAATTTTTCGTTTTTTTGTATATTATGTGTGGTTTCTTTGTTATTATTGTTTTAATGTCATTATCAAGGGACAGTATATTCCAGTGCTTCTGGAGAATGTTTTCTATTATTGCATGGTTTCCATTAAATTGGGTGATAAAGGAAATTGGTCCGTGGTCTTCTTTGTTCTTTTGTTTATATGTAATTAGTTCCCTTCTTTTTAGATATTTTTTCTATTTCCTGTTGGAGAAAGCTCTCTTTGTATCCTTTTTGTACGAATCTTTCTTTCATCTCTGTAGTCTGATGTTGGTAAGAGGAAATCTCGGTACAATTCCTTTTTATACGTCTGAATTGTCCTCCTGGAATGTTATGAATCCATTTCCTATGATGGTTGCTGTGGATTGGTAGGATGTTATTCCCGTTAACTTCTTTTATGTGATTACAAGTGTGAATTTGTTTATCTATGTCTTTAATAAAAATTTCCAAATCCAAATAAATGACTAAATCTTTACTTTGTGTAGTTGTAAACTCCAGATTATATTTATTGTTTCCAATATGTAGAATGAATTGTTGTAATTCCTCATTCGAACCATTTCAAATAAAAAACAAGTCGTCTATATACCTATGCCAACATATCAATTTGTCTAAAAAGGGGTTATTTGTCCATATGTTGTTGTCTTCCCAGTACTCTACAAATAGGTTAGCGTAACTGGGTGCAAATGAAGTCCCCATGGCGGTTCCCTTGATTTGTAAAAATAATTCATCGCTGTGCCAAAAATAATTGTGCGTAAGAATAAAATCGATGTTTTCCATTATAAAATTGATTTGTCTGTTTGGGATGTTTGTCTGTGTGGGAAGATAAAATCTCGTCTCGCCAGGGATGTCTGACTAGTGCACTGCCTTATGGAGGAGCAAGGACAAAATTTAGGTATGGGAAGGGAGGGGGGCGCAAAATTACTGCCTTGCACCAGGTGACAGATATCCTAGTTTCGGCCCTGCTATGGGCAATGATGATGAGGCATACACAACTGTGAGCAGTACTGAGGCCCTGATTCAGAGCCAGACGCTCTGAATCAGGGCCATCCTTCTTGATATTTAGAGCGGCCTCCTGGCCGCTCGTATAGCTGTGGGTGACCACCCACAGCTATAGCGAGCGGCCAGGAAGATGGTCGTGATGGTCAAGACCATTGCGAACATCGGGCTTGCGACGAGACCCTTGTGGTAGGGTCTCGTTGCCGCAAGCCCTGGAGTGCTTTCGGCTCAAACAGAGCCGAAAGCACTCCCACTGACATCACTTGTGATGTCAGTGGGGCCGGCCCCAGACAGTAGGCATTCCCATGGGAACGCCTCCGTCTGGGCAGCCACACTCCCGGCACGCCCACCAAAGGGGGCGTGCTGTCACTCACCATCAACAGCACGCCCCCTTTGGTACGAGACCCGGAGCGACGGTTTGCCCTTCGCTATCCGGGTCACGCGCATGCGCACGAAGGAGCCGAATCCGTCGTGCGCACTGGGCCAACATCGACCCACTTGCGAGCGCTCAGTGCTCGCAAGCGGGTCTGAATCAGGCCCTGAGTCAGATGCAACTTTGAGCGATGCTGCAATGTTGAGATGTATGCAACTACAGTATGGGCGTTGATGAGTTGTACGCAACTATGGGCAATGATGTGATGCTGAGGTGTACACAACTATAGGCGATGCTGAGACATAACCAACTATGGGCGATACAGAGGTATATGCAACTATGGGCAATGCTTAATTGTATGCAATTATGGATAATGCTGAGTCATATACAACTGTGGGTGGTGCTGAGTTATATCCAACTATGGGCGGTGTTGAGAAATACCAATTATGGACAATGCAAAGTCATACACAACTATGGGTAATGCTGAATGTTACGCAACTATGAGCGGTGCAGTCATACACAACTATGGGTAATGCTGAACATTACGCAACTATGGGCGGTGCAGAGTCATACACAACTATGGGTAATGCTGAACATTACGCAACTATGGGCGGTGCAGAGTCATACACAACTATGGGTAATGCTGAACATTACGCAACTATGGGCGGTGCAGAGTCATACACAACTATGGGTAATGCTGAATGTTACGCAACTATGAGCGGTGCAGAGTCATACACAACTATGGGTAATGCTGAACATTACGCAACTATGGGCGGTGCAGAGTCATACACAACTATGGGTAATGCTGAACATTACGCAACTATGGGCGGTGCAGAGTCATACACAACTATGGGTAATGCTGAACGTTATGCAACTATGAGCGGTGCAGAGTCATACACAACTATGGGTAATGCTGAATGTTACGCAACTATGAGCGGTGCAGAGTCATACACAACTATGGGTAATGCTGAACATTACGCAACTATGGGCGGTGCAGAGTCATACACAACTATGGGTAATGCTGAACATTACGCAACTATGGGCGGTGCAGAGTCATACACAACTATGGGTAATGCTGACGTTATGCAACTATGGGCAGTACAAAGTCATACACAACTATGGGTAATGCTGAACGTTATGCAACTATGGGTGGTGCAGAGTCATACACAACTATGGGTAATGCTGAACGTTACGCAACTATTGGCGGTGCAGAGTCATACACAACTATGGGTAATGCTGAACATTACGCAACTATGGGTGGTGCAGAGTCATACACAACTATGGGTAATGCTGAACATTATGCAACTATGGGTGGTGCAGAGTCATACACAACTATGAGTAATGCTGAACATTATGCAACTATGGGCGGTGCAGAGTCATACACAACTATGGGTAATGCTGAACGTTACGCAACTTTGGGCGGTGCAGAGTCATACACAACTATGGGTACTGCTGAACATTACGCAACTATGGGCGGTGCAGAGTCATACACAACTATGGGTAATGCTGAACGTTATGCAACTATAGGTGGTGCAGAGTCATACACAACTATGGGTAATGCTGAACATTATGCAACTATGGGCGGTGCAGAGTCATACACAACTATGGGTAATGCTGAACGTTATGCAACTATAGGTGGTGCAGAGTCATACACAACTATGGGTAATGCTGAACGTTATGCAACTATGGGCGGCACAGAGTCAAACACAATTATGGGTAATGCTGAAAGTAACGCAACTATGGGCTGTGCAGAGTCATACACAACTATGGGTAATGCTGAATGTTATGCAACTATGGGCGGTGCAGAGTCATACACAACTATGGGTAATGCTGAACGTTACGCAACTATGGGCGGTGCAATGTCATACACAACTATGGGTAATGCTGAACATTATGCAACTATAGGTGGTGCAGAGTCATACACAACTATGGGTAATGCTGAACATTATGCAACTATGGGCGGTGCAGAGTCATACACAACTATGGGTAATGCTGAACATTATGCAACTATGGGCGGTGCAGAGTCATACACAACTATGGGTAATGCTGCAAATATGGGTGATGCTGAGACATACACAACTATGGGTGATACTGAGTCGTACCCAGCTATGGGAGATGCTAAGTCATATGCAACTGTGGGTAGTGCTGAGACATACACCACTATGGGCAATGCTGTGATGCTGAGACATACACCACTATGGGCAATGCTGTGATGCTGAGACATACACCACTATGGGCAATGCTGTGATGCTGAGACATACACCACTATGGGCAATGCTGTGATGCTGAGACATACTCCACTATGGGCAATGCTGGGATGCTGAGACATACACCATTATGGGCAATGCTGTGATGCTGACACACACCACTATGGGCAATGCTGGGATGCTGAGACACACACCACTATGGGCAATGCTGCGATGCTGACACATACACCACTATGGGCAATGCTGTGATGCTGAGACATACTCCACTATGGGCAATGCTGGGATGCTGAGACATACACCACTATGGGCAATGCTGCTATGCTGAGACATACACCACTATGGGCAATGCTGCGATGCTGAGACATACAGCACTATGGGCAATGTTGCGATGCTGAGACATACACCACTATGGGCAATGCTGCGATGCTGAGACATACACCACTATGGGCAATGCTGTGATGCTGAGACATACACCACTATGGGCAATGCTGTGATGCTGAGACATACACCACTATGGGCAATGCTGTGATGCTGAGACATACACCACTATGGGCAATGCTGAGTCGTAGGTGCTGCAGCTGAAGGCTATGCAGAGTTGTGCAAAATTATGTCTGGATCTTTTGTGCCAAGCAGAGAGCTGGTGTAAGTGCGCACTGATGTTGATGGCGGCTATGAAACAAAGCGCACCGAGAGGGGCAGGCATTTTTATTATTCAGTATATGGGCGAATATTCGCAGTTAGCTGGACGCACGCATTACGGGTACAAATATAGACAAGTTGCGCTCAAGTTTGGGTTGGCCTCATTGACTCCTGCAGTTAAAGATGCTGGAATAAAAAATTCCCTAGAAACGAATGTTTTATCTGCAAATCATTTACATGTTGAATAAAATAGCCCCATCCCTATCACAGGCAGTCATTTTGCTTATATTTTGCTTAACCGTGCAGTGTACATCCCGCCAGTCACCGCACAGATACCAATCGCATATGTACTAACATATGCTATTAGTATCGCAAAGGACAGCTCTTGCGATAAGAGCTGCTCTTTGCGATGGGGGGGCCGGCAGTGACCCAGGAGGAACACGCAGGAGGTGAGGGGGGGCCGGCAGTGAGAGGTACTGGGCGACTGGGAGCCAGGATGCGATAATCCCATAGGCTTCTACAGGGTAACGCCAGAAAAAAAAATTGGGCAGCCGGGGCTTAGTACATATAAAAATGCGGTAAAAACCCTGAACACAAGGGGTTTTTTTTACTGCATATTTCCTTTAGTACATCCCGGCCAGAGGCCCAGTGTGTTTTCTACCAATTTCTAGCATGGTGGAGTCAGTGTTACAGTGACAACCTGCAAACATCTGCCTTAGAGATAGCGATTCGGAATATGTTACAGATTATTTGTGCTTTCAGCAGTTTCGGGGATTCTACAGACTGCAAAATGGTCAAACCGGCTGAATTTCTAAATGTTCAAATATTAGCTAAAATCGGACTAATTGACTTTCTCCTGGATGGACGCAAGCCCTCAGATGTATTTTAGTGGCCTTCTAACTACTGGTAATCTTCAAAGCATCTATTGTGAAACAAATCTGTTTAAAATGGATCTCAAGCTGGGAAATATATAATTTGATATGTCGAATGTCAGAACAGCTTTGGTTAATCAGCATATTAATCACTGTTTGCAGCCTGTTCTGTGAGAGTATGTCCTAGTTTCTCAGGGTACAGTATATACACGCTGACAGTGGAACTCCTGTGACTGCACCAGGATGGAATGAGGATTCATTGATGCCTATGGCGAATGTAGCACCAATACAGACGGAGGTGTATGACACCCCCCGATTGCATTTGCGATCCCAGCACTGCGACGGAGGTGGTCAATGGTGGCGATGGTGGAAGGCGCAGGCCCACCAGCCAGCTGAGTAAGCCAGGACACTGCGGACATGCCACCTTTTCCGGGAACTGCGGCCGCCCTCGAATCCCCCCCGCCCCTTAAATGCCTCTGCCTGTCTATCAGGCAGAGGCACAGAAGGGACTGCTTCTGATAATCGTGAATCTACTGAGTCATCCCCTGACTCTTTTCCAAGGAGGGGAGATGTATCAAAGCAAGGAGAGAGATAAAGTGGAGAGATAAAATACTACCAACCAATCAGCTCCTGACTGTCATGCTGTTTTGCCTGTAGCATGACAGTTAGGAGCTGATTGTTTGGTACTTTATCTAAGTTATGATACATTTTTCCCTGGGTGCTTCATAATTGTTCCCTTGGGCTTTGTACGTGGTGCTCTGCGGCGTATATGCTACCCTCGCACTTACTCAGATATTCCATAGGCTGATGCTGTCTCGCACGGATCTCTGTTCACAGAAGTAAATGGCGAGAGTTTGCATAGAGAGCGCATGCGCAAAAGCAAATTTCTGCATCTTTGTGTACGCCCTTACTATTCTGACTCGGACCTGCCTATAGCGGCCGACATTGCCAGGCCCTCCCTCATATTTTGCAAGTAGTAGATGTGGGTGTAGGGTAGGCCTCTAGCAAAGAGATGAGTTGTCATACATTGTTTAAAGGCTTAAATGCCTGGGAGGCCTATTCATCATTACTAAAAATTCTCTGGAGGTAATTAGGTTTAGAACTCGCATGGAGTTCTACCTAATTACCAGTGGAATTCATCATTGCTTCTCTCCATAAGTAGGGCCCTCTTACCTCTATGTCTGTCTGTTATTACCCTGTTTTGTTCTATCAATGTTTCCAATTGTAAAGCGCAACGGAATATGCTGCGCTATATAAGAAACTGTTAATAAATAAAATAATAAATAAAATAAGTATCTATTGCGAAAAGCTGTCATTTTGCAATTACATCTTTTTGGGAAATAGATACTTTCCCCTATCTACTCTAACTTACCACAGCTGTAATCAGTGCTGCGCATGCGCCGTTACATTCACAAAAGCGGCGCATGCGCAGCACTGCCTACAGCTGCGGTAATTCTGTCCCCCCCTCCCTGTCCCCCACCTACCTGGCCGCTGCAGCCGCCTCCAGCTCCGGCTGCTGCTCTGACACTGTGTTCTCCCAGCAGAACACAGTAAAGTTTAGAAAAAAAAAAACTTGTTTTTTTTTCTAAACTTTATTATGTTCTGCCAGGAGAACACAGTGTCAGAGCAGCCACCGGAGACGGAGGAGGGACCAGGGGGCGCTGGGAGGAGCAGAGGAGGACCTGCCCAGCTGACAGCAGGTAAGTGTAACCCGCTATACGCCATCTGAGAGTGGCTTATATAGTAACACAATCAAATTCCAAAAATACATAATTTTCGGAATTTGATGATTAGTCTAATTTCTACATCCCCATACTAATGCAGGCGGACTTAACCAGGAGATATCAGTGATATCTCCTGTGTTAAGTGTCTTCATGAATACTAAAAAAACGGTAATTAAGGAAATGTACTTAAAACCGTTATTTTAGTGATGATGAATAGGCCCCTGGGTGAGAGTCTGGTCAGGCATGGTAGAAGATTTGATAGGTGAGTCGCAGCACAGGAAAAGTCTTGTGGATGGGGAGCGGAGTGAGAGGTAGTTTTTAGAGGCGAGGTGCAGGTCAGATAGACAAATAGGGTTTGATTTTGATTTAGTATTTTGAGTATAGATTTAAGATGTATGAAAGCTGGTGTTGCCTAGTGTTTTGTAGTTGAGAGTGAGTAAATAATGAATAAACAAGAACATAGGCTTAGACAGATTTTTGGCCTGCTTACAATCTATTTTTTCAAAATCAGTCAACCGCTGCAAAGCATTTCCTCAATTATACGATTTTATTCTCATTATTTAAGGAACAGAGCTATCCATTCTGAGAGAGCTCAGCCTTACAGCTTCCAATTAGGTGAGGTTGGGACTGCAGAATGTATTTATACCAGTACTAAAAGAACATTTATCACATTTAAGAATCGACAATAAAACATAAAAAAATTGAACTCCTTATTGGTATGATAAATTCACCTGTCACAAATGTACTAAGAAATATCTCCACTGGGGGAATAAGCTTAGCAGACTCCTTGCACGTGCTCTTAGAAAGCAGTGAAATGCTCCTGATGAATAGTGGCCCTATTTCATGATTACTACTCACATCACTACAAATTTAAACCGCAGATATCCCTCTCAGAGACCCTGTAGACTGAGCAATGGATAGCTGACTACCTGGTAAGCGTCTCATTTAGATTGGTTGGTGACATTAGTCTGCATCTCACGCAGCCTTTTACACTACAGGAAGTGGAGGATGCAAATTCAGCTTCAGCCCTGGGAAAAAGTCTAGTTCCAGATGGGTTTAGCATTTCCTACAGTAAAACTACTAATATAAAAATTGACTGAGGACCTCATTCAGAGTCTCTCGCTAGGGCACACTCGCTCACTGGGAGCGATATTCGCACATCTGCGCATGCGTATAATTCGCAGTGCGCGTGCGCAAGTCATTCGTTGTGATCTGATTATGGTAGCTCGCAAGACACTTTCAGGTCGCTTTGTGGGTGGTAACAGGGGAAGGTGCTTGTGAACGAGTAGTTGTGCGAACGCAGGCGTGTCTGACCATCAGAACGGCGTAATGGGTGTGCACAATTAGCAAAGTAGCGTCATTGCACACGTGACTTGGTTGTTTTTTAGCCTGAACTGCTCGCAGTGCTTGGGGTAGGTTAGGTCAACCCCAAGCGCTGCGAGCAGCTCCAATGGTCCTCGATGTTCACGATTAATCAGACTCTTCCCGGAGATGACGTGTGCTGCGAGTGACAGGTGGGAGGTTTTATAGTCCAGTGTACGCTAACTGCCGTTGCTCACTAAGACATAGAGGGCGTCCTTACAGCGCAAAGAGCGATCGCTTGATTTGCATACCCGGCCCCTTTTTGCAAGCGAGGGATCGCATCTTGCGAGCGGCTCTGAATGAGGTCCTGGGTCTCTTACCTCTGCAGGCATTTAATGGGATCTCAGACACAGGCTTTTCCACGTCAAAGTCCTGGAGGGGCACATTACCATCATTCCATAAACTGGAGAGGAGCCCACCCTGTGCTGCAGTTATAAACCCATCTCCTTATATAGATATCACATTTTTGGCTAAAACTATCGCTAATTGTATGAAACCTTTGTACCCTGACATCATTCACCAAGATCAGGTGGGGTTTGTTCCCAGGTGGGGGGCTAGTAGACAGTAGTAGTAGAGTTGTGGATATGATTCACCATGACTCTGTTTGGGGGACACTCTATTATTCATGGGCAATCATTTGGCTTTTACATCTAAATTGCTAGAGCATCTGGGTTTGTGTCCAGTGTGTCACTCAAGGATGCCGAAAGTCCAGTCAAGTTTACCAGATCAGGTTCTTTTATAATATCTATTAGTACCAGGCAGGGCTACCCTCTGGCCCCCCACAACCTTCATTTTGAGTATGGAGGCAATGACAACGGCAAACAGGGCCAATCCTAACATCTCAGGGATTGTGTTGTAAGTTCACAAAGTGTCTCCAATATTGAAATACACTGTATGTTTATAACTCAATGGTATAGATGACTATGATCTCTAACCCACGGTCAGTCAAATGCACGTTGCAGAGGTGGACTTACTGTACTGTATGTCATATTTTGTGGGATTGTCCTTGAATCCTGACCTATCGGCAGTCATTACGATCTCTCAGAGCGAAGACACCAACGGCTCTCAGCTTTTGGCTCTTCAACCTCATTGAGAGGCCTATATCGAAATATATTTTTTAAAATAATCATTATTGGCACTTCTGACCAATGCTACTAAATGCTAGTATTCCAATATACTGAATACATCCTATTCCCCCAGATTTTAGAGTGATATTGTAGTATACTGTAGATCTCTATATGGAAATGAAGGACAATTTGCTCGATAGGAATGTGGAAATTATCCAATAGGGTTCTACTGGACATGAATGTAGTTAGTCAGGAAATGACATTCTTAAATGTAAAATTATGCTTTGTTTTAGTAAGCACAAGAAAGATAATTATTGTGGCTGGGTGTTCGAGTGGTGTCCAACTTTACATCAGTCCCGTAGGCAGCAAGGATGGTGTAATGGTTAGGATTACTGCCTCGCTCAACTGAGGTCTCGGGTTCAAATCCCTTTATGGCCCTAACTGTAGGGAGTTTGTTTATTCTCCCTGTGCTTGTGTGGGTTTCCTTCCACAATCCAAAATTGGCTCCTGACAAAATGTAACCCTAGTGTGTTTGTGTGTGTACATGTGGTAGGGAATATAGTGTAAGCTCCACTGGGGCAGGGACTGGTGTGAATTTGTATTCGCTGTAACGCGCTGCAGAATATGTGTATGCTATATAAATAACTGGTAATAAATAATTATATACTATTCTTCTAGAAGACATGGGAAAAAACAAGTCAGATGTACTGTGTATGTTTCAGTTGCTCTGGCACTAGTGTGACATGAGCCTCACATGTTTTTTGGATACCCTGCTCTCTCCAATGTCAAACTGTCAGTGGCTTCCCCATTTTGTCACCCCTCCTCCTCCTCCCCAAGTCATGACACAGGATCCTAAATTTAGGTAACTGAAGGCTGTATGCTGTAAGACTAACACTACATGAGTGGCTAGTCTTGGAGCTGATAGGTGGGTTCATTGTTAGGAGTTAAATGTTTTAGATTGGACTGTTGTAGTTGGGGCCCGTGAGCCTATTGTAGTGTAGCAGGAGAAGGCAGTGGCGTCACTAAGGGAATGTGGACCGCACCGGGTATCACTCTCCGAGGGGTTGACACCAAAATGCCAGCTCCATCTCAGTGACCAGGAGCCGGGTGCTGCACTGTGATGTTTGTGTGTAGCACCAGGCTCCCAGTAATGCGAGGAGAGTCTCTGGGTGCAGACCAACATCTCTGGGAGTGCTAGGCACGCCCCCAGAGTGATGAAACAGGGGGTGTGCCATGAGGCCAGGCCCATCCCACGCGAGGCCATGCACCCTATTCTGTCACAATGCTGTTGGCAGGCACAGGAGATGTATTTGGTTCACTGGGTGTCACCAACCCCAGTGATGCCACTGGGGGAGGGTCTTATAAGTTTATATAAGGTAGAGTCAGATTTCATTCTCTTCCTCCTTTCTTCAGGATTCTCCACCCGCCCTGCCCTATTGGGTTTTGTTGTATGGTATGTTGTAGTTGTTGTTTTGTTCTTCTAAATCCATTCGATTTTGACCTTAGTAAAGTTTCAGCTTGGCAGGAAAGCATTGCTTCTTGGCGGCAAATAGGTGCAAATGGCAGCTGCAGGACACTGAGGAGAGGAGCTGTCTCTGCCCAAAGGGGGGACTTAGGCTACTTCATTAAGGTTGAACCCCAGTACTACTATCCTAATAGAGAGGGGAGTATAGGCTTCTGCATCTCAGTTTACATCTGGGTCGTAATTCCGCCCTCTGTAGTTAGCGAAGTACATCTAGACTAGAACATAGTTCTGCAATGCTTTCATTATTCAATCTATATCATATTAAAAAAAAAAGCTGTGACCTTATTTAAATCTTTATGGCTTTATATCTAGTTTATTGGGTATTGGTTTATTACATTTAGTGATAACAAATCCTGAGGTTCTCAGACTACATAGAGCTTATTTGCTATGTATAGACTTGCTAAAAATTTATTTTTTTAATATGATATAATGATACAGTTGTTGACTATTACAATTCTTACATTAAATATTTCCATTAAATGATTTAACAAGAAACAACTTCCTGCCGATCAGACGTATTTGCACAACCACCAGACTAACACTTTAATAAGATACATTTTAAGACTAACAGCAGTGAGTCAGTGGCATCTTTTCTCAATGTACGATTTTTTTTCCTTCCCAGAAAGTAATACAAATTGACTAAGCCACTTTAAAGGAGGATTGCATGAGATCTATCTCTCATTTTTTCTAAGTGTCTGAGAAATGACTGTAATTTTAAACACTTTATGCATTATTAAAGGATAAGGCTCAACGTCAGTCCAAATTACATCGTCAAAGTATAGTTTGTGATACATTTTGACACGATGGCTACAAATCTATGACACACACAGGAAAACATTATATAATTGCCCTTCAATCCTCTGGAAATACGTTTTGTAAGTAACAGAGAGACAGGGACATTGGGCGATTAACAGTTTTCTTCTAAACTTGCATTTTGCAGAAAGTTTAATCTGTGCCTTGTGCATGCACGGTGGGATTACATCTTGTAATTCTAATTAAGAATGGAAGTGGCCACAATGATTACAGGTCATTCTGTTATCTGCAGTAAAAACATGGTACTTTTACGAGCCTGTTTTATCTAGCCTTTGTTATACATGGCACGGCTACTTTGTACAAACTGTGATACATATTATCATGTAGGATTTGGACTTAGGACATCGTAATGTACCACTGAAGGAAGCCGTAACCTGTATTCACTTTTAAAATCTACATCGGCTTATGGACCAATTGCAATTTATATACACATATACAGTATACACACATATATTACACACACATAGATGTCACACATACAGTACATTACACACACTCACACACACACTTACCTTGCAGCAGCTACGGTCAGGTTGTAGATGGCGAAGGGACCAGGCACCATGTCATTAGGCCCCTCGCCCTAGTGGCAAAAGGCCACAATTTGTGGGTCATTTGGGAGGGCGCAAGGCCAAAATGATGCAATTCTAATGGAATCATATCATATTGGCTCCGCCTCCTCTTCATTGATCTGCGAATCGCTGCATTTTTCCGCGAGGTGGCGATGCTTAATAACAAGGTGCCTGCTCTCATGTCTGTCAGGGGGGGTTCTGGATACTCAGAAACCCCCCCTGCGTGCGCCACTGAAATCAATAGCATGTTTGACATCCTAGCCCACAGAGGTGTGCTGGACCTGAAATAAGGGGAGAATAGCACATTTCTTCATAGGAAATATTTCTATTTTCAGATTGCCGCGATGCACCCATACTGTATTATAAAGAAGGAGGAAGAAGCCTGCCAAGAAAAAATAAGGATCTATGAATCTGAGATGTGGAACAACTCTATGCCAGGTTAGTTGTATCTATCGTTTACATTGTGTAATGTACCATCCTGTACATATCTGTGGAATACTAAAGGGACACCAAGAGATCTCCTGCAAATATACTACAACATGCTATAAATATAGCACTATTTGGTACGCAGTCCTCATTTTATTTGCCACAATACCTGTGTAATAAGTACTACACTATATTATCTCTTTCGCTTATGGGCTTGTATGAGCCCCTCTAAAGTTATCCAGCCGATGAGATCCAGAGTCCATTCCGTTCAGTGTGAATCCTGTAAATTGGAATTCAGATAAGCCTTAACGTTCTCTCTTTTGGTACGCACATTTGATTTGAGCACCAGTTGTCATTTTGTTTAACAATATTACACTATCAGGCGCACGTCTCTTTAACCGTTTTTCAGGACTTTCTTCTCCATCTGCCAAACGGGACTTCAAAAAGACTGCTGCCGCTTTTCAATTCAAGGACTTGTGAATTTTTATTTATTCATCACATTATTTAGTTGCACTTTATATACACACTTATCATTTTGATACAATGTATAACAAATAACTTTCTGAGGGAAATCTTTGTTGTGCACTGACCTTACACACACTTTTACCTAAATACTCCTTAGGATTAGCTGCCTCTTATTTTCCCCTATTCACTAAGCACCTTATCACTTCTAATCATATTTCGGGAGTGCATGGCTTAGGAAATAAAAGATCTGACCTATGTAAAATAATCTTTAATGAGGACACTAGTCTAAACCAGCCTGAACGAAATTATGACATAGATACGTTCTTTTGGGATATTGAAAAACTCCTAATCAAAGAAACCAAAATCTGGTGGGACATTAAAGGCCTGAAATATTCTATGAGGGACAATAGAATTCCAAGGGGCCTTCGTTTAACTAAAGTCCTCAGCTTTGGCCAGGACAACCCATTGTTTATAGAAAGATGGGATAGTATCCTTCATGAGTTTTCTATGAATCTTATGAAATTAATCATCGATGAAAAGAAAAATCAATTAGAGAACATTGAACAACAAATTAAAACCAAGGAAACGATCTTCCTGCCCCATAAAGAGAAAGAGAAAGAGTTCAAAGCTAATGCAATAGCACTTCAGTGAAAGAAATTGGAGAGAGCTGAAGAAGAAGTCATTAGAATTAAAGAGAAAACATTTATTAGAGATAAGCTCGATTATGAAAACAATAAAATTAAAAACTGGAGTTGCTTTAAAAATAACACAAACTTAAAGACCAGATATAAGAATGACAATCATACCTATAGTGAGTGGAATATACCCCCCAAAAAATTCAAAATATATAAATCCAACCCAAGTCCCCTGGATAGAGAGGGACCTTTACTCAAAAATAGATTCACTGCACTTGAGAGACTTGACCCTAACAGTGACAGTAATTTTTGTATCCCCTACTCCAACTTGTTACCAAAGGAGAACACAGAAAATAATTATGTTCAAGGAGCAATCACGCCTGGCATCCCCTCTAAAAAGAATATACATAGAGGAAGAAGAGCAGGATGTAGAAAGAGAGCCAAAAAGAAGGAACCCATACAGACAGTAAAAAATCCAACAACACAGGACATTTTTAATGTCTCAGATCATCAATTATCAAAGACAGAAACATCCCTTCTCAGTAAAGGTCTTAACTTTGCACCTATTCAAAAAAGCAACAAGTTCCAAACCTTCATAGACCTTAACAAGTTTATTAGAAAACTTACTTTAAAAAGACACTTTGTTCACAAAGACACAGCAATAGTTTCCAATTATGTAAAGCTTTCATCTAAATCTGGTCTTAAACCAGTTTCTAAATACTACCCCCTAGAATCCAAAAGTAGTAATATTACATTATTTATGAGATGGCTAAAAAGGATTTGATCGATACTCACAATGATGTACCTATAAAAAACAACCTTACATACCAAGAAAGACAAGCCTTGAGAACTCTTCAAAACAATAAGGATCTAGTTCTAAAACAAGCTGAAAAAGGAGCTGGCTTAGTTATAATGAATAAATCTGACTACACTGAAGAAGCTGTCCGGCTCGTAGGAGATCAGAATTCATATAAACCCTTCACTAGAGACCCCACAGAAAAGTATGTAAATTCTTTAAGAGACATATTAGTGAAAGGCCTACACATGGATATATTAACAAAAGATGAATATCAATATTTAATGCAATCCAGTCCGATCATTCCAATCTTCTATCATCTACCAAAGATTCATAAGGATATGAAAAATCCACCAGGTAGACCGATTATAGCAGGTATTGACTCACTAACCTCGCGTATATCAGAATACCTGGACATATTCCTTAATAAGTATGTAAAAGAGCTTCTCTCATATTTGAAAGAAACCACTAGCCTTTTAAACCTGATGCATGGAATGCATTGGGATAATGACTTTATGTGGGGATACTATTGATGTTCAGTTTTTATATACTTGCATTGGCACCCCACAGGTATTGAAGTACGTAAAAAATAAATTAACCAAGATCCTGTTTTAGACATCCAACATAAACAATTTGAGACTTAATTTCATTTATTTTAACTATTTTACATTTTTAGATCAGTTTTATCTACAATTATGCGGAACTGCCATGGGCACGATTTTTGTGCCCAGTTACGCAAACTTTTTTATGGATAACTGGGAATCTGAATATATTTATGGGAAGAACAGTTTTAAAGATAAAATACATCTATACAAATGATACATTGATGATATTATTATCATATGGAAAGGGGATGAAGAGGTTTTCAAGGAATTCATGGAGTGAATATAACCTTAATTTCAACCAGAAACTTCATAAAATATGTGGATACAAACAGTTGCCTTCACTGTGGAAGAGGACATGTCAAGAGCTGGAAGGATAACATCCCATATTCACAATTTCACCATATTAAAAGGAATTGTAGTAACAAAGAGGTGTGTTCGAAACAACTAGATGTCTATGCATAGAAATTTAAAGAGCGTAACTATCTAGAATCACTCATCTCTGAGGCTATATCTAAGACAGAAGCTCTACCAAGAGAGGATTTGCTACAATATAAAGTCAAAAAGAATAAAAAAAGGACATTGTCCCATTCATTACCCAGTTTAGTAATGATGAGAAGAGAATTAGGCAAGTTCTGAATAAACATTGGAGAACCTCAAAATGGACCCCATTTTATCTGATGTTTTACCCCAGAAACTTACTATTACTGTATATTTAAAAAAGCAAGAGACCTGAAAGATATCCTGGCTCCAAGCATGCTCAAGCAAACTAACTCTACTAGAAAAGACCTCATTAAATGCATTGGTTCCTACAAATGTGGACAATGCAACATGTGCAAATATCTTCACCCAAATAGAAAAGCTTTTTTGAATTCCAATGGCTCAAAATCATATAATATGAAAGAATTAATTAACTGTAACACCTCTTCTGTTATCTACCAACCCATGTGACCTGAAATATGTGGGGAAAAGCAAAAATAAACCTAAAATATAGAATTCAGGAACATGTTAGAAAGTTTGGACACTCAGTGTCCAAACATTTTAAGACAAACCATGATTCAATTTATATTTAACATATAGAGGGATTGTGCATGTTAAACTGGGCTTAAGGGGTGGAGACCTTGCGGTAAAACTTTCACAATGAGAAATGTTCTGAATATTTGAATTGAACACTATTTTATCAAATTAAAGTTTTGAAATAGCCCCTTTTCTATAATTAGTGGTTTTCTGAACATGTTTTTAAAGCTCTCTTGCACCTATCAATCTCATGTAATTTTATGCATTTTTAAATATGCATTTTGATGTGACATGAATACTGTTGTTTGTTGCTTTTAGAGTTATTTATGGTCACATCTTAAGTTTTATGCAATTTTAGGCTTCTGCATTTCTGTCACATTTTTATTGTTTTTCTTTTATTGGAGTCCATATATTTATTTTAATTGGTGTCATCTGCACCTTATCCTTAACAAAATGGCTGCCACTTGTGTTGGGGATATTTTGGGGTTAATTTGCTCTTATCTAGTGTTCATGTTATTTTATTATACTTTGTATTTTATTTTCTGTATATCTGTGACAGTTTTCTTTTACGGATGTTTTATAGGAGTATATATAGTTTTATTATTATTTATTCTAAACTTTTATTATAATCAAAAAGACGGCCGAAGTCATAAGCAGTGGTGCTGCAATCTGAAAAGTGGTCGCCTCTACGATAACCCAAAAGATGGCCTCCACCTCATTTATTCAAGATGGCCACCACCATTGGTAAATGCACGTTCTCAACCCAAAAAAAGTCTGCCGCCACACACAGATATATCCTTCATTATTTGCTCCCTATTCCCGACCGCGATACAGAGCAGCCCTACATCTGCACAATGAGAGCTACAGGACAGGGCTGATAACACGGCCACCGGTAACAGTGCATGCGCGGTTGTGACTATACGCCTCAAAGCCTTGTGGGACATCGCGGACGTCAGGAATGATGTCAAACAAAATGGCCACCATGCACTGCGCATGCACAAACGCCATTTTAGCGCTAAATTCAATCACAAACCTCCCCTTACATGGGGGATAAATAGCAGGCACTCCAGAGACCCAACATCACCCCTGAGGAAGTCCTTATAGGACTAAATGCGTTGGGACCGCTGACCAAGGATCTCCATTTGTGGACTTTATTACCTATGAGGACTGAGTTACCTTTATAAAAGATAAGCATACCTTTTATTTAATTTTATGTTTCCTAAACTGTTTCCCTTTGGTATTGAATCCAAAATAAAAACCCTTGTAAAATGTGCTGATGGGGGATCATTTGCATTTGATTTAAAGCTCGCTGTGCACTCATTCTGTACATATCTGTGGAATACTAAAGGGATACCAAGAGATCTTCTGTAAATATACTACAACATGCTATAAATATAGCTATTTGGTACGCAGCCCTCATTTTATTTGCCAAAATACCTATGTAATAACTTAAGTACTACACTATATTATCTCTTTCGCTTATGGGCTTGTATGAGCCCATCTAAGGTTATCTAGCCGATGAGATCTAGAGTCCATTCCGTTGAGTGTGAACCCTGCAAATTGGAATTTAGATAAGCCTTAACGTTCTCTCTTTTGGTACGCACATTTGATTTGAGCACCAGTTGCCATTTTGTTTAGCAATATTACACTATCTGGCACATGTCTCTTTAACCTTGTTTCAGAACTAGTTGTATCAATAGTTTACATTCTATAATGTACCATTAAAAAAAGAATAATAATTGTACATACTGTATAATATAAACAGTTGTTTGCAAAGCCTCTATTATCCTGACTATATATAAAGCAAACAAGCAGAAGCAATGTGAGGATCATTTTCTAATGGCAGACCTATCCATGGCAAAAAGACAAGTGGGATGTGAAATAACGATTTTGTCCATTTTAGGACATCGCCGTTGTCAGTCACACGTCTCACTTCTATTTCATTCATCCATTTGCTTTTCTTAAAGGTATCAAAACAATAAGTGAAACATCATATTAGGAAGTATAAATGGAACTTGAGTCTGATCTTTGTTTCTGGTAATTTGCTCTAGAACAACTTAATGATAAACGGCAGAATTGAGTCATTTTCTTTTGCTGAAGAAGTGAATGTTTAGTCCTGTTACTATGTATTAGCTCATTTTACACAATTGTTTTCCATTTTGCCGGATTACCAGCACTGAAGGTTATTAGTGAAGTACTTAATAACTGCTAATTCTTGCACCGATTCACCTTGATGGTGCGCCCAGAGCACATGCAGGTACATGCCTGCTCTCTGCACTACCCTGCACACGTGTTTCTCAGAAGGTTGGAATAATATAAGTGCACAATGCAGGAGTGTAAACGCTGCTTCTCAGTTCATCTAACGTACCCCTTTAATGCAAACCTTTGTAATCAAGTAAAAAAAAAATTCTTTATATATTGCTCTATGAAGCCTTATGTATAGCTTATATTAAATGTGGAATTGTCTTTATTACAAGCATTAATCTTGTGTATGTATGCATGTATGCCTTTGTATGCAACAGCTGTGCCAAATTATGCTAATGTCGCAGGAGACTAGTGTAAAAGACCCCTGTAGCCGGCATTGCAGATCCGAGCAGGGACGGATTATAGGGAGGGTGACAGGGGCAGTCGTCCCGGGGCCCCCACACACTGTGTCGTCACCAATCCCCAAGATGAACTGTTTTTGTTTGTTTTTTTCTGCAACGGAGCCACCTGCCGCGGCCCACGGTTAAACCCCGCCCCCGGATTTGGCTCCACCCCTTCTGCTGCTGCTGCTGGCCAACGTGCCTTTCCCTGCCTCTGAAACAGTAAGTCATGTATATGTGTACTCATTCAGACCCGTTCGCAAGCGCTTGAGTGCTCGCAAGCGGGTCGATGTTGGGCCATGCGCACGCGCAGTGGCCACACTGCGCGTGCGCAAGCCCCGGAGCGAGAGAGAAATTCTCTCGCTCCGGGACTCACTACAAAAGTGGCGGCTGTCGATGGTGATCGACAGCTCGCCCCGTTTTGTAGGCGGAACGGGGGGTGGCTACACAAATGGAGGCGTTCCCGATGGAACACCTGCCGTTTTGGGGCAGCCCCATTGACATCACATTCTAATAGAGCTGAAAGCTCACTGGGGCTTGCGGTAGACGAAACCCTACCACAAGGGTCTCATCGCAAGCCCCAATGGTCGCGATGGTCTTGACCATTGCGACCATCAACCTGGCCACTTGCTAAAGCTGTGGGTGATCACCCACAGCCTAGCAAGCGGCCAGGAGGCCGGATCACAAAATACATGCGGCCGCCCTCATTCAGAGCGAGCGCTCTCATTTTACGAGCGCCTCTGAATGAGGTCCTATGTATATATTATAAGTATATATATATATATATATATATATATACACATGTGTGTGTGTCTATATATAGTGTCTATATATATATATATATATAAACACACAAGAGAAACCTCAGCGCTAATGAGCCAGAGAATCAAATATCAGTGCGGCAGTAATAAAAAAAGAGGTGATTGCCAACCTCACAAGCTTGAAAAAGGCTACAGTGGTAGCCGAAACACTTTGCTGCTCTCTACCAGCTATTGGAGCTACTCCCCATTCAAGACCAGGCGCTACTGACACATTGTTGCTGATACATTGACTTCTGTGAGACCTGTTCACAGCTGAGCCGCTGCTGAGACGAAAACGGGCTCCCCCTGCCTACAGCACTCACCAGTGTCCACCCCAGACGGGGATTACTTCCACGTGACTACTGGTCGGAGGTCCAGACGGACGTCAGTATAGAGACAGATACTGATGCCGACTGCGGAGGGGCAGTGTGCTGCAGCGCATCCAGCCGTGCCGGACACAAATATTCCTGGCTTACCCCGCTGAATCACGCCGAGCCAGTTTAAGCTCAGTCTCCTTTGACCATCAAGGGAAGGCACGGTTTTATTCACAGGTATCCACCGTTTGTTCCTTATCATCTAAGTACCCAGCAGAACATTGTGTGACTCTTAACCGTTCACAAGGGTACTTATTTGTATTCTATATACAGATCTATTTCTGGAACATATGCTCAGCCTCTGTATTTACATCTGAGACTTGTCACATTGCCTCTGTCTTTGATATTATTGACCAGCATCATTTCAACGGGCTTCTTAATACTGATATTGCTGGAGAGAGCTATCAATTAGCTATAGGCTACACTGTTGCTTTATATTATTGCAATTTGCTACAAGGGTTTATAGTCACCTTTATTTAGGGATATGGTGTAGCCACCACCTCATCTATTTTAGGAGATTGTGTTATAGATTATTGGAGCCTGATCAACTCCCCAATTTGTATGATATACGTTTTCCTGCTTACCACGTTTTACATGAGCCAATTAGCAGTGGTCTATGTCATATATTTTTATGTGCTTATATATGTGTGTTTTTGTTTATTCTTTTAAGGTATTAAACTTTATTCATTTATACGTTCCAACATTAATATCAGAGCGGAGTTTTTTCCTTCATTATATATATATATATATATATATATATATATATATATATGTGGTATGTGTGCTTAATGATCTTCTGATGGCAAGAGACAGAGGTGATTTTTCAATCTTAATCCTTCTGGATCTCTCAGCAGCATTTGAAATTTTGGACCATGGGATTCTAATTGAGCGCCTGAAAGATTTCTGTGGACTGGATGGCACAGTCTTTAGATGGTTCAAATCATTTCTCACTGGCAGGTCACAGACAGTTTCTTCTGGAGTAAACTCTTCATCACCAGTGTCACTTCCATGCAGTGTCCCACAGGGTTCTATACTATCTCCCATGCTTTTTGCAGTATACATGCTGCCACTGGGTGAAATAATCAGACGTCATGGCCTGGTTTACCACTGCTATGCAGATGATACACAACTGTACCTGTCCTTTGCTCCAGGTACAAATGACCCAATAACAAACCTAAATGACTGCCTAGCTGAGCTTCAGGAGTGGATGAGTGCCAGTTGGCTGCGACTGAACCCTGATAAAACAGAGGTTCTTATGATAGGTCACAGGACAGGGCTACAGCATAGCCAACCAACAGGACTTATGCTTGGGGGTTCAGAATTACAAAACACTAAACATGTGCGGAATCTTGGTGTTGTCCTGGATAGTGGCTTGACACTTAAACATCACGTATCAGCCACAATCAAATCCTCATTCTTTCATCTGAGGAACATAGCCACAATCAAGCACTTAATTCCCTCAGAAGATCTGCCTAAAGTCATACATGCATTTATATCATCACGCCTAGACTACTGCAACGCCCTCTACCTCGGTCTCCCAGCAAAAGAATTACACCGCTTGCAGATGGTACAAAACGCAGCTGCCAGGCTATTAACCAACCAGCCCCGTTCCAGCCACATAACACCCATTCTCTACTCCCTTCACTGGCTGCCTGTCAGATGGCGAATTGCTTTCAAGACTGGATTAATAACTTACAAAGCCCTTCATGACCATGGCCCAGGGTACCTGAAGCAGCTTCTGATTCCCTACTGTCCCACTCGATTACTGCGATCCGTTGACGAAGGACTATTAACAGTACCTAGAATCTCATGGAATTCGTCTGGGGTCGAGCTTTCAGTTTTGTGGCTCCAACCTTATGGAACTCACTTCCCCGCACAGTTCCAGAGGCCTCCACTCTAGAATCCTTCAAAAATAGACTCAAGACTCACCTATTCACCCAAGCATTTCACTAATGTCCCTTGTTTAAGCTTATTTTGTATTTTGTACTGTAAATGTAAAGCACTTTGAGTCCTTTAGGAGAAAAGTGGCTATATAAATAAAATTATTATTATTATTATTATACATGTGCGTGTGTCTATCTATATATATATATGGGCCCCCACATTTGTTACCAAGGGGCCCCCACAGACCTTGATCCGGCTCTGGATCCGAGGGCTACGTTCGCATTGGATCTACAATTGTGACATTTGCTCGTAGCATCGGGCATAAGGAGGAGCCTATGACTACTCAGAATGGCCGCCTCATCTACGCTGATGAGTCCAGTAAATGTGCATCGGAAGACGCAGTCATTGTCCTCAGCACTCCCACAGCACTACCACAAAACGGAGGCGACACGGCTGTCAATCAGTCTGCGGCATCCGGGGCACTGTGAGTGATGTCGCAGAATGAGATCTGAACATGCGCAGTGACGCTTCTGAGCAGATCTCAAACCATCGACGATGTACGTTATCATCGGAGTTTCGTACATCTCTGAATTAGGCCTATCGTTCAAAATGCCCCAGGAAATAAACTTACTTAATAAACTGTGACATTAGAGCATAAGATGAAATCTGATCTCAGCCGGCTCACCGCTAATGCCAATTCAAGTTCTTTTGTGGAGCGGACCGTGGCCGTGTGCCGTTCTGCCCGGCAAAGGACCAATAACGCCCCTCCCCCTCCCTTTTTCATTTAACTAGTCATATTTAATTTAGTAATAAATTACCTTTATTTTGTTGTTAAAATAAAAACTTGAATACAAAAAAAAAATCTCTGCACTCCAGGCAGCACAATTAAAGGATTTACAGGATCACTCACCAAGTAAACTGCACCTACCCTTAGTGGATCTCATTTTGTGCCCTGCAGTACACCTTTGTGTTTGCACCGATGCACATCGATGGTTTACCAGGGCACGTAAAGCGCTTCCACTTTGCGCTGTGAAAACGCTACATGAATTTCCAACTTCCAAATTTCAGTGAGGTGATATTGGGATGATCCTTATTACATTTGGCATGTTTGTGTATGTGAAGCTTTTAGTGAAATTGCTTGGAATGCACCTAGAAAAGCATTTCTCCACCAAAGCCATTTAAATTTGACTCATTTGATGGGGAATTGCATTTGCAGATGCACCCTCTGTAAAATGCCTCCCAACTGTCCTAATTTTAAGGGGATTGCCCCAATTTGAGGTTACTGTTTCATGATCAGGACATTTGTCCCGATTTGCAGGATGGGTGGGAGGTATTCTCCTGCTGCACACAGATCCTCCTGTAATATCCCCCTTATGAGGCCGGTTCAGCACAGAAGTGGTGCCATTATAGGGTCTTTGTGTAGGCGATACAGTTTGTCCTTTTTAAGTATATTAACAAACACCTAATAAAAGTCAGTTCACACTTCCATCACTAAGGGGCCTATTTAGCAATATTATTTTTACAAATACTGTGTGTAATATGAATTTGGGGCACAGATATGTGGTATATTATCAATTGGGGCATTACTGTGTGTCATATGAATTTGTGGCACAGATACTGTATGTGGCATATTATCAATTGGGGCATTACTATGGGCTCTATTTATTAACATTATCTTTACTAAAATAAAGTGATTTCCACCCTTTTCACATTATTTAGTATCCCATACATTTATTAAAGGGCACTTAGGATAGTTTTCATGAAAAACTACTCTATGCCCTTTAATTTGCATATTTTTAGTATGCAGATCGAATTTCTCATACTTGGGAAATGTGATCTACCTGAGATTTACGAAAAATTAATTGTAAAAAAATAAGTGGGAAAGCCCTGTGATAATAACGCCAGCTTCAGGGGGCAATTGTAAAAAAATACCGGGTGGGAGTCCTGCTATAATAGCGCAATCTGGTGATGGCGTTATCAGGGGTTTCTACCCGGTCCCTCGACTCCTGCGCTACTCTGACAGGCAAAGCAGAGTCGGGAACCGTCCCCTGTGATCAGCTGTGTGGTCTAAGTAGACCACAATCTGATTACTGGAAAAAAAAAATAGTTAAAAAAAAACCACTTACCTGTTTCCAGTGAGAAGCCTGCAGAGGGGACTCATTTGCTTTATTGCAAGCTCTGTCCCTGCAAGGGATTTTTGATAAATTCCTGTGATATTTCCTAAAATCACAATGCAAATTTAGGTGATAATGGCCCCCATTTATTAACGAGTGTTATCACCAAAAAGAGTGATAATTGTCGCTGTGTATGATAAATGGTGCTCCAGCCAATCAGCTCCCAACTGTCATTTTTCTGACAGTTGGGAGCTGATTGGCTGGAGCACCATTTATCATACACAGTGACATTTATCACTCGTTTTGGTTTCACTAAATGACGTTGGCTTCTTAACACAAATCTTCCTCTAAATGCACGAGTCTCTAATCAGAAAACAGATGTGTGTTATTTATCTTCTCGACTGAATGACTTGTGGTCGCTAAACGCCCAGACTTGCAATGTCCCAATTAGTTGTGGTAAGTAGTGGGTAGGTTCCTCCTAGCACCTGATAGTTGGGACTGGTCCTGATAAATCTCTCACCTGACTTCTCTGCTCCTATTTACTACACTACGAATTTCAAATGCAGATTGTAGTGTGATAATTTCACCTAAATTCGCATTGTGAAAAATACAGTGAGAGTTTGTCTGCGCTGACGTTGGCCAGCGCAACCGCACACCCCCGCGGCTGCCCCCATGCGATCGCATTCCCCCCCAGCTGACACTTACCTCTGTGATCGGTGAGGTCTCTCCTCCAGTCAGCTGGTCGCTGGGGCTCCTGGTCTGTGACCCCGGTCAGCTGTGCTCTAAACTGAGATGCCGGTTTACAGCACGGCTGACCCGGGTCACGGTGCAGGAGCCCCGGCGACCAGCTGACCGTAGGAGAGAGCTCACCAATCAGCGGGCCCCCGGCTGCAGGTAAATACGTTTTTTTAACTGTTCTTTTTTTTTTGCAGTGATCAGTGTGTGGTCTATTTAGACCACACAGCTGATCACAGGGGGCCGGCATCAAGCTCTGTTCTGTCTGTCAGAGCGGAGCAGGAACCAGGGAATCGGGGGGATCCATGCTTAACGCCATCTCCAGATGGCAATGTTATAGCAGGGCTCCCACCCGGTATTTTTTTTACAATTGCCCCTTAGTAAATTTCAAGCAGATCGCATTGCCCATTACAAGCATGAGAAATGCGATCTACTTGCTAAAGAAATGCGAATTAAAGGGCTCGGACTAGTTTTTCATGAAACTACTCCATTTGCCCTTTCATACATTTCAAGTGAAACTAAAATAATGTGAAAGTGGCGTGAAAAAAACACCCTTTTTCACATTATTTTAGTAAAAAAGATTCCTTATTATCCCTGTGTGTCTGGTACTGTTTCTCTATCTCTGCTGCTATATTTTTGTTGCGCCCCTTCCCTAACTGCTGTTATCTGTCTGTTCCCTTCTTCAGCTTCCTTATTATCCCAGTGTGTCCATCACTGATGTCACGCTCCGGCCCTTTAAAACCACTTTCTTACCTCTCCTGTCTCTGTCCAGGCTACCAGTGAGTTCCGCTCATGCTATGCTGTGGAGTGATGCTCTGTGCATCACTCCTGGATAGCACAGAGGTCCGCTCATGCTGCACATTGCTCTCTGCTGGTGCTGAGGTGTGTCTGTGCCACACATGCCGACATTGTGGCTGCCTCCTCCAGGAGGAGGCAGGAATAACTGTACAGCATGGGGGCGAGGAGCTAATTCAGGTTCGGAACGGGGGCATGACTCCGCAATCGCGTCATCGTGGCCACGTCCCCGCCACACAATGCCGAGATTACCAGCACCGTGCGGCCGGGGGGCAGGGCCACGGTGACGCGATTCAGCGTGAAACGCATTATCGGCTCCACCGGACCGCCCACTTCGGCACTTACAAGCCGAAGCGGATGCCAGAGGATGGGGTGTGCCTGGGGATGTGGAGCCGACCGGGAGACTTGCCCACCTTTCTGGGGGGGGGCGGGAGCGCAACCCGATTTTCTGGAGGCTCCCGACCTTCCCGGGAGAGTAGGCAAGTATGGTCTGTGCTGCTCCTGCCCCTTCCACTCAGTGTCCTGTCAATGAGCATGGAGATGACCAGACCAGCTCTAACGCAGCTTCCAATCCCTGGGGATCCTCCCCCTATAAATTCCGTTTCCTGACTGGCCTCTGTTGCCTGTACAGAATCGGTATGAAATACTGACGGAGGAGATGCCGGCTGTCAGTACACTGTCAGCGGCATCCCAAAGGTTGGAATCCCGACAGGGGAATGGTGAGTACTGTTCCCCTGTCCTATTTACCCCCTAACCCTCCTTTTATGTACCCTCATACTAGAGATGAGCGGTTCGGATTCTGTGGAATCTGAACCGCTCCGAACATTGGGGATCCGAGTCCACCCGAACGCTGTTCGGGTGTTCCCCGCCTGACTCAGATCCCCGTTCAAGGCCGAGCCGCAACTCCCTGATGTCGGATTCTTGCGAGAGAATCCGACGTCAGGGCTCCTCTACTCTAGTGTAGGGCAGAAGGCTGTGATAGCGGTCTGCACTACACAGATCAAACACACAGCCGCCAGCGGCAGCTGTGTGTTTGTTATAGCAGCCAATGAGAGTCAGGCAGACTCTCATTGGCTGCTGTACGGAGGGAGCCGGTTGGAGCTCACTCATGAGCTCCGTCTTCCGGCTCCCTTCTCAGCGTGTGACAGCAGAGCAGAGCAGAAAACGGCAGGGTCGGGGATTCAGGTAAGTTTTCTTCTTTTTTTTTTTTATGCGTGTGTGTAAGGGGGCATTAATGGGGGGTATACTACTACTGGGAGCATGCTAGTGGGGGGCATATTACTACTGGGGGCCTGCTAAGTGCGGGGCTGCTAATGGGGGGTATACTACTACTGGGGGCCTGCTAAGTGGGGGCACTACTACTACTGGGGGCCTGCTAGTGGGGGGCATATTACTACTGGGGGCCTGCTAGTGGGGGGCATATTACTACTGGGGGTCATATTACTACTGGGGACCTGCTAATGGGGCACTTCTACTACTGGGGGCCTGCTAAGGGGGGGCATACTACTACTGGGGGCCTGCTAAGGGGGGGCATACTACTACTGGGGGCCTGCTAATGGGGGCACTTCTACTACTGGGGGCCTGTTAATGGGGGCATACTACTACTGGGGGCCTGATAAGGGGGGCACTACTATTACTGGGGGCCTGCTAATGGAGGGCATACTACGGGGGGGCATACTACTACTGGGGGCACTGCATAGGGGGCCCTACTACTAAGGGGACTGCATAGGGGGCACCACTACTGGAGCCACTGTGTAAGGGACACCACTGCTGGGGGCATTGTATAAGTGGCACTACTACTGTGGGTATTGTATAAGGGGCATTACTACTGTGGGCTTTGTGTATAAGAGTCACTACTGTGGGCATTGTGTAAAAGGGTCACTACTGTGGGCATTGTGTAAAAGGGGCACTACTGTGGGCATTGTGTAAAAGGGTCACTACTGTGGGCATTGTGTAAAAGGGTCACTACTGTGGGCATTGTGTAAAAGGGGCACTACTGTGGGCATTGTGTAAAAGGGCATTGTGTAAAAGGGGCACTACTGTGGGCATTGTGTAAAAGGGGCACTGCTGTGTGTCGTAACATAAATAAGAGACACTACTTTATGGTGTAATGTGAATCAGGGACACTATGTGCGGTGTAACATGAATAAAATTGTGCACTGTGACTCCTAGGGCCGTAGCCCACTTTGTAAACAAGTACTGTGATTCTGCTGGCCGTACCCCACTGGGTGGGTGCACTACTTTTCATTTCTGCCACTGCTGTGTGGCAATGTGTCATAGATGTACTTTAAATTGTGGTGTCTGTGCCGCTGCTTTGTAGCTTAGTAACCAGTCAGCTCACTGCAACCTTTGGCCAATAATGTTGAAAACAATATTATAAGCTGTGAGGTAGTCTAAATTGACTATAAATGACTGGAAATTAATGTTATTGAGGTTAATGATACTCTAAGAAGAAAAAAAAGACCAATTTATGTGATATTAGCTTTTTTTGTCAATTTTTGTAAAAAAAATCCAAATCCAAAGTCAGTCACCACAGTTTGGCAAATCCAAATTCAAAGCCGGACGACGAATTAGAACCAAATCCAAATCCGGCAAAAATGATCCGGCGCACATCCCTACCTCATACTAACCCTCCCGGCAGAGCCAGCCCTAGGCATAGGCAGAATAAGCAAATGCCTAGGGCAGCATCTGAGCAGGGGGGGCACCACTGAGGCTGGATATAATTATCCAATTAGCCATTTCGGGTGGATGCACTTTTATTTAGTGTGGTCAGTGGCGATGGCTCCGATCCGTGATACAGGGTGATCAGGTTCTTAATCTCTCTCCCCCCTGCAGCTTCTGATCAGATCATTCTGACAGAAGCTGGAAGTGGGAGCCGGAGAGACTAAGGGGTCTATGTACTAAGCAGTGTTAGGAGACAGAGTGAAAAGTGATAAGTCTGTGATAAGGTGCCAGCCAGTCAGCTCCCAACTGTCATCTCACAGGCTCTGTTTGAAAAATGACAGTTGGGAGCTGACTGGCTGGCACCTTATCACTTACTTATCACTTTTCACTCTGTCTCCTAACACTGCTTAGTACATAGACCCCTATGACTCTGAGCTGCCTGCATCGCTCGGCTCTGCTTGCTGTACGTCAGAGAGTGATTTAGATACAGCAACGTCAGGGTCATGTGTCTGAATGTCTGAACGTGGGATCTCCCAGTCAGCCTGCGCGCTGCAGCTTCGAAGAGCACAGAGGGGGCAGAAAGAGTGAGAGAGAAATGGAGAAATGCTTGAGCGGGAAGACAGAGAAGGAAAGGAAGGAGGTACGTTTTTTTAAGCTGTCGGTTGCCTGAATATTTTTTTTACTTGCTCTCTGGGTAAGCTACAAAAGTGTCTCTTTTGTATAAACCAGGGTCAGGGTGTTCCTGCTTATTCTGTAGTGTTCCCTGTACATACATCTCAGCAACTGATATATACATATGTATACCTGTATGTGTATGAGTGTGTGTATATATATATATATATATATATATATATATATTAGTGAAAGGGAAGGTTATGTGAAGCCATCAATAGCAGAATATTTATTGGAGTACTGATATATAACTGATAGTATATGTTCCCCTTATGGTGGTTGCACTCACTTGATAACTATATGTAGGTGATTTCATAAAACTTTTCCTTTGTTGTGGTGCCTCCAATCAGTGGCAGATTGGCGGTATACGCTGTAATCTATACCAAATTCCCCATGAATTGTTCAATAAAAGTCAAAATTAAGAAATTTTAAATCTTTTCTCACTCCATCTTAAATATGAATATTCTCCAGCAACTCACACTAACTCAATTGGCGTTTAGAGACATATATGTCCATCAGCTTTATTAAGTTTGCAGTGAGCAGTATATGATATCTAATTATTGGATTAAGCACCCCGTGTGCTTCAATCAATAGATCTGTAAATTTTTTGTTGTTATGTATTTGTTTTTGTTGTGTATACTTCTCAGAGCCGTAACCAGGGCTCTGAGCATCCTGTGCCAGCCCTGCCCCCTTTTGCGTGTGATGTCATGACGTCAGGCATTAAGGGGCTGGGCCACCAGTATTTGAAGCTGGAGCAGGCAGCTGTAATTATGGCAGGGTGCCATAATTACAGGCAGCTACAGGCAGCACTGCCGCAGCCAGAAGCATACGCCGTGGGATGGCCCTGCGCTCTGTGCATCCGCACACCTCTAGTTACAGGCCTGATACATCTGTCATTTGTTGCCTGTTCAATATCATTGTCTAATACCTAACCAGAGGTTTCTGTTGATTGTGCTTTCTTCATATGGTCTACCATCACAGAGACCTAAGTATCTGTTCATTGGGACATAGGCCACCCTCGGTGTCATTGGAGAATACTCACAATCAAGAAGGAGTCAATCAAGATTTTCCATTTATTAATTAGGACAATTCATGGGGCATTGGTATAAATGACACTGATTAGATGTATAGTACCATAGTAATATTTTATTGCATTGAATAGACACTAAACCAGTGGCAAACACAGGATTTTGCATACTTGGTTACGATGGGATACAGGTAATTTTCATCTACCTCTCTCCTGTGTTTAACACCATCCCAATGCAACTGCACCCCCTTGTGCACCAGCAGGATCCAAACATATATATATTTACATAACTGATCTGTATGTTTAGTTTACACATGCAGTTATTTGTTTCTATATATATATATGATCCATAGGGTTGGCACTCCGTCCATTGCACAACAAAACCAAGGTGCCAGCAGTGAAATTCAACAATACCTATCCATTGGCAGCGGCACTCATCGGATTTCCAAATAGAAATAGAGACACACACAGTGTAATTGTGAGTGTGTAAGTGAATTACACTGTGTGTGTCTCTATTTCTATTTGGAAATCCGATGAGTGCTGCTGTCAATGGATATATATATCTATATATAACATATATATATATATATAGATATATATAGATAGATATATAATGTGTGTGTGTGTGTGTGCAAATGTCAATCACCAATGTGTTATTTTTAGTGTCCGCCCTAGGTAAGTATTAACTAACCTAACCTACCCCCCTAACCCTAACCCTCCCTTAGGGGTGCCTAACCCTAACCTCCCCCCCAAGTGCCTAACCCTAATCCCCCCTCTAAGTGCCTAAACCTAACCCCCCCCTTCCCCGCTGCCTAAACCTAAGTCCCCCGGGGGGGTGCCTAACCCTGACCTCCGACCGGGGGTGCCTAACCCTAACCCTCCCTCCCCCTAGCCTAACCCTAACCTCCCGGGGGGGTGCCTAACCCGAAGTCCCCCCCGGGAGCCCTAAACCTAACCCTCCCCCCCCCCCCCACGGATGTCCGCTCGCGGCGCCCGGCATCCCGGCGTAGGGGGAATGAGAGGCATCTACATCTAGACGCCGGGCATTTCACCCTCGCTAGGTTATGACAGTCGGGAAGCCGGCTGTCGGTATAAGGTCAGCCAGCTTACCGATTGCATCCCTTTCCAAATGCTTAATTTTAGAGCGAGTGTGGCCTGTCAATGAAGAGAGCAAAATTAGTACTTAACCAGCTTTAATAAGCATCATACAAAGTGTATTGTGTGTAATAATTCCAGCATATACAGAACCAGTGATCACAGTAAGCCATTAGATGCGCCAGTAGGGCTATCCTGCCTGAGCTGAATGTATGTATTTTAGATGTGGGCACCATTCCAGACTATTGGAGGAAGTCCGAGAGCCTGGAGGAGCAGCGGAAGAACCTAGCACTGCCCTGGACATATATGTATATATTGGGCTCTATAGCAGTGCATCTCTAACAGTGCATGTTTTACAGATCTCCTAGTTGGTGCACAGGTTATTTATTACTGGCTAATACATGTTAAAAGATCCACAGGTGGTGCTAATTATTTCATTTGTGTAACTGAGAAGTACATGCAACACTAGTAACAATCTATTATATTACTATTTCTATTGTGGTCATGGTGTGGGTGCGTTTGCCTATGGCCAGACAACAAGTCTAGAACTAATTCTACTGTTTTTGCGTTATATGGATTTTGAGACGTGTCTGACTCCACATCTGCATATAAATATGTATTTTCCCTCCATATAATCTTAGTACACGCGTTTCCACCTCTAAATGAGCCCCACTATGTTCATTAAACCTAGGACCCTGGTCAGTATGTAATATAAAATAATGTATATGGCTGCTTTTTTTAAAAAAAAAGTACAGAGCTTCCCAAACTCCGCCATTACAGTCCAGGTATTAAGGATATCCATGCTTGAGTCCAGATGGTTAAAACGAATTGTCTGAGGTACTCATGAAGTCACCTGTGCCCAAGCATAAATATCCTTAAAACGTGGACTGTAATGGCGTAGTTTGGGAACCTCTGCCTTAGTACATTTTGTAAAGCCAGAGCTGGCAGAGGAAGCTACTTATTTTTATTGCTTGGTACTATTACTGTAACATTAATTGCTTAATAATTATGATTGCGTGCTGATTGTCAGTTTGCTGCCATTCTATAACTCACCTTTGGAGCTGGCACATTTATTACGGTGCACTCCGCACCTCGCCACTGGCACTGAAGAACCATATTCTGACTGGCACAGCACGTCTGGTCCACATCAAACGTTGCACTATTTTGTTAACATATTTATGTGCTTTCATTTTGTTGCCCGTTTGCATGTTAGGAACATATAGTAGCTGCTGTGTGGTTATCTGTGTTCTTTCAGCACGGATATATTATCAGTGCCCCCGTACCATGCCATTATGCTAAACACATGTAATTTAGACGGAAGTGTTTACCAATTATCCACATGGTTAGTTAGAACACTGACAGTCATTTGTGAGATACAGCGATTGTTTAAGTTGGTGCAGCTGGAGAAGTCGACAAAAAAATTTGTGAGCACTTAAACTGACGTCTGCTGACAGGTGTTGGAGAGTAGTGGGCTCTGGTACTGTTTCCTCTCTGTTATACACTTCGGGCACTAGGACCTGGAGCCTGCAGGGGTTGCAACCTCCAGATCAGCACATGCGCGGTCTGACACGCGCTACTTTGTAGAGTGTCACAGTACAGTGCAGACACACAGTACTTAGCTCTTTCCAGGTGTTACCCTGCATATACTGCTGTCACCTGCGTGATCACCACTGACACCCCGAATATTATGGCTACCACAGACATCGCTGTGTCATACCTCCCAACATGACCCTCTCCAGGAGGGACACCATGCTCTGGTCCTGGACTTCCCTGGTAATTTATGATTGGTGGCGGCTCCAGAGGTGGGGCTGCAGCGCAGTTCAAAATTCAAATAGGGGAGTCACACCAACTGCCAGTGAGTCCCAGCCAGTGATGTTGGGCAGTGTGTGAAATGACAGTTGGTGTGGCTCCCCTATTTCAATTTTGAACTGTGCTGCAGCCCCTCCTCTTACCAGGGAAGTCCAGGACCAGAGCATTGTGTTCCTCCTGGAGAGGGTCATGTTTAGAGGTTTGCTGTGTTACTGCTTTTGCCACTGCTAACTCCTGCAATATCGCTGTATACTGCTGTTACCAATGAACCTGCAAACCTTAAGAACATCTGTGTGGCCTAACATCCCAGATATGGGATATATTATTCTGTATGCTTGGAAAATTGTTTTCTGAATAAAGTTTTTTTTTGTAATTAGAGCACATTGCAGACTTTACATCTAAATAAATTAATGTCTTTCCCTACACTGTCATTGGCATTCCCCTCCTTAAATTGCTTACCAGTGCTCCTCATACTTGCTTACTCTGCCGGCCGTCAGGCTCCCGAAAATTGCGTGGTGCTCCCGGCCGCCTGGAAAAGCAGGGCCACCTACCCCCTGCTTCCCCCACACATACTCCTGCAGGGGGGGACAGATAACGCTATTCGCTTTGAATCGCGCCATCTTGTCCCCTACTTCACAATGCCAGCAGTTTCTGCAGGTATGTAGTTATGTGACCGGCGGACAATCCCGATGGCAGAATGCCGGCTAGGGATTCTAGATAGGTGTTGAGATACCGACGCCTATCATATTCCCAATGCCAGAATCCAGGATGATGCGGGCCCGAACTTAGGGTTAGGCGCTCCCCCCCCCCCTCCCCGTGGAGGGTTAGGCTAGGGGAATTGGGGCTAGGCACCCCTGGGGGGTGGTTAGAGTTAGGCACCCCCCCTGGGAGGGTTAGGTGAAGGGTACGGGGAGGGGGGGGTTTGGTTTAGGCTCTCCCGGGGGGAGGTTAGGGTTAGGCACTAGGGGGGGGATGTTAGAGTTAGCCACCCCTAAGGGAGGGTTAAGTGGGGTGGGGAGGGTTAGGTTACTTACATGCCGCTGTCGGGATTTCCTCCCTTCGGCCAGCCGCTGTCGGGATTTGAACCGGCTAAACAGCCGCCGGCATTTCAATCCCATTCCATTTCTGCATTTTGTAATGGGGGCACGTTGATGCGATTGCGTGGTCATGCCCCCCCCGCTCTGCCCCCTAATGCCTAGCAGCCTCAAAGTCACCAATTCTGGTGCTCCTCACAATGACAGCAACAGGAAAACCTCACTGATAATTTCTGTACTGTAGATGATATTGGGCATGTTCCAGATATATACTTAAACCTGATGGTTTACATGTTTGTGGGTCTGCACATGTGCAGAATGAGTCCTGTGTATTAGCATGCAGTGCCCTCTAGCCACAGCACGACTGACATGCTGCAGCCGTTTGGAGGCGGGGAGGGGGCTGCGCCGGGCATCGTTCATGGAAACGGGAACGTTTCCTGGGAGTGTCGAGGTCAGGATGTGCAGTGTAGGATGCAGATTTCCTGGCCTCGCAAGCTTCGGCTTATGCAGCTTGGCCAAAGCAGTAACCATCGTCATGGATGGTCGCCATGGTGACCTGGAGCCTACTGCAACCTCCTGCTGCATTACAATATTAGTTGGACGGTATGGCACAGCCACATCTCTGCAGTCGTGCAATACCATCCACAAATGTATCACGGCAATTGGCACCAAAATCAGCAGCTTTCTGGTTTTTGGCGCTTTCTGGATAATGGGTTTCCTGATGATAGATCCCATTAATGTGTCATATTCAGTCGGCAGCTGACGAATATCTTGCCTTAAGCAATGACAGATAATAATGTGAATGTGGATAGAAAAAAATAACATAATTTACAAATTTTTCATTCATCAAAGAAACGAAAAACCAGCACAACAATAAATATTCTTTACGTCTCATTTTATGTGGTAAGGACTTAACTGTCTGTGATGTTCTGCAGTAACTTTATGCCTCCTATCTCTCAACATGGCCGTCACTACCATTAGGCAGCTTTAGGCAGCTGCCTAGAGCGCAGGCCACTGGAGGGCGCCGATGGTTTCATTAAGTGTAGTGCGGACCGCACATCCGTGTGGCCTGCACTGTACAGTAACAAACACACCGCCACCGGCGGTGTGTTTGTTTTAGCAGCCGATGAGAGTCAGACAGACTCTCATTGGCTGCTCCGCCTTTCAGCTCCCATATTGGGTGATGGGAGAGATGTCATGACGTCTCTCCCATAGTGCAGAGCAGGAGGACGGAGGTGTGGATGGTGACAGGTGCAGGAGCGGGGGTTCAGGTAAGTATAATGTTTAATGTCTGTCTGTGTGTCTGTTTTATGTGTACGGGGCACTGCATAGGGGGGACCACTACTGGGAGGGACTGTATAAGGGACTCTGCATAGGTGGGGTCAACTACTTGGGGCACTGTATAAGGGGCACTACTGGGGGTACTGTATAAGGGGCACTGCATAGGGGGACCACTACTGGGGACATAACATAGGGGTCCACTACTGGGGGCACTGTATAAGGGGCATGGCATAGGGGGACACTACTGGGGCACTGCATAAGGAGGACCACTACTGGGGGCACTGCATAGGGGGGACCACAACTGGGGGCACTGTATAAGGGGCATGGCATAGGGGTACACTACTGGGGCACTGCATAGGGAGGACCACTACTGGGGGCACTGCATAGGGGGGACCACTACTGGGGGCACTGCATAGGGAGGACCACTACTGGGGGCACTGCATAGGGGGGACCACTACTGGGGGCACTGCATAGGGGGGACCACTACTGGGGGCACTGCATAGGGGGGACCACTACAGGGGGCACTGTATAAGGGCTTGTGTAGTTATCTGAGGGAAGGGGGGGCTAGGCTGAAGCTATGCCTAGGGTGCCAAGAAACCTTGCGCCAGCCCTGGCCCTCCAGCTACTGTGGAGCTACACATCCCGGCATCCCATGCCAAAGTTTAAGCTATTAGGGCATGCTAATAGCCATAGAGCTGGTGCAAGTTTTAATGGTGCGCCCAATGGTGGCGTATAGGGAAGGACACACCAATCTGTATTACAGCGTGCACGGATGCTAAAAGTGGGCATCTCAGTCTTTGGACAATCGGCCGTACGGATTTACACGTGTGTAGGACATTTGCATAAACTCGTACAACTCAAAATCAGGCCCTTAGCCTCTGGCCTAGGGCTCAGTGGGCACTGGGGAGCTCAGACTATGGTAACCATTTTCATGTCTTGGATTTATTGAAATGAGTAAACCAAACCTGTGTGTTGCCTAGGGCTAATTCTGTCTAAATACAGTTGGGTTATATACATTTTTGGGTAGGTCCTCCACCACTTTGCAATGCAGTTGTAGTTGTCCCCCAAATTAAGTGTGGTATAGTCCAGTACATCATACCTCACAAGTGCCCTGATTTCAGCGGGTGAGTCCCGCTTTTTGGAGGCTGTCCCATGCGCATGCGCTCGGAGTCCATTCAGTGCTGGGACAGTCCAGCAGCTGCAGGAGCACTGGGCTCGCCTCCAGTGTGAGGAAAAACAGGAGCGTGAAAAGCGGCCATTTCCCCAAAACATCATCCGCCAGGGGCGTGGCCTCTCAGGCACAAAGCCATGCCCCCTTTTACCTGCCGGAATCTATAATGTTGAGATTTATGATTGTATACTTGGGATGGCCGGTCTCAATACCGACATCCAAATCCCGACAAGGGATAATTGGCCCGTCATTTTCAGAGGTTATACAGTATCTTCTAGACATCATAAAGTGTCACTTGTATGCTTTGTTTATCTTATATACCATGTTTCTGTTGCCTCCAGGGAAAATGGCTGATAATTCCTAACACAATGAGACTCTTTAAATAACATGGGGCAAAGAAAATCGTTGTACTGTCTGTAACCCATACCAACCAATCAGGTACCAGCAGTACAGTGTAATCAATCTGATATCTGGTTGGTTGTTATTACAGGTGACATTTTATTAAAAATTCTTTAATAACTTCTATACGCAGCAAATGTCATTGTACACTTATGTTAGAAGGACTGTCTGCTTCTTGTGTCTCCTCTAGAGGAGGAATTCCATATCGGCAAATACGTCTGGCTGGATGTCCCATTCATCTGGTAAATTCTGAGGCTGTGCTACTATTAATTGCTCAGCAGGATCCTTCCACTATTAGCTGTCCTTTAACATTCACTCCAGTGAAGTACCTGCTTCAAAGTGTGTTTGAAGAGCGCCTTCAACGCTCCGGCTGCATACAGGATTCACATCAAGTCAGAAACATCCTGGAAATCAGCATCGCCCAGTGTAGTGTCTTCTAAACCAGAGTGACTTAAGCAGTGCGCTATGCTAGATTTCAGTCACTGTATAAATTGTCTGTTTAAAATACTTAAGTGTTGCTAATGTACTGTATGTATAATCTCTTGCCAATTATAGCGCGTTAACACACTATATAGACAAAAGTAATGGGACACTGGGCCTAATTCAGCAGTGTACACTAGTGTATTGCTGAACACAGATTCCCGATGTCCGGGAATCTGCGCAAGCGCCAGACCCGTTCTGTGAATGTGCAGAACGGGTCTGCGAGGCCGCAAGGAGACTGCCAGCAGAGTGTCAGTGATTGACAGTCTGCTGGCATTTGTGGGCGGAGAGGGGGCGGCAATGGCGTCTGTTTCCCGAAAAGGAGGTGTGCCGCCGCCATTGGGGGGGAGGGAAGAGGCCAGGATCTCCGTCATCTGATGGAGATTTCCTGGCCTTTTACTAAAATCTGCGGCGGCCGGCTGCGGGATCCCATGGGTCGTGCAGCTGGCCAATGGTCCGCAGAGTATTGGCCGATGGTCCGCAAAGTATCGTGATGCCTCCTGCTGCATTACCATAATTGCAAGGATCGCAATTGCAAAGCTGCCTGCATGCAGCTTTGCGTTTGCGGTCCTTGCTGAATCAGGCCCACTGACAGCAAATAGATCAACGAGATTTTATTGCCGTCAGTACCTTGTAGGTCCACCACGTGCACTGATTACTGCAGACAACCTTCTTGTCAAACTGTCCACGAGTACCTGGACAACAACAGGTGGCATGTTTTGCCATTCCGCCTTAAGGGCTGACTCAGCAGCGATTGCAACTGCGATTACGCGCAGGGCAACCAAGTGCCGCGCCGGGCCCGGGTGACAGGGGACGTGGCCTAAGTGTGGGAGGCGCAGCCACGCCCCCTTAGAGAAAAAAACACAGAAAAAAAACACTTTAGCAGCGCCACTTCTGCTGGGAGGGTGGCGCTGTGAGCCCCTCAGCCCGGCGCACAGCCAATAGGGTGCATGATCAGCGTGATCGCTCCCCCCATAGGCATAGGAGACTGCTCCAGCTGCTGCTTAGCAGCTGCGAGCAGTCTCCCACTACAGCCCAGTACACAGCAGCGTGTTCTGGGCTGCTGTGATGTAGAACAGAGGGGGGCCGGTGCTGGACCCAGGTGCCCCTCCAGCAAGCCCGGGCCCGGGTAATTTGTACCCCCCCCTCAATGCCGTTGATTACTCACGCAATCGGACGATTGTTACGTATACATCGCAGTGCGCAAACAGGCCACTGCGATCAGGACTGCGATCACAGTGACTACGCATACCCATCTCAGAGTGATTGACAGGTAGTACCATTTGGGGGTGGTGATGTTGGCAGGCGTGCCAGTGCAGGGGCGTGCATAAATTAGCCACTGCAATGCAATACACAGCTTGAGATCTCACTGCATGCGACTAGGTTTGCAATTCCTGAGTAAGGTCAGAGCTTGTGCAAGTGTGCGTGAGGCTGCAATGGAACTCAATGTTACCGATGGTTTTGCAATCTTGTTAAGTATTACAGATGTATGTAAGGTAAAGGGGGCGTCCGTATGTTAGGCTGCGTATGGCATCACGATCGCAGACATTAGTATATCTTTGCAGTGTGACTGCGTGCGTAATCGCTATTGCGATCACAGTTGCGACCCATACTGTATCAGGCCCCAAGTACAGTGACCAACTGTGACACTGAAGAAGGTCGAGTCATCCTAGAACACAGCCGTCGCTCCAGTTCATCATCCCAGGGGTTCTCATTGGGGTTAAGATCTGGACTCTGAGCTGATCAGTACATCCGGGTTACCAAATTTTCTGTATACCGGTCCAGCGTTACCCGGGAAACATGACAGGTGGCATTGTCATCCTGATAAAAACTAGGGATGTGCGCCGGACCATTTTTGCCGGATTTGGATTTGGTTCTAATTTGTAGTCCGGATTTGGATTTGCCAAACTGCTGTGACTGGCTTTGGATTTGGATTTTTTTACAAAAATTTACAAAAAAAGCTAAAATCACATAAATTTGTCTTTTTTTCTTCCTAGAGTATTATTAACCTCAATAACATTAATTTCCAGTCATTTTAGAACACCTCACAGCTTATAATATTGTTTTCAACATTATTGGCCAAAGGTTGTAGTGAGCTGACTGGTTACTAAGCGACAAAGCAGCGGCACAATGACACAGACACCACAGTATAAAGCACATCTATGAAACATTGCCACACAGCAGTGGCAGAAATGAAAAGTAGTACACCCACCCAGTGGGGTACGGCCAGCAGAATCACAGTACTTGTTTACAAAGTGGGCTACGGCCCAAGGAGTCAAAGGGCACAATCTTATTCACATTACACCACACATAGTGCCCCTGATTCACATTACACCATAAAGTAGTGTCTCTTATTTATGTTACAACACACAGTAGTGCCCCTTTTACACAATGCCCACAGAAGTGCCCCTTTTACACAATGTCCACAGTGGTATGCCCCCCCAGTAGTATGCCCCCCCAGTAGCAGGCCCCACCAGTAGTATGGCCCCCCAGTAGTATGGCCCCCCAAGTAGTATGGCCCCCAGTAGTAGGCCCCCCCGTAGCAGGCCCCCCCAGTAGCAGGCCCCCAGTATTATGCCTCCCAGTAGCAGGCCCCCCCAGTAGTATGCCCCCCCAAGTAGCAGACCTCCCCCAGTAGCAGGCCCTCCCCCAGTAGTATGCCCCCCAGTAGTTTGCCCCCCCCCAGTAATATGCCCCTCCAGGAGCAGGCCCCCCCAGTTGTATGGCCCCCAGTAGCAGGCCCCCCCAGTAGCAGGCCCCCCAGTAGAATGGCCCCCCAGTAGTATGCCCCCCCAGTAGTTGTGCCCCCCAGTAGTGCCCCCGGCCCTTACACACATAAAAAAAATAAAAAACTTACCTGAATCCCCGCTGCCGTGCCGTCCGCTCTGCATCCACGCGACGAGGAGGGAGCCGGAAGACGGAGCTCCTGAGTGAGCTCCAGCCGGCTCCCTCCATGCAGCAGCCAATGAGAGTCTGTGTGACTCTCATTGGCTGCTGTAACAAACACACAGCTGCCGCTGGCGGCTGTGTGTTTGATCTGTGTAGGGCAGACCGCTATCACAGCGGTCTGCCCTACACTCGAGCAGCCCTGATGTCGGATTCTCTAGTTCAGCCCCGAACGGGGATCCGAGCCAGGCGGGGAACACCCAAACACAGAATCTGAACCGCTCATCTCTAATAAAAACATTTGTTATTTCCATAGAACTGCCACAATGTAGGGAGAACAGTTATCGAGAACATCTCTATACTTCTTTATTCTTCACAAACACATGGCTGCTGCACATAGTTGCCGACTTTCTGGCTGCTCCTTCCGGGATGGAGCAGGCAGATCGGCAGGGCAGGGCGTGGCCCACAAAAGAGGGCATGGCCGGGCAGATGACTGTCGTTTGTGGGCGTGACGGGGGCAGGGTCACCCGATCGCGTCATTTTGACCCCACCCCACTACACAATGCCGATAATACAGACATTGTGAAGCAGGGGGAGGGGCCAAAATTGCGTGATTCACTCCCCTTCCCTGCTGCAGGGGTTTAACAGTTAATTGGAGGGGGGGTGGGTCAGGAGGATCGGCGGCCGGGAGTCTTGCCTGCCTTTTCGGGGGGCCAGGAGCTGCACCTGATTATCGAGAGGGTAGGCAACCTTGCTGCTGCAGGCAGTAGGAGCACACCATTAGCTTGCGCAGGGGTGTCCAATCCAGGGCCGTAACTAAGGCGGTGTGACCTCTGCCATGGCACAGGGCACCAGGGGCGTATCTACCCATTGGCCAGGATGGCACTCGCCAGGGGCGCCGACCAAAGGGGGAGCTCCGTCTAGCACCAGTAGCCAAGGGGTGGACAAGTCCCCCAGCCCCACAAGTGTAGGGCAGACCACAGTGATAGCGGTCTGCCCTACACCGTTTACAAACACACAGCCGCCAGCGGTGTGTGTAAGCCTGGCACTACAGGGGGGCACTGAAATAGGGGGTGGTAGCTACTGGGGGCACTTTATGGGGGGTGCCCGTTACTGGGGGGCACTGTATAGGAGTGGTCACTACTGGGGGCAATTTATGGGGTGGCCACTACTGGGAGCACTGTATAGGGGTGGCCAATACTGGGGGCAATTTAGGGGGGTGGCCACTTATGGGGGCACTATATAGGGGGGACTACTACTGGGGGCATTGTATAGGGGGGGACTACTACTGAGGTCTAGTACTGGGGGGCACTGTATGGGAGGACTACTACTGGGGGGCACTGTATAGGGGGGCTACTACTGGGGGCACTGTATAGGGGGGCTACTACTGGGGGCAATGCAGCATAGGGGGGATTACTACTGGGGGATTACTATTGGGGGCACTGCATAGGGGGGGTGGGGGGCGCCAGTCCATTACATTGCCAGGGGCGCTTCGATCACTAGATACACCCCTGCAGGGAACCGCAGGGCAGGGGGCACTGTTTGTTCCTGTCAATTTTCTATTTATTATCATTCTCACTTGTAGCTTCCTCTTCTTCTATCCCCAGCATCTCCTGGCCTCCCCTATCTCTTCCCTGGCCCTTACCCATGAGCCCATGGCCCTTTTTGGATGCTCATCTTATGTCCCTATTTGTAAAATAGGGGAGGGGGCGCCAATGCTCTTTCTGGCACAGGGCACCAAAAAATCTAGTTACGGCTCTGGTCCAATCACTTTTGTCTACATAGTGTCATTTTGTCACTTCCAGTTGTTTTGTTTATGCACATTTTGAGCTATAAAGACGCTCTGCGCGGCGAGTCACCAGGGACCTGGCATGCCGAGAGAGGGGCTACAGTATTTGCCGTTACATGAGCAACAGTGTGTGAGGACATAACTAGATCTTAATATACATGTAGCTTAAAGTAAACTGTATCTGTGGAAACTAAAACGTGCTGATGCACCTTCATGTTCAGCTTTTAAATAGACTGAAGTTTTAAGCAAATATGATGACTTGTAACTTCCAGTGGTTGTATACAGTATTTATATATAGATAAAAGATTTTTAATGGAAACACACAAGTGGTTTTTATTGTTTAATGCCATTTTTCTGACCCTGTTTGTTCTCTCCAGAGGACACATATATATGTAAAATATATTTCTTGCTATGGTTTCTAACCAGTCATATAGGTCTGGTTCCCCTCAGGAGAGGCATTCTAGACATATATTTCCATCACGTTAATGGGAGGTAATTTTAGTGGAGGCACATCAAAAGGAATCTGTGACTGTACGGATATACGTAACAGTACGGTAACGGAATATCTTGGAACATAAGGGGGCAGGGCTGTAGTGAGCCTTGTCGGACCCCAGCAATGTTAGGGGGCGTGGCCTAATGTCAGTAGGCGTGGTCACTCCTCCTTAAGACAAGTGGAGTTGTTTCCCATATCAGCTAATCAGCTATCATTTATCAAGTGCATTTTATAAAATGGTAATTAAAGTTCGGTTGCTATGAGAAACTTTACATGTCTTCTTTAGAAGGTTTGCGACATCTCCCCATAATCATCTATAACATGATAAGACCGTGAATCATATACAGTAGTATAACGGTAGGCAAGCTGTGGATCTTCAGCTGCTGGAGAACTACAAACTCCACCTTGCCTGGCCTGACAAGTTCTGTTCAGTATTAGTTTACATGGGATAACAGATACATAATAGAGAAAATCTATTTCATCCCTATATTAGGGTGTAGCTCAATCCTTTTTTTCATCAAACGAATGCGACAAATATTCATTCAAACTAGGGGTGAGCGGGTTCGGATTTCTGAAATCCGAACCCCCCCGAGCCCCCCCGATCCGAGGCAGATCCGATTCAGGCTCGACTTTTCCCGCCTGACTCGGATCTGAAATCGAGGCAAAACTTCATCACCCCGCCTTCCAGGTCTCGCTGGTTTTGGATCCTATATAAGGTACCCGCGTCGGCACCATTTTCTCACTCGGCTGTGGACAGTGAAGAGGGAGGGTGGGAGTTAGGGCTGGCTGGGCTGTGTAGTGTAGTGTAGTGCAGAGTAGTGTTGTGCTGTGCTGTGCTGCGCTGTGCTGCTGTTGTCCATAGGGGCTGTGTCCACTACTTCAAAGTCCATAGGGGCTGGCTGTGTTGTGCTGTGCTGCTGTTGTTAATAGGGGCTGTGTCCACTACTTCAAAGTCCATAGGGGCTGGCTGGACTGTGTTGTGCAGTCAGTTCTCCATAGGGGCTGTGTCCACTCCAAAGTCCTGTGCAGTGTCCCAGTCCTAAAGGGGTGCTGTAGTGTTGTCCAGGGGGTGCTCTGTCCATCAGGGGTGCTCCCCCCAAGTGCTAAAAAAATAATATTTTTTCTGTGTTTGTGAATTGTGTGCGCAGTAGCCGCACGTGCATCAACAAAGTAGTGCCAAGCACGCGCCTGTGTCATAAGTAAAGGGCCGGCTGGCTTGACCGTTAAAGGGTGCTGTAACCCCCAAAGTACACACCAGTCCAAACCAAATAAAAAAATATTTTCTGTGTTTGTGAATTGTGTGCGCAGTTGCCGCACGTGCATCAACAAAGTAGTGCCAAGCGTGCGCCTGTGTCATAAGTAAAGGGCCGGCTGGCTTGACCATTAAAGGGTGCTGTAACCCCCAAAGTACACTCCAAACCAAATAAAAAAATATTTTCTGTGTTTGTGAATTGTGTGCGCAGTAGCCACACGTGCATCAACAAAGTAGTGCCAAGCGTGCGCCTGTGTCCCATAAGTAAAAGGCCGGTTGGCTTGTCCGTTAAAGGGTGCTGTAACCCCCAAAGGGCACTCCAAACAAAATAAAAAAATATATTTTTTTGTTTGTGAATTGTGTGCGCAGTAGCCGCACGTGCATCAACAAAGTAGTGCCAAGCGTGTGCCTGTGTCATAAGTAAAGGGCCGGCTGGCTTGTCCGTTAAAGGGTGCTGTAACCCCCAAAGTACACTCCAAACAAAATTAAAAAATATTTTCTGTGTTTGTGAATTGTGTGCACTGTAGCCGCACGTGCATCAACAAAGGAGCAGCGCCAAGCGTGCGCCTGTGTCCCATAAGTAAAGAGCCGGCTGGCTCATTTCTTAAAGGGTGGTGTAACCCACAAAGTGCACTACTCTTCAGCAAAAATAAAAAAATATTTTCTGTGTTTGTGTGCGCCTTAGCCGCACGTATATATCAATATAACATAAATGGAGGACCAAACTTTCTCCGATAAAAATAAAATAGGGAAAGATCAAGAACCACTTCCTCCTAGTGCTGTTGCTGCTGCTGGGAGTTGTTCATCAACCCAGAGAGGAAGTAGGAACACCACTACTTTTACAAAACAATTGACCCTCCAACAGTCCCTAGCGAGGAGGATGAAGTACGACAGCAGTCATCCTGAAGCAAAACGTATAACTGAGGCCTTGACTGCTATGTTGGTGTTAGACGTGCGTCCGGTATCCGCCATTAGTGCAGTGGGATTTAGACAATTGATGGAGGTAGTGTGTCCCCGGTTCCAAATCCCGTCTAGATTCCACCTGCATCCTCAAAGCAGCAGCGACAAGCGTGCGTCTGTCTGTTAAAGGATGATGTAACCCTCAAAGTGCGCTCCACAAACAATAAAAAAATTATTCTTTTTTTTTATCTTTGTGAAATGTGTGGGCTGTAGCCGCACCTGCATCCTTAAAGCAGCAGCAACAGGCGTGCGTCTGTCTGTTAAAGGGTGGTGTAACCCTCAAAGTGCGCTCCACAAACAATAAAAAAATTCTTCTTTTTTTTTCTGTCTTTGTGAATTGTGTGGGCTGTAGCCGCACTTGCATCCTCAAAGCAGCAGCGACAAGCGTGCGTCTGTCTGTTATAGGGTGGTGTAACCCTCAAAGTGCTCCAAAAAATAAAAAACTATTTTTTTTATGTGTTTGTGACTTGTGTGCGATGTAGCAGCACGTGCATCAACACAGTAGCAGCGCCAAGCGTGCGCCTGTGTCATAAGTCAAGGGCCGGTTTGGACATTTGGTCCGGACTGAAGGACGTGCCAACAATTTCTGACAAGTCTACTGTCACTGCATATGATACTGTCCTCAAAGCAGCAGCGACAAGCGTGCGTCTGTCTGTTAAAGGGTGGTGTAACCCTCAAAGTGCGCTCCTTAAACAATAAAAAAATTCTTCTTTTTTTTCTGTCTTTGTGAAATGTGTGGGCTGTAGCCGCACCTGCATCCTTAAAGCAGCAGCGACAAGCGTGCGTCTGTCTGTTAAAGGGTGGTGTAACCCTCAAAGTGCGCTCCACAAACAATAAAAAAATTCTTCTTTTTTTTTCTGTCTTTGTGAAATGTGTGGGCTGTAGCCGCACCTGCATCCTTAAAGCAGCAGCGACAAGCGTGCGTCTGTCTGTTAAAGGGTGGTGTAACCCTCATAGTGCGCTCCACAAACAATAAAAAAATTCTTCTTTTTTTTCCTGTCTTTGTGAATTGTGTGGGCTGTAGCCGCACCTGCATCCTTAAAGCATCAGCGACAAGCGTGCGTCTGTCTGTTAAAGTATTACATCGGTGACAGCATCCAAGTAGGCATGTCAGACGTACATGTACTGGCAGGAAAAAGACGCAATTTGGAGGCCCCTGTACAAACTGGCTCTATTTTACCTGAGTTGCCCCCCCTCCAGTGTGCACTCCGAAAGAGTATTTAGTGCAGCCGGGAACCTTGTCAGCAAAAGGCGTAGAAGGTTGCTTCCACAAAATGTGGAGAAGATGATGTTCATAAAAATGAATTATCAACTCTTCCAGGGAGACCAGCCTCCAGAACGTACAGAGGGACCTGTGGTGGTGGATTCCAGCGGGGACGAATTAATACTCTGTGAGGATGAGGATGTACACAACACTGAAGAGGGTGATGAATCGGTGAATGAGGAGGATGAGGACGACATCTTGCCTCCGTAGAGCCAGTTTGTGCAGGGCCAGATTAATTGCCAGCTTGTTTTGTGGGTGCCCAAACGAACCAATCATTTCAGCCACAGTCGTGTGGCAGACCCTGGCGCTGAAATGATTGGTTTGTTAAAGTGTGCATGTCCTGTTTATACAACATAAGGGTGGGTGGGAGGGCCCAAGGACAATTCCATCTTGCACCTCTTTTTTTTCTTTGAATTATGTACTGTTTGGGGCCTAGTTTTTCAAACTGCCATCCTGTCTGCCACTGCAGTGTCACTCCTAGATGGGCCACGTGTTTGTGCCGCCCACTCGTGTCGCTTAGCATAGTCATCTATCTACCTCGGTGCAACCTTTTGGACATAAAAACACTATTGTGAGGTGTGAGGTGTTCAGAATAAACTGGAAATGAGTGGAAATTAAGGTTTTTGAGGTTAATAATAGCATAGGAGCAGAAAAATCAACACATTCTGTGATTTTAGCTGTTTTTATGCTTTTTTTAAAAAAAATACAGATCCAAAACACAAAACCCAGAACCCAAAACACCGAAGGGTGGTTTTGGCAAAACCAATCCAGATCCAAAACACGAAGAAAGATCCAGATCCAAAACCAAAACACAAAACACGAAAAGTGGCCGGTGCACACCCCTAATTCAAACCCCGATCCCAGAGCAGTGGCAGAACTTCTATGTGCAGGTGGTGCGGCAGACCTGGGGCTTGGCAGTGGGTTTATCTGGCAATCCAGGGACCCCTCACCACCCCAGGCACCAGCTGAGTGGGCAGGTAACAGGACCTTTGCATGTAAGCTACATTTGAGGGCATGTCGAGGAGGTGTAGACCCAGTTAAGTTGCCCATATGCAGACATAAAGGGCTGGTGTTAGTGTGCGCTGATAGTAATTATGGCTGCTTAACCAAGCGAATGAATAGGGACAGTGTGGTTGCATAGATGCATACAACACACGATGCAGGTGCAATTACGCCTGAGCTATGTGCATCTTAGAATAGGCCTCACAGTCATCGTGTATACATGGCTTCACTAAAAGCACAATAATATTACATTGATGTGCAAACAATATATATAAGACCCTAAACCTGGGATCTCGGAGACGATTAATAATGATTGTGATGACAGTATTTTAAATGCACATTTGACCTCAGTAAAGCCATTGCATATCAGTTATTAGAGACACGTGAAGAGAGAGGCCTTAGTGTTGGGTACCAATTCTGTTTTATTCCACCATTTATCTTGGCAAATCTAAATGTCTTTATGTTGAGGAGACTCTGGGGTCGATTCAGACCCGGACGCTAAGCTGCGCTCTCTCGCAGCCAAAAGGGGCCGGGTATGCAAAAGGACACCCTCTATGTCTTAGAGAGCGCCGGTATAAAGACACCCACTTTTCTTTCTTAACACACGTTATTGGAGCTGCATGCAGCCCTTGGGGTCGACCCTACCCCGCCGCGAGCGCTGCGATCACTGCTGGTTGAAATACAACCTAGTGACGTGTACAATGACGCTTCCATGCTAATTATGCACACCCATAAAACTCAGTTTTGACGCCCAGACACGCCTGCATTCGCAGCACCACTCCCCCGTTCACAAGCACCGTCCCCTGTCACCACCCACACTCAAATTAGCGTCCAGTCTGTGTACTACGAGCGCACAATTCCCGAGTGCAGTGAGTGACTTGCGCATGCGCATATTGACGCATACGCATGCACAGACGGGCGACTATCGGCCATCGCGTGCGTTCTTGGCTTAGCGTCCGGATTTGAATCAGGCCCTCTCTGTCTTGTACTTTAAACATATTTTACAGGTTTTTAGAGATATTGATCAGTACAAGTCTATTATTTATTATCCTTTCATGTTGTTGCATTTATTGTTGAAGCACTGTGCATGTTTAGTGTAACATTGTAGCACTGTTCATATAATTACTGTAGCAGTACAGTCAGGGTATATACATCATTATTAGCGCCCACCAAACTGTCGCACCCCTGCACCCAACAATTTAGCTTTTTGTAGCTGACTGCCTCCATCATCATTTGCAGTAAGGTTTAGCAGCTGTTCCATTAAACAAAAGCTTATAAGTTCCACAGATGATATTTATTTTAAAATAAGAAGCCAGTTGAGCATAACAAATATACAACGAATGAAAGCACAATCCCACAGGAGTCATTTATGTATAATATAAATGGTTCATCACAGTTATCTGCAGAACAATATGCAGGTGGGTGTATGGACAGGTCATGCACTGGCAGATCATTTGGTGGTAGAGATGAACTGTAGATTTTCCAGATTGAATTCCATGACAGAACAGGCCGTTTCCCAGGGATGAAAAGCTCCGTGTTTGTTTTTCCAATGTCATTCTGCAGTGTAATTCCAAATTCTACCTTACGCATTTCGTAGGATTTATAGCCTATGAATAGTGCTGAAATGATGTTCACTTCTTCAGGGAACACCAATTCCGCCCCTAAATGCAAATATTTGACATAACGGTAATGAAAAGTTTGTTCAGGGCCAGCGCCAGGGGTCGGAGCACCCTGTGCCGGCCCTTGAGAAGGCGCTCTTACATAACGCATGTCAAAGCAGCGGGCGACCGAATTTGGGGGTGTGGCCTAATTACCATAGGCCATGCCTCCTATGTGACGTTATTATTTGGAGGTGTACCCGCATGGCACGCCTCCAAATAACGTCAGGCTTGGGGTAAAGCCCAGCACCGTCACTGGCTAGGCTTTCCCCAGCCCTCTCCCGTCAGTGAATGGTTGCCACGTGCATTCACGCTCCTGGGGTCCGGCACAGCCGCACAGCTGCGGTGGTGGGGGTCCCCAGCCTCCCGATTTGACCACCCGCGGACCACTTAGGCCCGTGGGTGCTGGGGAGGGGTGCGCCGTCTACGGGTGGCGCCCCTGTGCGATCGCACTGTTCGAACACCCCTAGAGCCGGCCCTGCATTTGTTTATCGCTACCTATATTCAGGACCCCCCTGTATCCTGCCATTTACAGCGAATCGGTCGTAATGGCCACTCCTTGTACTGGGTGATAACGCAAACGCAGTACTGCATATAACTAGTGGTTACGTGATGTTACAAATTACTCTGTCACAATCTTTGCACATGAAAATCTAGAAAATAGACAAAGTATGCCTCTAACCCGCAAGTGCGCTGTCTTGGAGTTACTCTTGACTCTTCCATCTCCTTCAAACGACACATTCAGTGCCTTTCGCAGTCCTGCCATTTCCATCTCAGAAACATCTCCAGGATCAGGTAAGTAAGTTGGTGGTACAATAATCAACTCTCAAGGGAGCAACATGTAAACAATAAAACAAGTGCAATAATAAGCTCTATGGGAGCAAATAATAACACCGAGTGGAATAATAACTCGAGTATAACCAAGTACGTACCAGTTTGAGGAAGTTAGTGTGTTTCGGGTAGTTAAAGGTGCGTATTTATCCAGATAAAACCCACACCAGACACTCACAAACATAGGTCTCAGTCCTGGTTCATGTAGCTGCACACATATGTGTTATTATTTGCTCCCATAGAGCTGATTATTGCATGTCTTTATTTTTTTTACATACTGCTCCTTTGTGAGCTAATTTTATAAATCTCAAATGCATTATATTTACCTAACTGCTTGCTGACACATATCTTCAGCTCTATATATTATTCATATTGCCTAAAGATAGATTTATTTATTTTTTTATATATTATTTTTACTGTTTATCTACGATAATACTCCCAGCGCTCAGGTTAACCACCAACTTACTTACCTTTACGTTATTTCATGGGGCAGGGATACCCATAGTGGTATACCGTGGCTGCATAAGGAGAGGGTGCGCTCTAGTAGTTTACCAACTATATTTCCAGCATCTCCAGGATCAGACCCTTTCACACCGTGGATGCAGCTAAGATCCTCATCCACACACTGGTCATTTCCTGACTGGACTACTGTAACCTCATGTTATCTGGCTTCCTACCTCTCTCCACTCCTATCTGTCTTCAATGGTCAACTACCTCTCCAAACCAGGCATGTGACTACATACTTACTGACTTATCGCTGCACCTTTCTGGGACCTGCTGCTCTCATCTTCGGGGGTAGAGCCTGACTATAGGCCTCATTAGGCCCCGCCCCTTTACAGGAAAGCCTCACGATTTGCGGGTTCATGAGGAGGGGGCGGGGCTAAATGCAGCAATTCGAGTCATTTAGCCATGCCCCCTCACTACGGACCTGGAAGTGGGTGGGATGCAGGTGAGTTGCCTACTCTTTCAGGGGTGTGGGTGGTTCCCCGAAAAATCATGAGCCTCCCGGGAGAGTAGGCAAATATGCGTAACTACTGTGGTGAAGGGTGTGCGATTGCTATGGGGCCCGCCTCCCCCAGCTCACTAAGAGAATCTGGGAGGAGGTGTGGCTATGATGACATCCCCGGAACACGGCCACCCCTCCTCCCAGCTTCAGTGAGGAGAGTTGGAGCGGCGCGCCGGGCTCAGGAGGTAAGTAGTGCGGGGCTGGAGGGTGATGGTGGGCGGGCGATGGGGGACATAGGTTGCCTATGGGATCCACGTGGAAATTTTGTTATGGGTCCCCCATACCTAATTACACCCCTGCTCCAAACGTACTATTAATAATTATAATATAGCTGGATAGTGGTATTATGGTAGGTGTAAGTAAGCATTTGTACCAGTGATCAGCTTCAGCTCTAACTGTGCCACATTATCAAAATCCATGTGAGGTCACAAGAGATGCCTCACACCTCCCAGCCCTGATTATTCTGCAGGCATTGCTGCTGATAATATCATACATGTAGCCAAATCCACAATTATTCTCCCCCACGGTTACCAGAGGAGCTTACTAAACAATTTGCTGACAAGGAAAATGCAAGGGATAATTTAATGTATACTGTATTAGTAATAGTTACATAAACTTTGCAAACACCAAAATCTGGAGAACCCCAAATCTATGACCTTCCCTGAGTATTCTGCATTTACTGTCATATTGCTATCAGTTATTAGATGCATATAGCATTATATATCATGCTATTACATTCTGATATCTTACTGAGGCGTTGCACATATTACACATAGTATTAGGGTAATATTTATAACAACTGATCTGAAGTAAAAAATGTCACCTATAGCAACAGATTAGACGATTGCTTTCATTAGAAAGTAGAAATGAAAAAAGAAAATGAACAGAAAGCGCCAGAATTTGATGGATAATAACTTTTTCCTCTACAGTAATTTCCAAAAATATTTCCTATTGTTTCTGTGCTTTAATATGTTTATAAACGCATTATTTTATACTGATGGAAACAGACATCTGCTCAGTTACAGTACAACACGGTTCCTCTTGTACAACTGTGAAATATGCTAGTACAATGCATTGTTATATAGGACAGAAAGCCCCGGCTTTCTCAGGATACGTTCTCTCACCTTGGAGGGTGATTTGCAGTAGAATAATGGGGTCCTGAGGTGGACTGGGAATCAGTAATGTTGTTTCCAGATTGGAGGGGGGGGATCCCAGCTGTGTTGTACGAGTTATCAGGAGGAGGGAGCGCAGAGACTTGTAGAATACGGCTCTATTAGAGGGAACACCAGCTGCTCTACTGTTATTCCATGTAACACAAAGTGCCCGAGGTTCTCACTGGGCTCAGATTTAATCACAGTGACATTATCATCAGCAGATCTGACCAATCACAGCAGGACGGTTGCAGTCACAATGAATTTACATATTGGTTTTTATTGTACGTTGTGTATGAGACCGGCATGTCTGCAGAAAATGTATTTGCTACGCTACAATAATCATAAATTAAATATATAAAACAGACGAATGCGCTGCTGCAATAAACACACTGGAAAGGCAGTACAGCAGTACCCGTATATGGCACCACAACTGAAACCAACTAGCTCTCTATGGGGGAGATTTATCATTGATAAGTTATCAAGCCTTGAGGACAAGTGGAAGGGCCCACAGCAACCAATCAGATGTAGTGTATTAGATAAATGAAAGCTAGGATCAGATTGGTTGCTATGGGTAATAACAACACTGTCTATTTTATAAAGTTGGATAAAATTCCCCCCGATTGTTAAAGCTGTTATTAATATAGAATGGGGGCAGTGGGGGATGTAAAGGCTGTTTACCGTGAACTAGGGCTTATACGCTCTGAGAGCTCATTTAGGGGGTCTTTTCTTAAAAATAATGGATGGGAATGGAACACCATACCAGTATTTTGCCTAGGGCCCAATATGGGGGTCTATTCACTAAGCCTTGGAGAGAGATAAAACGGAGAAAGAAAGTCCCAGCCAATCAGTTCCTAACTGTCATATTTCAAACACAGCCTGTAAACTGACATTTAGAAGCTGATTAGCTGGTACCTTATCTTTCTCCACTCTATCTCTCTCCAAGGCTAAGGTGAACAGGACGCCATGCTCTTTAACATGCCCCAGGAGATAGAATCCCAGGTCATAGAATTTAGTACACCTACACATGTTGACATCAACCCAGGTCAGGTTTGCCTACCCTCACGATTTGGTCGGGAGCCTCCCGAATATCTGGTGCCGCTCCCGACCCAACGGAATGGGCAGGAAAACCTCCAGGCTGCCGCCTGACCCCCACGTTACTTACAGGAACCCCCGCAGCGGAGGGGGCCAGTGACGCGATTCGCGCAGAATCGCATCATCGTGGCCCCGCCCCCTGCTTCACAATGCCAATATTTTCGGCATTGTGGGGGGGCGGAGCAACGATGATGCAATTGTGTGGCCCCTCCCCCAATGCCACATCATAACCCGGCCACGCCCCCGCTGTGCTCAGACATTCAGCTCCCTCCCAGAAGGAGGGAGCTGAATGTAGGCAAGTATGACCCAAGTTAAGGCAATGGGAAGTCTATGTACTAAGCCTTGGAGAAACATAAAGGGGACGGAGACAAAGTACCAGCCAATCAGCTCCTGTCACTTTATAGGCTGTGTTTGAAAAATGACAGGAGCTGATTGATTGGTACTTATCCCCGTCCACTTTATCTCTGTCCAAGGCTTAGTACATACACCCCTTAGTTTGAAACATGAGGGAGATGTATCAAATCCTGGAGAGAGATAAAGTGGAGCGAGGTAAAGTACTAACCAATCAGCTGCTAACTTCAATTTTACAGAGTGTATTTGAAAAATGACAGTTAGGAGCAGGGCCAGACTGGGGTTAAAAATAGGCCCTAGCATTTAGAGCGCACAAGCCCACCTCGGCATCAGCATCTGGCCCCAGGCGTAGACTCCTCCCCTTACTATTCCTGACTCCTCCTAACTAGTCTATGCTCTAATAATATAATTAACAAGATTAAGAATTAAAAACATACACGTATACATCATTCTCTGTATTAAAATACACACAACAGAGCTCATCCTACAGGGGATTGAAACATGTGCCATAGTCAGACATTTGGTATTTAGTTGGTTCTGTTAGGTAAAGCCGGCACTTCATTAGTGTAGGTCACACACAAAGAAAACGGAAGGCATTTTCCCAATTGACCAATCCTTGGCTTACCAGTTGTAGAGGATTAGATGGAATTCACTGTAGGAATTTTTTAGGACAAGTGCGCTGTACCCAGAGGAGGACACTTCTGTGCATACCAAAGCAGAGCCTTAACTACCATTTTAATCCCCTGTGTATATAAAGAGCATTGGTGTTTCTCTACACTTTGTGAAGTAGAGATGCTTGCTGGGAATGGGCGTGACCACACAATAGCACCACCAATTCATCCTTAGGATCATTACACCACACAATAATGCCCCTTATTCAAGTTACTTCACACAGTAGTAGTGCCTTATAACACATTATGCCATGCAGTAGTAGTGCCTTATATAACACATTATGCCATGCAGTAGTAGTGCCTTATAACACATTATGCCATGCAGTAGTAGTGCCTTATAACACATTATGCCATGCAGTAGTAGTGCCTTATTACATATTATGCCATGAAGTAGTAGTGCCTTATAACACATTATGCCATGCAGTAGTATTGCCTTATTACATATTATGCCATGAAGTAGTAGTGCCTTATTACAAATATGCCATGAAGTAGTAGTGCCTTATTACACAGTATGCCATGCAGTAGTAGTGCCTTATTACACATATGCCATGAAGTAGTAGTGCCTTATTACATATTATGCCATGAAGTAGTAGTGCCTTATAACACATTATGCCATGCAGTAGTAGTGCCTTATTACATATTATGCCATGAAGTAGTAGTGCCTTATAACACATTATGCCATGTAGTAGTAGTGCCTTATAATAACACATTATGCCGTGCAGTAGTAGTGCCTTATTACACATATGCCATGAAGTAGTAGTGCCTTATAACACATTATGCCATGCAGTAGTAGTGCCTTATTACATATTATGCCATGCAGTAGTAGTACCTTATAACACATTATGCCATGCAGTAGTAGTGCCTTATTACATATTATGCCATGAAGTAGTATTGCCTTATAATAACACATTATGCCGCACAGTAGTAGTGCCTAATAACACATTATGCCATGCAGTAGTAGTGCCTTATTACACATATGCCATGCAGTAGTAGTGCCTTATTACACATATGCCATGCAGTAGTAGTGCCTTATTACACATATGCCATGAAGTAGTAGTGCCTTATAACACATTATGCCACGCAGTAGTAGTGCCTTATAATAACACATTATGCCATGCAGTAGTAGTGCCTTATAACACATTATGCCATGCAGTAGTAGTGCCTTATAATAACACATTATGACATGCAGTAGTAGTGCCTTATAATAGCACATCATGCCACACAGTAGTAGTGCCTTATAACACATTATAAGGAAGCGTGAGACTGGCGCCAATTTCCCTGATAGATCCTATGGTAGATCCAGACGTGCAGCTTGGAATGGCAGGAGCCTTTCAACAATGCCCCTCGAAAGACAGTTATGGAAATGCAGGATGGTTCCAGCGCTTTCTATGATCTATACTATGACTTTACTTGATAGTGTTCTCGATGTGTTCGGAGATATATAAAAAACAGAATGCAATATCGTATAATACCGTCAAAAAAAGGTTTTCTATTTTAAGAAATATAAATGCACTCACTATGTACCAGTGGGTGATAGACGTTGGACACAATTTTGAGCGTGGTCCTGTGGTGGTTGTAAATTGCAACTTAGATCTGGATACCTTTGGGTCACTCCAGGTCAGTGTAGATAGATATGGGGAAACACATACAGTATGTCAGGCCTCCATAGTGCAAATCAGGAAAACCAACACAAGTCCTACAGGGTTATGCAATATACTCACCTTGAATGGAGTGTGATGGAAGCATTGGAGATTTGTATTGAAAACCAATGTCTGTCGGTTTAATATAGGGTTTGTTGAGCTTTGTGTTGATATTCAAATCCAAAAAGATTTTGCTTACAAAAATCCAGTGATAAAATTATTTATAATTTATTAGTCTATAATGGTGTTATCTAATTACACCAGATGATGATAAAAATAATTTTCATTGGGGGGAATTCAATTCAGTGCGATGTTGAATAGCGACGGGAGGGAGCTCCCGAAGCTATTCAATACACCGCGCTGTTTGGGCGGGCTAAGGATTTCTTCTCACACCCCCCATGGGATGCGAGGAGAAATCCGACCAAAGTGCCTGACATCAGCTGTCTTTCTGCATAGCGCGGCGCTAACAGCCACGCACCCAACACTTGGGTCAGAGAATTCCAGTTACCGCGCCTTAACAAGGGAACCAGAACCGGCATTCTCCAACCACACAGCGCACTGAATTGAATAGCTCTGGGAGCTCGCTCCTGGCGCTATTCAATTCACGTTGAATTAAATCGCCCCCATTGTGAGTAGAGACATTACAAAAAATTATTACAATGAAATAACGCAATTTAGAGCAAAAAGATAATTTAAAAATTATCTATGAATAAAATAATAATAAAATACAATTAAAAAATATATATTTTTAAAACAGATACTGCTTCTGCTGTAAGCATACGTTGGTTCTATGAAAGGCGTTGCTAGGTAAGCAGGGCATTGCTTTGCCCAGGGCCCACACTGCTGATAAGACAACCCTGCTCTCATCCTTGCCATCCTGTGGGTGCAGCCACCGATGTCCCCCTGTACAAACAATTTTCTTGTATATTTTAAGAGGGGTTGTGGCCCCGCCTTTCCAAATTACCAAAAAAATGGTAGTTGCTCAGATCAGCTTAATTGCATAACACAGGTGCTTGTAAAGGGCGGGGTTTACACTGAACACAGAAAAAAAAGAGATTTGCCCCCCAGCACACTGCAGCAAAAACAATACTTAAATCCTACATAATAATAGCGATTCAGAGGTATTAGTTACACACATTTGCAAATATATGAATAAGCGCCAGGCCAATCGTCAAGGCTCCTCTATACTGGCGTCCCTAAAATTAAGGGGCTCACTTCCGAGAAGCAAGGCACCCCAAAAAAATTCCAGCCAAGGGCCATCCCCAGGGCATCACACGAAAAAGGGACAAAAGGTGATAGTGAAGTATAAAGAAAAGATGTGTAAAGATAAATCAATAAGTGTTAATGAAATGATAAAGAATTAAAATGACATAAATAATGTACAAACAAATAGAGAAGTGATAAAAGTATTCTATGTGAATTAAGTGGTGATGCCATGAGAAAGGCCCAGTCAGAACCCCCCGGGGGCTCCACTCCCAAACGCTCACCCCAAAATAATTATTGCTACATAATGGTAGCACCCACTCTGGGTCATATAATTACAATTGATGTACTGCATGGTAACAGTACATATATAAGCTGAGAGCTAACTTACCTTGGAGGTACCCCAAAAAACCTCCACATGGCACTATAAGCATCAGCACCTCCTCCTAATGCTGAGCCTTCATGCCTCTCCAAACTTGCCAAAAAAATGGTAGTTGATCAGATCAGCTTAATTGCATAACACAGGTGCTTGTAAAGGGCGGGGTTTACACTGAACACAGAAAAAAAGAGATTTGCCCCCCAGCACACTGCAGCAAAAACAATACTTAAATCCTACATAATAATAGAGATTCAGAGGTATTAGTTACACACATTTGCAAATATATTCCAAATTACACATGCCCCCGGGACCTGGGCCCACTCTCTATGGCCCTGTTTGAGTATCTGAATACCCTATACACCAGGCTTATAGTGGCATTTGCATAAAGTCGCAGAAGTGCGACTGACAAAAGACGTACACACGCTGAAGCTGCAGAATTAGGCCCAATGTGATATTTTTAGAGGCGACACCAGGTCATACTTGCCTATCCTCCCGATTCGGCTGGGAGCCTCCCGAAAATCGGGTGCCTGCTCCCGGCCCTCCCGGAAAGGCAGGCAAGCCTCCCGACCCCAGCGAGCCAGCTGTATAAACCCCGGCAGCAGGGGGGGGGGGTGACGCGATTCGCGCTGAATCATGTCATCGTAGCCTCGCCCCTTGCTTCACAATGCCTTTAATCGCGGTATGCTCCAGGCCATACCCCCTTTTCGGCACGACACCCCCCCCCCCTGTGTGGTTGCCCGACAGCTTCCTCCCAGAAGGAGGGAGCCAAATGTCGGCAACCCTTCACCAGGACCCCCCTTTGCACTAGGTTTCCTATCTGTCTCAATAAGATTGAAAGTAAAGTGTGATTCGCTAACGTCCTCTCCTTTGGGAGATGCCTGGGTCATTGCTGTAAATGTTATTGCTAGTTACGGTCTCCACAGGAGATATAGTGTAGTCAGGACTTACAGTACTACAGTAGCTGCTGAGGATCATGCTCTGACTATAGAACTCTGTGACACCATTAACCCCACATAATAAATACTGCCGCGTGGAAATGTATATTTATAGGAAGTTTGGCTTAGTTTAATCACCTGGTTATACAACATGTTACAATGTGTATATGTATCCTCCTAATTGATGTCTGATACCTGCTCAGTGTTCAGATGTATTGCCCAGTATTTGCTAAATACAGTCAGTATACAGTTACAGTCCCTTAATAACCAGTGTTTTGGTAAAAGCTTAGCAACTAGAATACATTCTGCAACGTCAGCTACTGAGTATAACATCTTAACCAATTTTTGGATCCATTTACATTTTACAGGCTGCGGGAAATACAATAACAAAATGTAGAAATAAAATGCACTTAATCATGGTTTCCGCAAATGTCTTTCTTTTCAGGCACTTAGAGTAACTGAAGAAATATTCACTAAATTCATTGTTTATCTTCCAGTGTGTTTATAGGGATACTGAAAGTTCTGCATCTGATTCTGATTCTAGCAAACTTCACATGTGCCGCTTTAACTAAACAAAATGATTCCCTCTCTCAGAGTGGAAGGATCAAATGTCCCTTTCACAAAATAGAAGTCTTTAGTACAGCACTTACAGTCAGTAATTAGGAACTTATTCAGACCCGGTCGTTAGCTCTACGAGCTTGCAACCGGGTCGATGTTGCTCCAGTGCGCATGTGCACGACGGAGCCGGCTCCGTCGTGCGCATGCGCGAGACCTGGCTAACGACGGGTGACCCGTCGTTAGGAGTCTCGTAGCAGACGGGGCGAGCTGTCAATGTTGAGTGACAGCTCGCTCCGTTTGCTGGGCGGGCCGGGGGTGTTTGGGGTCGGCCCCACTGACATCATAGCGGTCGTTAGAGCTGTGGGTGTTAACCCACAGCCTAACAACCGACATGGAGGCGGCCGTTCAGGATGTAAGCGACCGCCCTGTTTCAGAACGATCGCTTGCATCCTACGACCGCTTCTGAATGAGGCCCTTAGTGTCTCTCAACAGGACTCTGACCAGGCAGTGAGAGATTGACTACAGAGACTGACACATCCTTTATCAGTCTCCCACAGGCGGACTGGGAATCAAGGCTACTAATCAGCCTCTGTCTACCAGACAGAAGCTACAAACCTGAGGCATATATATCTATCCTCGACAACTTTTCCAGTGTCACAACACCTTCAGGATGTTACCGCCGAAATTCTGACAGGTATCGTGATTCTGGCGCCGGTATTCTAAACGCCCGCACCCCACTTGCAGGGATTATGACGGCATCCCAAATGTATACATAGATTCATTTAATATACGTATGTCAGTGGTTCCCAAACTTTTCTGGAAACACAGCGTCCTAGAGTATCGGCATTTTTTTCATGGCACCCCATGGCCATAAATTTGTTATTGAGAAATTCAGCAAAACTTATGAAATTAAGTAAATTGTTCTCACCTGTCATCCTTAGGTTCAGTTACGGGTGGTGCACAGGGTTGCGCTTCTGTTTGTAAGTATATTTTATGTCTGGCAGCTATCAGAACTGGTTCTGCGTATCACAATGACCATTAATAATTGGGACCAGCAATCCGTGGCAACCCTGCAAGTGCCTTGCAGCCCCCAGGATGCCACGGCACCCAGTTTGGGAACCACTGACGTATGTACAATACTACAATGTGGTTTGCCTTTTTCTGTAGGAGGAGTTGCTGTTTTTTTTCTACTTGTGTGTTTTCTTTGTTGTTGTGCACACATTGATTAGATAATGAAGGGGGGGTGGAAAAGCTGCCCAAACAACCAATCAGCTTTTGTCATTTCATAGATTGTGCTAGATGACAGTTGGAGCCTGATTGGTTGCTAACGGCAACTTCTTCACTTTATCGCTCTCCAAATATGAGATTGATAAAGACCAGGGGCGTATTAACAGCTGTGGTGGCCTCGTGTGCAAAGAGCCCCCTCCTCTGAGCAGCGGGTCCCCCAGCCCCCCATCTTACCTTCCGGCAAATTAAGTATGTCCCTCCATTTTCTCAGTGATGTCCAAGAAGATGGCGTGTGCACGCGAGAGCAAAGGAGTCTTTGCTGTCACCTCGCAGCGCCATCTTCTTGAAGATGTCACTAGTGACTAGGAAGATGGCTCCGAGGAGGAGGGACCCACTTGCAGGATAAAAAAGTGAGTATACTATGGGTGCAGGGCATTCAGTGTGGGGCCCCCCTGGACCCAGGGGCCCGTGTCCACCTCACACACTGCACCCATTTTAGAAAAATCCGCCTATGATACAGACATTATAAAGGTTTGTATACAATGTTACTGTATTATAAAAACTATAGAGCAAAATTAATCTTCTTTTATTGGTGGATGTTTGTTGATTTATTTGGTTAATTATAGTTTAGTATAGCACATACATGTACATGTGCAAATATCATATGTGAATGGCATTGTAAGGTTATGGTATAACTCTGGCATATTAGATAACTTGTATTTCAGAATTATAGAGAATTGAAGACAGTTGGAATAATCGTAACTTGGATAATTATCAGCATACAACACATTGTCCCTATTTTCAGCATACTATAACATGCCATTAAATAGTGCATTATCTTTCTCTTTTCCTAGGCTGCCCAGTAATGTGGGATAACATAACCTGCTGGATGTCTGCGCTGGTCGGTACAGTGGCCTACGTCCGATGCCCGGTGTGGTTCAGCATGGTAGACTCAGAAGACGGTAAGATGCTATTGATATTAATGCTTCAAAGTTTTGCACACTCATCATTATGTGTGAGTCTGTCCTTATACTTTACATTGACCTCTTTTCTCTCGCCGCAATATGTTGTTGGATTTGCTACAGAAAAATATATACATTTGGGAAAAAAATCAAATAGTGTATGGATATGTGTAGAACAGTAATTCTCTACCATCTGCCCTTTGCACGTGTAGTTTTTTTTTTTTTTAAATAATATACTAGTCCGAAGCTGAATCTAATATCCAATGATACTTACATTTATTTCACACAAAAGCTTTCACAGTATTTAAAAAAAAAAAAAAATGCATGTATTTCTGTAATGTAATGTACAGGGAAAAATTCATTGACCAGGTACCAATGCATGGTCAAAAGTAACATGTTTGTGTTTTTTAATTGGATTAACAGTGCAATATAAAAGCGTAGCCATGGTAACCAGAGTTACTGTTTATTACATTGTTGTGGCGTTGTTACAAGTCTCTGCAATATAGTTACCCTTTAATGGTGATAGAAGCTATAACTCCAACACCAGACTTATCCTAGTGATTATTACTCATGGTAATTTTATTTTAAATAATCTCTTAATTCCGCCGTCTGTAATTTTTCGGTTCAATAAGGAATCATAATGTCATGGTAACCTGCGGCGCATATTAAGTCATATTCCCAAATTTTTACAAAAACAACAAAAAAAATAAATGTATGGAAAGTAATGGTCAACAAATAAATAAATAAATATACATACATACACTGTAAAGTCATGTATGAGAGGTCGCTGGAGGTCATTCACGGGCATGTATCATGGAAGCTGTGTCTAACGGCCCATGACTATTATTGCAAAAACATCATGATTATGCTTTTGATAACAGGGGCTACCGGCTATTTGCTTTAACCGACTGAAAACATAATAAAATTATTGCTCAAGACTTTATTTTATTTATTTTTTTATTTAGATGTTGAGATAGAAAATGTTTCAGACTCATCTGTCAGGAAAAATGGGTTCGTCAGTGGGTCAATAATTATTACAGGTAGCCCTGGCGCTATAGACAACAACAAAACTTGCCCTCAGCGCACAAAGTATAACTAGGGAGCACATGTAATGTGTATTGTAGTAAAGCTACAGGTTTAATGAAACAGGGAAAGATTCTCAAATTTGGAACAGAGAAACTGCAAACCTGAGCTTAAAGAAATGATAAGTGTCTCCAGTGTACCGCAAGTGACAATAATTTATTAAAACATCACATAAAAATAATATAACAAATAAATCAAATACTGATAAGTGGGAAAAAACACTTATAACTGATTAGGTTTCTATAAATACATTATTTTATATTACTAGCTGGAGTACCCGGCGTTGCCTGGGATTTTAAGAATGTTTGTTTACACATCATCCTCCAACCAACCTCTCCTTAGGAAGGCCTCACGAAAAGTGTGACAAACTTCCCCATCAACAGTCCTAAGGTCTTCAAAGGAAGTAGGACCTGTAACGGTGTAAAGCAAACTTCAGAGATAGAAGCATTCAAAGTTTGTAGGATGTACAGTGTAAAAACGGCCAAGAGCTTTTGTTGCTCTGGTACCAGGATGACCATCTACAGCGACTCCCTGTTTTCTGCGCAGAAAAACTTTGGGAGAAGCATTCCATGTGTAATATTTTGGCAGCTCACAGTACAGCAGAGTCCTTGCAAAGTCATCATTTTGACACAGTTGGAAGAAAGAAGTAAATGTTGTTGCATAATTTGGTAGTATCAGGGAGCTGAGAATGCTGGCAAAGCCTGCTAAAGCTCTCTTCGATAATAAACATTAAGATCTTGACAAAACATGACAACACAAAATGCTTGCTCTGAAGCCCTACCCATATGCCGTGAGGCCCCAGGATGAGCGTCTTGCAAAAATTGTGGTTTAAATTAATTAAAAATTAAGAGTAATTAATTTAGATTTAATTTTTTTTTGTTTCCTCTGCCGTGTTTTAATATGCTTGTATGTAAAATGTCATGATCTTCACTTGTAAACTGTGGATTTGTATAGAAAGACAGAAGTACAGAAAGACAAATTTTCACTTTGATATAGTAGAGAAAATAGAAAAGAAAAAATAGTAAATTAGCTAAATCATTTTGTAATTCCGTACCTGACCTGTAGAGGGCGAATGCTATGCAAAAATTGTGTTTTTTAATTAATTAAAAATTAATAGTAATTAATTTCGATTTAGTAGAGAAGATAGAAAAGAAAAAATAGTATATAAGCTAAATCCTTTGTAATTCCGTCCCTGACCTGTAGAGTGCGAATGTGGTTTTTCATTAATTAAAACTTATCAGTAATTAATTTTGATTTAAAAAATTTTTAGTTGCCTCCGCCGTGTTTTATGTGTATGTAAAATTATTTTAGTATCACCTCAAGTTACTAAAGGGCAATTGGAGTAGAATTCGTAAAATTCTACTCCATGCCCTAATTATCACTTATTTTTAACAATCAGATCGCATTTCCCGTAATTGTAATGGGAAATGTGATCTTGCCAAAGTTACTAAAAATAAATTGTGAAAAAATACCGGGGAAAGCCCTGTGATAATAATGCCACCTGGAAGTGGCGTTATCCAGGGTCTTCCCCAGTTACCGGATTCCTGTTCTACTCTAACGGGCAGAGCAGAGCCCGGAGCCGGCCCCAGTGATCAAGTGTGTGGTCTAAATAGACCACACGCTGATACACTGTAAAATAAAGAAATAATAATTATTAAAAAAAATTAACTTTCCAGAGTCCAGGGACTGATGATCGTGGCACCGGTGATGTATCCCCTCCGGGCAGCTGGTCTCCCAGCCTGCATTGGTGCCCGGTCGTCACCTGACCAGGTCCCAGTGCATAATGGAATGTCAGCTGACCGGAGCCATGGAGGACATAACCGGAGCACCGATCACTGCAGGTAAGTGTAATTAAGGGAGGAGGGGTCACGGGGGAACCGCGATCGTGGGGGGTGTAGCTTAGCGACGGGGGCGGGGTTTAGCGACGGTCAGTCGGCGGACGTGTCGGCACTTGTCACAGTATTTTTTGCGAAAATACCGTGATAAGTGCGGAGAGGATTCGCAGGGACAGAGCTTTATCGCAAGCTCTGTCCCTGCAAGGGATTTTTAGTAAATCCCTGTGATATTGCCTGAATTCACAATCTGCTTTCAAAATGCGGATTGTAGTAAATAGAGCCCAATATGTGGTGCACACAGCATATCACTTTATAAGTATAGTCTCAGAGCAGCGGCAGAACATACAATGAACTTCTAATTTCTAGAGGGGGGTTTCCAAATGCATGATTTTAAAGCGAGCGTGACCAGTCCATGAAGAGGGCATAATTAGCACTTAACCAGCTTTAATATGCATCATACAAAGTGTATTGTGTATCATAATTCCAACATATACAGGACCAGCGATCACAGTAAGCCATCAAAAGCGGCAGTAGGGCCATCCTGCCTGAGCTCAGTGTGTTTATTTCAGATGTGGGCACCATTCCAGAGCATTGGAGCAAGTCCAAAGGGTAAATTTACTAAAGTGAGAGTTTTTAGAAGTGAGTTTTAGAAGAGATGTTGCTCATAGCAACCAATCAGATTCTACTTAACATTTAACTAGCACCTCCTAGAAGATAATAGCTACAATCTGATTGGTTTCTATGGGCAACATCTCTTCTAAAACTCACTTCTAAAAACTCTCACTTTTAGTAAATTTACTAAAGAGCAGTAGAAGAACCTAGCACTGCCATAGACATATATGTACATATTGGTCTTCTTATGCACTGGATAGTGTATTATTATACAGTATTAATGATTAACCTTATTGATGGTCTATACAGCAGTGCACCCTTAGCAGTGCATGTTTTCCAGATCTCCTAGTTGGTGAAAAGGTGTATTACTGGCTGGCACATATTAAAAGATCCACAGGTGGTGCTAATTATTTCATTTGTGATACTGAGAACATGCAGCACTAGTAAAATTCTATTATATTATTATTATTTCTATTGTGGCCATGGTGTGAGCTGGGGAGGGGAGTTTCCAGGCAACCGGAAACCCCCTCTACATTTGTTTATGTGATTAGATGCAAGCAGATGTAAAAGCAATAGTCCGTGACAGTGTTCTTCTTACGGGACTCTGCGACTCAGGTAAAGCCTCCTCTCAGGTTTGTGAGTCCCATGGGTGCAGGATTACACCAATCACAGAAAAGCAAAGTCCTTTGCTGGTAAGTTATCCCAGGAGAAAGCTGGGAGTAGAAAGTGCTCCACTGTCAGCCAAAGCCAGGAGAAAACACTTTAATATACACACGTTAAATATCTCTGATGTCCTCTGTTTAATTTCAAAATCAAGAATCTATTTAACAAAAGGCAGATGTATCAATATAAGAATGCGGCTATAAGGCAGCTGTATTGTATATTGATCTTGCTTCCTATTTTAATGACAAGATTGATAAGATCTGAAATGAAATGGTATGCTCTTCCTGAGCTAGTGACCTGCTCAATTCCCTACCTGAACCCTCTGGCACATTCTCTTCATTTGACCTCACAAACGAAGATGAAGTATCTACACTCTTCTCATCCTCCTACTCTATTACCTCTCCTCTAGATCCTATACCCTCACAAATCAGTAAAGCTCTAGCTCCTATGCTCATCCCAACCCTAACTAAAATCTGTAATCTCTCTCTCTCTACTGGCATCTTTCCATCACTGTTCAAGCATGCAGTGATTACTCCCATTCTGAAAAAACTAAATTCTGACCCGAACACTCTCTCAAATTACCTTCCTATCTCCCAGCTCCCATGCCCCTCCAAGCTATTTGAGAGACTTGTCTACACCTGCCTCACACACTTTCTAAACTCACACAACTTATTGGACCCACTTCAGTCCGACTTTCGTTCCCAATACTCCACAGAGACAGCACTGACTAAGGTAGTAAATTATCTGGTCACTGCCAAGGCTAAAGGCCATTACTCACTCCTAATTCTTATAGATCTCTCTCCTGCTTTTGACACTGTTGACCACTCAAACACTACAATCCCTAGGTCTTAAGGACACAGCCCTTTCTTGGTTCTCTTCCTACCTATCTGATCGCTCTTTTACTGTTCGTTTTTCTGATTCTGCCTCCTCTTCGCTACCTCTATCCGTTGGAGTACCGCAAGGCTCTGTCTTAGGTCCTTTGTTATTCTCAATCTATACCACCTCTCTTGGCAAATGAATCCGCTCTTTTGGATTTCAGTAACATCTGTATGTGGATGATACTCAAATCCAGAGCCGGCCCTAGCCAATTTGGTGCCCTAGGCAAAATTTTGGCTGGTGCCCCCGCAGATATTCCCACTAGCAGATATATATATACATACATACATGCATTTGTGTGTGTATATATACATATTATTCCCTTTAGAAACCCCCCTTTAAAAATCCTGTGTTTGCCACTGAGGTCCCGCACTGCAGTTTACAGTTGGCACTGGCTGCCAGCCAATCCTGGCTCGCGGAACAGCTGCCAATCAAGAAAAGGGAAGCTTAACTCTGGCGCAGCTGTGAGCTAATCGTGGCTTGCCAGCCAATGAGAAGCTGTCAAGTGGCAGCTTCTCATTGGCTCGCGACGGGCACTGGATTTGAAAAGCTGTCCTTCCTTTTGATTGGCAGCCGATACGCACTGGTCGAGTCACACCACTTAATCATCCAAAGTTACCAGCTTCGCGGGGTCATGTCTGCTCTCGGTGCTCCTGGATTCATAAACAGGAAGACGCTGCTCAGCTGCTGTGATTCTCTCCTGTCCAGGAGCCTCAGCCATAATTCAGCCTAAATAATCTCCCCATTGAGGAGACCCTAGAGCAGTGTTGGCTAACCTTGACACTCCAGCTGTTGTGGAACTATATATCCCAGCATGCCCTGCCACAGTTTTAGCATGCCCTAATAGCAAAACTGTAGCAGTGCATGCTGGGTTATGTAGTTCCATAACAGCTGGAGTGTCAAGGTTAGCCAACACTGCCCTAGAGGACAGACCACAGGTCAGGGGGAAAGAAGGGGTTTGTAGTGTACTGCCAAGGGGGGTATTCAAATTTCCATACCCCCAACCTCTATATTCCCACTCTGAGCACTAATATATATATATATATATATATATACACACACACACACACACACATACACTGTTTATATGTATACATTACAAACACACATTATATATATATATATATATATATATATATATATATATATGTATATATATATATATAGAGAGAGAGAGAGAGAGAGAGAGAGAGAGATGGAAACACAAAAGAAGGCGCTCCATAGTGCATAAACAGTTTATTTAAAAAACACAGTACTGGTCATCCAAGCATAAGCATCAGTATACTCGTACCACAATGGATGACTCTGTGGACTGGTTACCACATGGCAGAAGAAAATCCAAATAATGTCATAAGGGTGATCCCTCAGGGCTTAAATTTAAGGGTATTGAATATGTACCCCTGAATAGTAGAGGTGGTGATCGTGAAAGACTCTTAATAAAGAGAGAGACTTACTGGATTTTAACCCTGCGGACTCTTGTACCTGAAGGGTTAAATGAGGGTTACGAAATTACACCCTTTATAGAATAATAAAAAAATATTTATTGTTTTCTTTTGTTTTTAGAATCTATTTAGGCTTTATGTATTTATACATGGTACATGTGTATGGCCCCGATATAGTGTGGCTACACAAAGATCTTTTTGGCTGCTACTAGACATGGCTATGAATTTATGCATGTTTTTAATTTATGTATGTTTTGAATGTAACTGTATATGTATAACGGCTGAATTTTTTATGTATTTAAATATGTATTTATTATCATGTATTTTTATTGTATTAATGATGTAATTCTGATATATGTATGTTAATTTGTCGTACTAGGGTTAATATATAGTCAGGGCTTGACAGAGTGCGGCCCGGTATTAGAATATCACCCTTGTTCCAGTTAAAGTTCTGATTGGCCTGAGTATCACTTACTAGCTGATTTGAACATGTGTAGCGTTGCTTAGGGAATTAAACACGCCCACTGAGCAGTGATTGGTGGTCCCTAATGTAAATACTGAGCCATGCGTCTTGTGGGACAGCCCTCTGACGAAGTCTGATGACGAAACGTGTTAGGGCGGGGCTTACAAGACGACTGATCTATCCAGGCTGGTCTCGCGGTGTCTGCCTCTCGGGTCACCCGACATGCCATCACCTCGTGGAGAGACGTGGCGTGGTGCACAGGTCTCCTGCGGTGTGCGGAGCTCAGAGTTTTGCCTGGTTTGGATTTTCTTCTGCCATGTGGTAACCAGTCCACAGAGTCATCTATTGTGGTACGAGTATACTGATGCTTATGCTTGGATGACCAGTACTGTGTTTTTTAAATATACTGTTTATGCACTATGGAGCGCCTTCTTTTGTGTTTCCATCTCTAGATTCATCATCCTGAGGGATTCGGGATACATTTTTTCACAGAAGAGGAGCAGCAGTTCCCCCATGAACTTAGTGTTTATTTATATTCCATGTTGTAGCGTGTTGCTCACTCATTATTCGTGAACACTAAGGGTTCAGCGCCTATCACATGTTTCTATTTATTATAATATATATATATATATATATATACACAATATAATATATACACACATAGCATAGCCAGTCAATGTGAAGAACCTACCTATTGAAGTTTTGAAGTTCTCGGCAATGACAGAGCTGAGGCTGCCTATGGCCTGGGGAGGGTGAGTCATTGGAGCAGAGAGGAGTTTCTGCTAGTGGAGCTGTCTGCGGGAATTTGCCTCCTCCTGCTCTTCCTGGGAGGTGAGCGAGGCCACTGTGGCAGAGAGGGAGACAGAGATAAAAGAGCCAACGTGGGCGCAACATTATACATAATGACGCGGCCGCACCAGCGCTGGCGCAATACGGAATGACGCGAGTCATTCATTTCACATACTATGTCGCATGCGCAGTGAACTGTGCAGCAAACCAGCCGGGGAAGGGCAGCTTCAGAAGGAGTCACAGCGGAATCTACTAGCGCCGCACTGCCCGGGCAGACGGCGCACTCTGTTATCTACTTAAAAGTAAAATTTATCTTACGCGGCCTCACAGGGCCCCTCTGTACCTCGGGGCCCGGGACAGGGGTACCCTTTGTACCCCCCTGTCGCCGGGCCTGCCACTAACCTACCTTGTCCTGTCACTGTGTGTAACGGCACCAAGCCTTGTTATACTCTTCTCTCCTTTTTGTAAGAGGGTGGTCCTGTGCATACCCGGACCAACCCGTAGTTTCCTCTATGGAGCCGAATGCCCCTAGGCATTAGAGTCGCCCCTAGGCATTTGCTTAGAATGCCTATGCCTAGGGCCGCCTCTGCTCAAATCTACCTATCCTCTCCAGATTTATCACCATCTGTATTGGTCCGTGTCGCTGAATGTATTTCTGCCATTTCATCTTGGATGTCATCTCGCCACCTGAAACGTAATATTTCTAAAACAGAATTAATTATATTTCCAACGGCCAATAACAGTTACCAACCTGATCTCTCTATCACTGTTTTCCCCACATTCAATCTGTCTCAAAATCATGCTACATACATCTAAAAAACATATACAAAATTTGACCATATCTCACACAAGACACTGCAAAAACTCTAATCCATGCACTCATTATTTCCCGCATTGACTATTGCAATAGTCTCCTTACTGGTCTTCCCAAAAACAGGCTATCGCCATTACAATCCATTATGAATGCAGCTGCGAGGCTTATCTACCTTGCCAAATGTTCATTGTCTGCTGCCCCCCTCTGTCAGTCCCTCCATTGGTTGCCAGTTTTCAATACAAAATACCTTAACTTACACATAAGGCTATTAACCAAACCACACCAACATACATCTCTTCACTCATCTCAAAATATCTCCCAACCCGACCTCTCCACTCAGCACAAGATCTGCGTCTCTCATCCCCATGCCTTACTTGCCCGCCTTCACGGTTACAGGACTTTCTTCGGGCTGCACCCACTCTATGGAATGCCTTACCACGCACAATAAGACATAAGGTGCATACACATGTAAAAATTTCCTGTCCAACCATCCAACTAGTTGATTGGTTGGAATGAATATTTGGTAAGGTATGAAAGCAAATGACAATCAGCAATTTGCTCCCAAATGCTGGAAAATGGACAAAAACTGTTGTTTGAACAAATTGTTTAGATCAAACATTTAACAAACTTGTCTGTCGACCATTTTCATCTGTTTTGTGGCATTTAGGAGCAAATTGCTGATCATCATTTACTCCCATCCATTACCAGATTTTCATTCCAACCAATCAACTAGTTGGATGGTTGGAAAGAAAATCTTTACGTGTGTATGCAGCATTAAGGTGAGTACACACGGACAAATATAGTCTTACGATATGAACGATAACGATATCATTCAACGATATATAGTTCATATCTGTCATTTTTTATTCAGTGAATGACCAACGATGTGCGTTCCCGCATGAACGATAATGATATCTATGATCGTCCGTACATGCAGGCCAATCTGGACGATATCGTCAACTTTTCCTGTTCAGAGATGTGGCAGGATGACTCACTGAAAGATATCATTGAAAGATCTTTGAACGATCTTTGAACGATCTATGAACGATATCTATGAAAGTTATCTTTGAAAGATATCTTTTGAAAGATATCTTTCAAGTCGTTGGTGGTACAGATCGTACAGTGTGTATGCACCTTTATCTCTAGTCTCCAATCCTTCAAGTGTTCCCTGAAAACTCACCTCTTCAGGCAAAGCTTATCAGATTCCAGAACCGCCCACATAACCTTCAAAAGTTCCATGCCTTATTACATCCCCTTTCACAGTCCTCACATAACCTCACAAATTGTCTTTCTTTCACACCCTCCTGACATTTGGCCGACATTCCTGTGTGATTGGATCATGCAGCCCACCAAGAAACTCTGCATTCTTGCTGGACCAAAATTGCAATATATAGCACCTATCCTTGTGTATCAATGCCTATTTCCCTATAGTTTGTAAGTTTGCGAGCAGGGCCTTCCTACCTATATATCTGTCTTTTATTACCCAGTTTTGTTCTATTAATGTATCCAATTGTAAAGCGCAACGGAATATGCTGCGCTATATAAAAAACTGTTAATAAAAAAAATAAATAATAAATATTGTAGCCGGGTCACTGGCTTTTGTATGCACAATGAAACTGACAGGTCTTTGATAAATATGCTTCAAAAAGAGGCTCCAGTGAGCAGTGTTTAAAGAGAAAAAGATGAAAAGTGGTCACTACACAAAGGACATAAGGGGAGATGTACCAAGCTTTGGAGAGAGATACAGTGGAGAAGTTGCCCAAAGCAACCAGTCGGCTTCTAAAAGTTATTTCAAATTCTGTGCTATATAAATGACGATTAGAAGCTGATTGAAACTGTGCATCTCCAAGGCTTGATACAATTCCCCCACTGTCATGTCAGACTTAGACCAAACATCTGCATAATGTCCTGCAAAGCGTTTGTAAAGACAGACATGAAAAATGCGTAATTAGAGCCTTCTGTAATATATGCAGGTAGCTAAAAATAGGAATATTATTGCAAACGATCGTTTCCTACATTCTCAATTACTGACTTTGATTTGTTAGAATTTTATTTTTGTTATATTAAAGGACTGGACGTCACATGGAAAGTTATTACACTGATGAATTTACCTAGAGATCTATCTGATAAATGAAACCCTGCAATATTGAATTGTGACACAAACGTGACTCATACTGACGTAAATTCTAACTGGACAAGTATTGATATCAGAATCCTATCGGTGCCCTCTAGTGGTCACACACTGGTAATACCACAATATCACCTGATTTGTATAAAATCGCAAACTTTTCGAAATAAACACAGAAAACATGACTTTGGGGTCTATTCACCAATATGCAGCGATGGTAAAGAGTTTCTACCGTCACTTATCATCAACCATTCCTCTTTCATGGAAATTAGTTACAAAACATACTAACTTTTTTTTTTTTTTTTAAAGAAACCTTTTTTAAAATGTTATTTTAGAAAAAAATGCTTAATTTAAATAGTGAAGAATTTTTCTTGTAAGGGTTCTATTGCTATCCTGATTACCGATAAAAGGTTAGCGGCACTACTGTACGTGATTCATCTTAGACTGCTACCAGGGACGTCTTAAGAGAGGAGGGGGCCCATGTGCACTCCCTGTGCAGGGCCCCCTCCTCTCCGCGGTGGCCGGCAGCCGACTGAAGCAGCTGGCCAGCTATAGGAGCGTTAGTAGACGCCGGGCACTAGAGTGTGCTCGGAGTCTACTGCGCATGCGCAGAACGACGAGAAAATGGCCGTGGCGGCCATTTTCCGGTGTTCTAAGCAACGCTGAGACCCGCCGCGGGACCACGGACAGGTGAGTTTAAAATAATATGGGTGCAGGGTGTGCGGTGCAGGGCCCCCCTAGACCCGGGGGCCCATGTGCCCCGCACACACTGCACCCATTATAGATACGCCACTAACTGCTACTTGCATTGCTTGTGTAATATATCGGCGAAGGTCGGAGGCGAAGGCTATGGCTAGACGGATGGGCATCAGGGCATACCTGCCGACTTTCTGGCTGCTCCTTCCGGGAGGGAGCAGCCAGATCGGCAGGATGGGGGGGCGTGGCCGGGACACGGGGGAGTGGCCGGGCGGGGTGACAACACTTGTGTGCATGGTGGGGGTGGGGTCACACGATGGCGGCAGTTTGGCCCCACCCCCGCTACACAATGCCGATAAAATAGGCATTGTGAAGCAAGGGGTGGGGCCAAAATGACGCGAAATCGTGTCACCCCCCCCCCAATGCGGGGTTGCAGGCATTATTGTAGGGGGGATTGGAGGGGTGGGCGTCAGCCGGGAGAATTGCCTGCCTTCCCGGGAGGTCGGGAGCGGCACCCGGTTTTCGGGAGGCTCCCGACCAAATCAGGAGGGTAGGCAAATATGCATCAGGGCCAGACAAGGGACAACATGGGCCTGGGGCTAATAATGATCAGAAGCGGAGGAGGTGTGACCAGTGCAGTGTGGTGTGGCCAGTACCTTGTGGGCGTGTACACCCCCTACACTATCAGCCCCACTGTCTCCCTATATGGGCAAAACTGGAAAAATGTCATAAATTTGAGAGGAAAATGGAAATACAGTTTTAAAATGTATGATTTATGTCTGACATTGTGGCCAACTGGCCCTCTGGTCACCTTCATACGGTCATGATGATGGGCCTGTTTTTATATGGAGGCCTGGAGCTTTAGTGACCCCCCATTCCCCCCTATCATTGTTAATCTGACCCTGCAGAGCATATCTCCCTATAATAAATATACAGCTGATACTAAGGGGTACATTTACTAAGAATCGTGTCTGGTCGAGATTTCCCGAGTAGAAACTTAATTTGCATCGCTGAAACTCGGGTGATTTTTGCTGCTGAAACTCTCTGTCGAGTTCCCTGGGTCTGACCGCAGCCAATCTCACCCGAACCAGCAGACTGCACAGATCAGTGAGATACGTGCAGGCTGCTTCTGTGCGGTATGTACTAAGCATCGCATTAGCGATGCGGTACTTCCCGCCTGTCTTCGAGTACATAACATGGTTCATTATGTACCAAGAATATCGCAAAGGACAGCTCTCCCGATAAGAACTGTCCTTTGCGATGCTGCCGGGCAGAGAGACTTCTGGATTTAACACTCAGAAGTCCCTCTGGCGTCCTTCTGCACATGCGCAGAAGGCCACGGGGGCTCATGGGAGAGATCCCATCCCTCCCAAGAGGGAGTGTACCTAAAAAAAGCCCATAGGCCTCTATTGGGTAACGCCGCCTGAAGGGTGGCGTTACCCTTAGGGACATATGGGGAATGCGGTAAAACCCCCGAAAACTGCATTGTCAGGGCTTTTACCCCATTTTCCTGTTTAGTACATCTCGGCCTGTGTGTTTAAAAATAAATAAATAAATAAAGGGTTAATGTAAAAAAAAAAAATGATGTAGGGTTCCCCCCCCAAAAAAGCATAACCAGCCCCGGACTCCCGAGCCAGTCCTGGTTCTAAAATTACGGGGGAAAAAGTGAGTAGGGTTCCCCCGTATGTTATGAACCCTGCTCGTCCCCCCCCCCCTGTATTTTTAGAACTCAATGCAGGCCCCCTCCTCTCTCGTGCAGTGCTGCGGAGCCACCCACGGTGCAATAGATTCTGGCTTGCGCAAGTCTTCAGGAAAATGGCACCCGCGGACAGCAGTACAGCGCATGTGCAGAGTCACCAGGAAAATGGTCGCCGCCATTTTCCCAGTGAGTTTTGCAGCTCTGCAGCGTCGGCCCGGCGCTGCAGAGCAGCACGCTGGTGACTACAGGCGGGTAAGTATAAAACTATATGGATGCAAGGTGGCAATGTCTCATTATAGATACGCCCCTGGACTGACTGTTGTTTTTGGTTTCATTTCCAGTGAAAGATATATTACAATACTCAATAATAATTTAGAGTTCTCCTTAAACACAATACGGTATATCTGAAATATATTTCTCATATTACGGTGACACCAGCACGCCACTCTTCCAGGAGTTACTGTTTTATTATTGGTAAGTAGGATGATTGGGGAGTAAATAGGTGAAGCTTAGATTTTCGACTGCACCTTGTCACAGCTTAAAGCGAAATTTCCATCCCTTGATTTTCCTCTCTTTGCCTATTTTTAAGTCTGTAGCTGTGTTACTCAGTTACTGTCCCGTTTAACACCAACTGATATAAATTGCTCTTTTGACTGTGTAATAAGATTGCGCCCTAGATATTCTCACTCAACGTCACTCATATTTTCTTATGCTAGACAGAGGCTGGATTTATCTAAAGTGACTACAGGGCTTGCCAAATGGAGAGATGCCTTTGACGGGATTGATTTGAGAGATGTTATTGGGTGGTGTACTGTGCTCAACAAACAACTAGTATTCTCTTCTTATGCAGAAATGCGTTATAAATTATTACATAGAGCATACTACACCCCTCGACCTCGGTTTCTCACGGGAGCCTCGGATAATTCCCTTTGCTTTAAATGTACCACTACAGATGTGTCCATAATTCATTGCACAGGTTGAGTCTCCCATATCCAAATATTCCGAAATACTGAATTTTTTGTGGCATGACTGAGATACTGAAACCTTTCATTTTGATGGTTCAATGTGCACAAACTTTGTCTAAGTCACACATTATTAAAAATATTGTATAAAATTACCTTCAGGCTGTGTATATGAAACATACAGTAAATTAATTTAATTTCTGTGCACAAACTTTGTTTTTATTATTGAAAATATTGTATAAAATGAGCTGCAGGCTGTGTGTATAAGGTGTATATAATACATAAATGCATTCTGTGTGTATATTGGGGTCCCATTCCCAAGATATTTCATTATGGTATGCAGTTATTCCAAAATACGGAATATTCCATTATCCAAAATACCCCTGGTCCCAAGCATTTTGGATATTGGAGATTCAACCTGTATATGGTCCTGCCCAGTGGTTCAAACATTTTGGAATGGTGTACACGATTTTATTTTTATCTGAACGAGACCCTTAGATTATTACTCGCCCATATAGAAGCTGCTTAAAAACAAGACAATTTTTTCTTCGTCAGGGTCCACAGGATCTACCTTGGGGTATGTAGTTGGAGTGATCCATTGCACCAAACAGCTTTGAAGCTCCCAGCATGCACAGGTCCTCCTCCCTACATACCCCGCCCCCAGCCACAGGCATTCAGTTTTTTTGTTTGGTGCGCGGCAAGTATCCAGAAGCACCGTTTTAACAGCGGAACCGCCTAGGCAGTCACAGGCTTTTCCTTTTTTGATTTACCTTAGTTTTTTGAACTTCTGAGTTTATCAGTATTAGGCGCCGAATACGACGCATATACTGCGACTCCTTCTACCTCAGCCGATGCCGAAACGCCAGTACCGCTATATGCCCTGGGGATTTTGGCGGGCTTCAGCGTGGCTCAGCTAGTGGTATTGCTGCGGTCTGGACTGCGATCAGATTCACAGAGATGGCAGGTAAGAGGATCCCTCGTGGGGTGAATCGTGCACGAAGCAGTCCAGGCCTCTGGTGTAGGAGACGCATTGGAGGCAGCTGTGGGTGAAGGTCTCGTTTAATGCGTCCTCACTAAGGCAGCCGGGGCCATTTCGTCTGTCGCCGGGGATGGGTAGTAGACACACTAGAGCGCACTAAGAGCGTCTACTACTGTGAGGCCAGCGTGCCCGTGCCGTATAAAAAATTTTTTTAATATCTGATTCCCTTATGTGGTCAATTTGCTGTTATCTACCAGGGATCATGTTAGGAAGGCGGTTGGGCTAACAACATGGTACAATATGGAGGTGATTACTAATGGATCTCCCCCCATTCTAGTTTGGAATGCTATTCGACCTTTCATGTTTGATTTCAGGAGAGATTTTCAATCTCATAGTTCTGTTAATATGCCAAGCGATACTCTATTGTTTGTATTTTTATTTTTTTTGGTATGATTACCATATTTATGTTTTTTGGTACTGATTGTAAAGAAATACCTTATTCATGTTCTGTTCTGTCTAATGTTTATATGCGGATGTGTGTTTTTTTTTAATAAATACATTAAAAAAAAAAAAATTATTAAAAAAATATTGTGCAATGTAGTACATTGCGTGTTGTTGGTGCCCCCTAGTGGGTAGAACCTAGTATGACTGTGCTGTATAGCACTCTCTCCAATCAGTATGTACTGTACAGGCAGCCACCTCTTAATTAAAAATAGCAATCTTTATACTGCCTGTGAACCGCTGCTACCAATGGACTGACATTCAAGACAACATCTTGAATGTTAGAGGGTGCATAGAACATCGCCTCTTATGCCCAGAGGTAAGCCTCCCCAGAGAATGTCAGCTCCTTCTATCTGCAAGCGATACTGATTGCTGAGAAATCTAACGGTGGAACAGAAAATATATCACAGGTGGTTCCCTGCTCAAGATTTGGAGAGATGACAGTTAATGGTGGCTTCTTCTGTAGCGTACTAACCACCCCTGCATCAGCTGCTGGTGTCACCCCCCCACCCTCCCTCCCTCCCTCCTCTACTCCCCACCTCAAACATATCACTTGGCAGATGGAAAAAGAGACAGGGAGAGTAATGGCAGCACAACAGAATTAAAAATATCGCAATGTGCTGCAATTACACCGTTCTGTTATCATAATATTAGGGGTCTCATGTGTTGTGCGCTGTCTGTTGCCGGCCGCACCGGTCTCTCACCTCCTCTCTCGCTTTGGTCTTTGCACTGAGGTATAAAAGTATCGTCTCTATTCCTAAGACAGATAGTTTATCTCATTATTAATGAATAATCGCATATTCAGTGCCATCTGGGTGTGATATTATATAACCCATGATCGCATTACAGTATGTGAAGATAGCGCCGGGATGTATTAAATAGCGCGAGCGGGGACTGGGGCTCCGAAAGGAGCTTGTCTCTGCAATGTGCTCAGAGTGTAGTGGTCTCTTCATCAGCGGTCTCTTCACAACCCTCTCGGGAGTCCTGCGCTTGCCCGGTCTATACCGTACGCATGTGCAGCGACGATTGCCTGGGGCCCCCAAAAATATGTTGTCTACTAGACTCTGCAAACTCGTTCATAATACAGCTCAAAGGAAATGTTACTGTTATATTACACAGAATACAGGCAGTTATTTTCTGTGTTAAACCCATATTTGCCTACCTTTAGGGGGATGTCATCAGGGGTCATCATGTCCCTGACCATGGTGCAGACTGCAGGGGCGAGGTTTGCCTGCTATTTCCGGAGTAAATTTGGCGAGATCTACTGCAGGAGAAGCGCCACCAGAATGGGTGTACTAAGGGCGTGATGCAGGGGAGGGGGCCGCACCGGGCTGCGTTCCTGGAAATGGGGGCATATCGTCCCGTTTCCTAGGATTGCTGAGGCCAGGGTCTGCATCATAGGATGCAGATTTCCTGGCCTCGCAAGCAGCCAGGAGCTGGCCAGTCTGAGTAAGCGTCAACTTCCACAGCCTGGCCAATGCATCAACCACTGCAACCGATGGCCTATGGACGATGCACTGGGATGGCAGACGCATGCAGGAGATGTGTATTTCCTACAGACACCTGCTGCTGCATTAGCATATTAGTTGGACAATATTGAACATGCGGTTCCTTGCAGCTTTGCAATACCGTCCACCAAGATCTTTGTTCATTTTTCTCCCCACCCCATGCGCAGGAGCTTGAGCAGAGATTTCCTACTGTGATGTCTGGTGATATAGTGATGTCCGGTGATATAGTGATGTCTGGTGACACAGTGATGTCTGGTAATATAGTGATGTCTGGTGACACAGTGATGTCTGGTGATATAGTGATGTCTGGTGACACAGTGATGTCTGGTGATATAGTGATGTCTGGTGACACAGTGATGTCTGGTGATATAGTGATGTCTGGTGATATAGTGATGTCCGGTGATATAGTGATGTCTGGTGACACAGTGATGTGTGGTAATATAGTGATGTCTGGTGACACAGTGATGTCTGGTGATATAGTGATGTCTGGTGACACAGTGATGTCTGGTGACACAGTGATGTCTGGTAATATAGTGATGTCTGGTGACACAGTGATGTCTGGTGATACTGTGATGTCTGGTGATACTGTGATGTCTGGAGATACAGTGATGTCTGGTGACACAGTGATGTCTGGTGACACAGTGATGTCTGGAGATACAGTGATGTCTGGTGACACAGTGATGTCTGGTGATATAGTGATGTCCGGTGACACAGTGATGTCTGGTGACACAGTGATGTCTGGTGATATAGTGATGTCTGGTGTCATAGTGATGTCTGGTGACACAGTGATGTCTGGTGATATAGTGATGTCTGGTGACATAGTGATGTCGGTGACACAGTGATGTCTGGTGATACAGTGATGTCTGGTGACACAGTGATGTCTGGTAATACAGTGATGTCTGGTGACACAGTGATCTCTGGAGATACAGTGATGTCTGGTGACACAGTGATGTCTGGTGATACAGTGATGTCTGGTGACACAGTGATGTCTGGTAATACAGTGATGTCTGCTGACACAGTGATGTCTGGTAATATAGTGATGTCTGGTGATACAGTGATGTCTGGTGACATAGTGATGTCTGGTGACACAGTGATGTCTGGTGATATAGTGATGTCTGGTGACACAGTGATGTCTGGTGGTATAGTGATGTCTGGTGACACAGTGATGTCTGGTGATATAGTGATGTCTGGTGACACAGTGATGTCTGGAGACACAGTGATGTCTGGTGACACAGTGATGTCCGGTGACACAGTGATGTCTGGTGACACAGTGATGTCTGGTGATATAGTGATTTTAAGGTGACACAGTGATGTCTGGTGACACAGTGATGTCTGGTGATATAGTGATGTCTGGTGTCATAGTGATGTCTGGTGACACAGTGATGTCTGGTGATATAGTGATGTCTGGTGACACAGTGATGTCGGTGACACAGTGATGTCTGGTGATACAGTGATGTCTGGTGACACAGTGATGTCTGGTAATACAGTGATGTCTGGTGACACAGTGATCTCTGGAGATACAGTGATGTCTGGTGACACAGTGATGTCTGGTGATACAGTGATGTCTGGTGACACAGTGATGTCTGGTAATACAGTGATGTCTGCTGACACAGTGATGTCTGGTAATATAGTGATGTCTGGTGAAACAGTGATGTCTGGTGACATAGTGATGTCTGGTGACACAGTGATGTCTGGTGATATAGTGATGTCTGGTGATATAGTGATGTCCGGTGATATAGTGATGTCTGGTGACACAGTGATGTGTGGTAATATAGTGATGTCTGGTGACACAGTGATGTCTGGTGGTATAGTGATGTCTGGTGACACAGTGATGTCTGGTGATATAGTGATGTCTGGTGACACAGTGATGTCTGGTGATATAGTGATGTCTGGTGACACAGTGATGTCTGGTGACACAGTGATGTCCGGTGACACAGTGATGTCTGGTGACACAGTGATGTCTGGTGATATAGTGATGTCCGGTGAAACAGTGATGTCTGGTGACATAGTGATGTCTGGTGACACAGTGATGTCTGGTGATATAGTGATGTCTGGTGATATAGTGATGTCCGGTGATATAGTGATGTCTGGTGACACAGTGATGTGTGGTAATATAGTGATGTCTGGTGACACAGTGATGTCTGGTGGTATAGTGATGTCTGGTGACACAGTGATGTCTGGTGATATAGTGATGTCTGGTGACACAGTGATGTCTGGTGATATAGTGATGTCTGGTGACACAGTGATGTCTGGTGACACAGTGATGTCCGGTGACACAGTGATGTCTGGTGACACAGTGATGTCTGGTGATATAGTGATGTCCGGTGACACAGTGATGTCTGGTGACACAGTGATGTCTGGTGATATAGTGATGTCCGGTGACACAGTGATGTCCGGTGACACAGTGATGTCTGGTGACACAGTGATGTCTGGTGACACAGTGCTCCAATTTTAATTACCCCCTAAGAGTCCTGAGCTCTGTCCCTGCACTGTATATTACAGACATATGTTGCAACTCAAATAGAATGCAGGCGCACACTCTAGGTACTAAGAACAATGATAGTCAACATAATTCTGATTAAACTCTGCAATTAACATGGAGCATAAGTGAGGTTCTTAGTACATGTTTGGCCACCCACCACGTCAAGGCGAGCCCCATAATATGTGTTGGAACTTCACAGGTTAAAATGCAACAATATTTTCTGCTAAATCCCTCAGTGATTATTTGTCGCCATTTAAAATTCAACCTAATGCTAATAATGATTGGTCTAATTAGTGAGCGGTTTGAATATGTCAATAAGCAATTCAGTATAGGAAAAGGTAAGTTTTAGTTTTCTACAGAGAAAGTGGCAACAGGATGAGATCAGGACACTTTGGATTTATACGAGTTATAGTGCGGAAATGGGGATCTTGCAGATGTGTTTTTTATAGGGCTAGAGGAGCCTGTAGCCAGATAACATTACATTAGCATGAAAGATAATTATCTGATGGGCCGCCATAATGTACGCAGCATTCAATAGGTGGTTTTAGAGGAGGAGAACGGTATGAAGGGGGGAGGGCGGAGCTGCAAAAGTGTGGTGAGCCTCCTGAAGTATACTGTCCCTGGGCATAGGCCATACAGGCGAATGCCTAGGATGCCACGTGCACAGCAGACACAGCGACTCGCCTGCACGTTGCTCAGCACACATTGATAGGAGCCGCCAGTAGCTGTGAACTCTCAGCAGTAGCAGCAGAGCTACAGTCAGTGCTGTTATCAGAGTTGTCACAATGCCGGAGAAAGCACTGACTGACTGTAGTGTCACAGCTGGGAGATGGATAGAGGAGCTGCCAGCAGACCACTTCTCCCAGCACCATGACCACGTCAGCACTAGCTGTCAGTGAGGAGACAGGGGCATCAATTTGTGGCATATTCATGTGAACTGGGGAGCACCAGCTAACGCCTTCCCTAAGGCACCAAATTGGCCAGGCCCGGCTCTGTGTATGTACCACCCTGCAACTTTTACTACAGTGATGGCTTGATCTTTCTTTTCGCTGGCTGAGATATAGTGCAATAGTTGTCAAAGGCAGGGGGGCCGAGAGGGGGAGAGAGCGGGTACTAATTACCCGGGCCCGGGCTTGCTGGAGGGGCCCGGCGGGGGCACAGGTCCGGCAACAGTCTGACATCACAGCAGCCAGCACACGCTGCTGTGTGTTGGGCTGCACTGGGAGACTGCTCGCTGCTGCTAAGAAGCAGCCACAGAAGTCTCCTATGCCTGTGGGGGGAGCGATCAAGCTGATTGTGCCCCCACTGGTTATGCGAAGCGGCTCTGCAAAACTGGTTTTTTCTTTTACCCTAAGGGGAGGGGCCACAATTAGGCCACGCCCCCTTTTACCCCGGCCTGCCGTGGGTCTTGGCGGCCTGGTCAAAGGAAAGAGATAGTTTCCGGTTCAGAGCGCGACAGAGCTGTTGTATCTAAATCATGAGTCTGATGTTATAAATACATGGACAGAAAGCTCTGGAAATAATAATTAAAAAAGAGAGATTCAATGAAAATTGCAAGAGGACATGTAAATGTTTTTAAAATAAACTCATATAAAGGTGGAAAACCCTTTATCAACCTTGTCAGGAGTGATTTTAAGGAGGCATCATACAAGGGTGATAACTATCAATTTACAAAATTGCCCAAAAGACCATTAAATCAAAGTTAAGGTGACAGATTTGCAACTGTGTCTGTTATGTTTTGTGTATAAATTGCTTAGGAACTTAACATTATTTAGAACATATGTATATCTAAGGTTTGTAATTGCTGCATGTTTCCCTAGATTGCTTATACCTCTATGAAGTAATAATATTCTCACCTAACAGAGAACAGGAGAGCAGTGCAATCCCAGCATTTTCATTCCTCAACCTTGCACTATGTCGCCACCTTGTGGTGAAAATGTTTGAGACATCAAATAAACAGTAAACAAGACTGTGGGGTAAATTAAATTGACTAAGGGCAAAATGTACTAAGCGGCGGGTTATAAACGTGGCGGTTTACCGGTTTCACACCAAAACCACTGACTAGTAATTTTAGCCCTAGCCCTATTCTATTGTATTCTAAAATGTGTTTTGACGGTGGTTTTGGCATTAGTAAATCTGTGGATAGCAAATCCAACCGCCAAACCGCCGGGGTTTAGAACCCGCCGCTTAGTAAATTTTGCTCTAAGTATCGTTCCCACCTACAGTACAAACCGCTGCATTTACTTTTCAGCTACTATGCGGCTTTAACCCAACAGAAACACCGCCAGAAAAAAAGATTTTATCAATTCGAACATAAGAGGAGGCACAATGCACTTATTAATTAGCGCAGTCATTATCTATTGATTAAAGGTGCAAAAACAGTGACTATTACTTTAATGAGGCAAAATTATTTTATGACTATATTAGGTGGGATAAATTAGTATCTGATTATATCTGATTATATTATTATATTAATATCTGATCATATTAAGAGAGCAATATGATTTTAACATTATTTTAAGAGGACAATAAAAATGCAAAAACATTTTTTTTAAATATTCAGAAAATAATTTTACAAAAATGTTTCCCTTTTAAAACAAATATTAATACACTGAGAGATCTGTGACCTAATCGCTGGAGGCGTGGTGAGCCCCCTTTGGAGATGGTGGTGGGGGGTGTGAGTAAAATTCACCATTGCTCATGTCTGTCACCTGTTTTTGTTAAAGGATCTGAGATTTATCATATGTATTGGTGATATACAGTGACTCCTCTCTTGAGTCACTTGGAGTAGTGTCAGATGAGCAGATTTAGAGCTGCATTTTGTCACTAGCAATTAAATACAATGTGTAACTATAATAGATAAAACAATGTTAGATTAATAAATTATGTTGAAAGCAAACAGTCAACAATTTCACTTCAGAAATGTTTTACTTGTGTTTTTTTTTTTTTTAGCCAGCTACAAAAATTCTGTAATCTCTAGAAGACACACAGTATACTGTAGGGCCGGATTCGGAGGTGGGACTAAGGGGTCTATTTACTAAGCAGTGTTAGGAGACAGAGTAAAAGGTGATAAGGTGCCAGCCAATCCGCTCTTAACTGCCATCTCACAGGCTGTGTTTGAAAAATGACAGTTGGGAGCTGATTGGCTGGTACCTTATCACTTTTCACTCTGTCCCCTAACACTGCTTAGTAAATAGACCCCTAAAGCACAAAAGAGCCAGTATCTGTACACTTTGGTAAAACCATGCTGCGCTGCAGGAGGGGGTGTCGGGCAGATATACAATGTGTAGAGAGATTTTGATTTGGGAGGGGCATGTCCTAATGCAAATGTAATTTTAAAATTAAAGCTGCCCAGTATTTGTGGGCTAAATGCAATAGCAGCCAGTATTTACCCTGCATGCAAAAAATAATACATTTATTTGCACCCCTTGCATCTTCAACATGGTATGTTCCAACTGCAAAGTTACTTTTTCACTTTGCTCCTAACTCAGAATCAGCCCCATGAAGCGTAACATACATGGTAATCTACAGCCTATACAGTATCGCTGAGGGGTTTAAGTAATAGCCTGCGAGATGCAGGCTCCTGTGTGATTTCGGGCGAGCCTGGCTGTATTTTTAAAGCGGCAATTATTTCAAAGGCTACACCAGGTTGTTGTAGTCTTTTAAATGATTGCTGCTTTAAAAATATGGCCAGAATCTCGCCAGAGTCTGTAAGTTTCCGCTCATGCCTTAAATGCCTGTGTTCTGTTTATTTCAGATGTGGACCTGCCTGACATGGGTGAGAACATCTCTTTATTATCCATTATCTATCGCATGCTTACATATGTTTGCTAGAGCAGCCTGATATATTATGTGGGATGACCTATTACATCTTTAGTCATACTTTGCCTGCTTTTGAAAAAGCATGTCAGGTAGATTGTGAAAGCATCACCTATGAGTGCGGTGGTAAAGTGGGCGTCTACTGCTACATCTGAGGGGCGTGTCATAAAATTGATTTACAAGCAAATGTAAATTAGCCCCAAAGCGGTTAGTAAGATCTATTTGGTGATGAAAATACACTGATACTTTTCAGAAAATGCTCATAGCCATAGGGATCATTGTGCCTTAATGATCCCATTTGAATGTATATATCTATGTTTTTTGTATATAACAGCTTTATAATGGGGTTAAGGTGCAATCAGGGAGATTGCTAGGGGTTAAATTTACTAAGATGGGCGTTCTATTAAGAAGTGATGTTGCCCATAGCAACCAATCAGATTCCAGGTATTATCTTCTAGAAGGTGCTAGATCAGTGATTCCCCACCTCTGTCCTCAAGGCATACTAATGGTGCGTACACACTGGACGATAAAGTGGACGACTGAACGATAACGATATCGTTATCGTTCAGTCGTCCACTTTATCGTCCATTTTTAACCCCAAAACGATGAACGATAACGACGACGCGCGTTCCCGCGGGTCGTTCGTCATCATCGTTCATCGGGCTGACATGCAGGCCAACCTGACGATCTCGTCAGGTTGCTGCATGTTGGGGAATGGGGGAGAGAGCCCGGCGCTGAACGATATCGTTAATGATATCGTTCAGCGGCTGTGCTCAATATCATGGACGACATTGAGCACAGCCTGCCGGGGACACACTACACGATATCGCTCAGGGAGCATATCGTGTAGTGTGTACGCACCATTACAGTCCTGGTTTTAGTGATATCCATGATTGTGCACAGATGGTTAAAGCAAAATAACTGAGGTACTAATTAAGTCACTTGTGCTCAAGTATGGCTATCCCTAAAACCTGGACTGTTACTGTGCCTTGAGGACCGTGGTTGGGAACCCCTGTGCTAGATAAATGAGAAGTAGAATCTGATTGGTTGCTATGGGCAACATCACTTCTTAAATAGAACTCCCATCTTTGTAAATTTACCCCCTAGACTCTTCAGGGAGATTGCTACTATTTTAGGGAGTCACCCTGACAATCAGGGAGAGTTGGAAAGTACAGTATGACTTTAGTGCATGGCAAGCCCTAAAGGAGGACTTCCTGGTATATTGAGCCTATAAGCCCTACTTAGCTCCTAATACACGGAGCTCACTTTTCTGCATGGAGATTGCAGATAGTGACGTCAAGGTGGGAGGGAGGGCAGCACATAAGGGGCAGATTCTTCATAGCAGGAGCTGCGGCCAGACATGATGGGGGCCTGATGTATTACCTTATGCCAATGCCAGAGTCCATAGGGCTAATACGAAGGTTTGTGCATCTGCAAGTGGTAAGCCGTGACCCCCTTTGGTTTTATGTCGGCCGCCACGCTGGCTTTGTAGCTGCATTAGACGCAGAGGCGACCGCAGCAAAAGACGCAGACACGGGGCGCAGCTGCCACTGACGCAGAATTGGGTTAATAACGCATTACTTGTATCGCAATTACATATTTACATGAATTTAAATCTCTTTCCTATACCTCCACATGCACAGAGGCTCTGGGCAGCTTGGAAGACCCGCAGTCAGGTAAGGAGATGATATTTCCTGTGTTTGGGTGGAAAAATGAGATTATTGCACTATCAATATTTGTGGCGTTACTAATAACTTCCATTTAGTTCATTTACTACACACATGATTAGAAAGCAGCGACACAGGGGTCTGAATGGTAATTCATTACAATATCATTATAGCGTAGAAAAAAGTGTCCTAATAATGAATGACATCACTTCATAGGTAATAAGTCTTTTCAGAAAACGAGTGTACTGTTGGCTATTCAGACACTTAGGGGATATATTTACTAAAATGCAGACAGATTCAGATTCTAGTTAACATTTATCTAACACCTTCTAAAAGATAATAGCTAGAATCTGATTGGTTGCTATGGACAACATCTCCACTTCTGAAAGCCAGCACTGTAAAGATACGGTAGAGTAAACTGCATGGAATCCATGATCTGACCTGATGTATTTTGTTGCATGCAGAAGGAGCGATCAGCAGGAACTGCACTGAAAATGGCTGGACCGACCCTTTTCCTCATTACTCCGATGCCTGCGGCTATGATGTGAATGAAACAGGGGATCAGGTAGGGATCACAAAGGATCAACAATCTGCAGACCCTTTCTAAATCTATCATTGTTTTTATGAGTAGATGTCACACTGGTTGAAAAATCCACACTTGCCAACTTTGGCTAGGAGGCCCCCAGGAGATCTGTCTGAGGGAGGGGCACATGTGGGAGGGGCAGTGGGCGTGATGGTAGGCAGCTCCACCCCCACAAAGTATTTCTGCTATACGCAGCATTCCGCCTAATGAATGGTAGGGGGTGTTGCCTTACCGCGTGGGTTTTACTTACCCACTCTTACCTACTTATTCCATAAAGCCCTATAAAACTCTCACTTGTTCATTTTATAGGTGATCCCATCTCTAGATGTTCAGTATCTCAATACCCACTAAGGGTAAACCAAAATAACACCCACAGGCTACCAACTATAGGGGAGTCACCCAAATTGGACCTGTGAGTTATTTCGCCATTCTCCCAATCCGATTCACGCCCCAATAAAACCAGAAGTGTCTGTTAAGAAGAATCACTCACTTAGGTAAATTACTGAGCGCTCTGTTAAAATTTGTTCCTGGATATGGGAGTTTCCCACTATCCTAGGAGCCTGGAGGACTCAAATTTGTGAGTTTCCAGGAATTTCCAGGTGAGTTAGAAACAACAGTTTGTTGAAGTCTTGTTGAACAGTAAAACAAGTAAACATATAAAACAAGTACTATTCATTGTATAGGGCTTGTGACGGGATGGGAGCACCAAACCCTCAGGAGCTACATAAGTGATATATTAGTCTCACTAGTTTGCAGTCAGTTGAGATGTGGAAGGGATTCCAGGCACCCTTCAGACTTTGCATATGGTGACAGACTCTCATTGGCACATATGGGATGAGAAAAGGAAAATATATTTTGTATACTGCATGTGATTATAAAAAACTAGAAGTTGAACATTTGTGGGTTTACTCACCTATTGGTGGTGAGGTGAAAACTACTTCTGCGCTTGTATCCCGGAGTATTCAGTGGAATGGAATTCTCAGTTGTTGCAATAAAATAATCATCATTTATTTCTGACACAAATTAGCTGTTGATACTGAAAATAAAAAAGTTCAACAAAAATCTTACTAAAATCCAAAACAAACAGTAGGAAGTAATTTCATAATATACTACTGTTCTCTCCAAGAGTAACCCAGGCAGATATTCTACTCTTCCCTCCTGGTGTAACCCAGGCACATATACTACTGTTCTCTCCTGGTGTAACCCAGGCACATACACTACCGTTCTCTCCTGGTGTAACCCAGGCACATATACTACTGTTCTCTCCTGGTGTAACCCGGGCACATACACTACTGTTCTCTCCTGGTGTAACCCAGGCACATATACTACCGTTCTCTACTGCTGTAACCCAGGCACATATACTACCGTTCTCTCCTGGTGTAACCCAGGCACATACACTACCGTTCTCTCCTGGTGTAACCCAGGCACATATACTACCGTTCTCTACTGCTGTAACCCAGGCACATATACTACCGTTCTCTACTGCTGTAACCCAGGCACATATACTACTGTTCTCTCCTGGTGTAACCCAGGCACATATACTACTGTTCTCTCCTGGTGTAACCCAGGCACATATACTACTGTTCTCTCCTGGTGTAACCCAGGCACATATACTACTGTTCTCTCCTGATGTAACCCAGGCACGTATACTACCGTTCTCTACTGCTGTAACCCAGGCACTTATACTACTGTTCTCTCCTGGTGTAACCCAGGCACATATACTACTGTTCTCTCCTGATGTAACCCAGGCACATATACTACCGTTCTCTACTGCTGTAACCCAGGCACTTATACTACTGTTCTCTCCTGGTGTAACCCAGGCACATATACTACTGTTCTCTCCTGGTGTAACCCAGGCACATATACTACTGTTCTCTCCTGGTGTAACCCAGGCACATATACTACTGTTCTCTCCTGATGTAACCCAGGCACGTATACTACCGTTCTCTCCTGGTGTAACCCAGGCACGTATACTACTGTTCTCTCCTGGTGTAACCCAGGCCCAGGCACATATACTACTGTTCTCTCCTTGTGTAATTCAGGCACTTATACTACTGTTCTCTCCTGGTGTAACCCAGGCACATATACTACTGTTCTCTCCTGGTGTAGCCCAGGCACATATACTACTGTTCTCTCCAGGTGTAATCCAAGCACATATACTACTGTTCTCTCCTGGTGTAACCCAGGCACATATACTACTGTTCTCTCCTGGTGTAACCCAGGCACATATACTACTGTTCTTTCCTGGTGTAATCCAGGCACATATACTACTGTTCTCTCCTGGTGTAACCCAGGCACATATACTACTGTTCTCTCCTGGTGTAACCCAGGCACATATATTACTGTTCTCTCCTGGTGTAACCCAGGCACATATACTACTGTTCTCTCCTGGTGTAACCCAGGCACATATACTACTGTTCTCTCCTGGTGTAACCCAGGCACATATACTACTGTTCTCTCCTGATGTAACCCGGACACGTATACTACCGTTCTCTCCTGGTGTAACCCAGGCACGTATACTACTGTTCTCTCCTGGTGTAACCCAGGCCCAGGCACATATACTACTGTTCTCTCCTTGTGTAATTCAGGCACTTATACTACTGTTCTCTCCTGGTGTAACCCAGGCACATATACTACTGTTCTCTCCTGGTGTAACCCAGGCACATATACTACTGTTCTCTCCTGGTGTAACCCAGGCACATATACTACTGTTCTCTCCTGGTGTAACCCAGGCACATATACTACTGTTCTCTCCTGGTGTAACCCAGGCACATATATTACTGTTCTCTCCTGGTGTAACCCAGGCACATATACTACTGTTCTCTCCTGGTGTAACCCAGGCACATCTACTACTGTTCTCTCCTGGTGTAGCCCAGGCACATACTCTACTGTTCACTCCAGGAGCAACACAGGGCCGAATTTAGATATGGGCTCAAGTCCTGTCGTGGCTGCAGAACTGAGAAGATATGCTAATGTCAACCCCACAGTAATTTGTTTTTTTGGGGGGGGGGTTTTCAAATATGTTTTTATTTGGGTTTTCAAACATTTTAGTTATACATGTTATAACATTGGAACATTGATACAAAAACATATTTATTGATATAGAAAATACATTTATTACGTATATGAGAAATATTACATATTTATATTATTTATTGTTGATCGAAAATAATAAAGTTAAATAATATAGAAAAAAAAAGGGAACCAAACAAACAAACAAACAAAAAAAAAAAAGGGGGGGGGGAAGATCGTCTGCAGTCCTCATCCACAATTCGCAATCAAGTATTTCAATTAAGTTGAATAGGAGGTTCTAACTGAAACACTCTAGTTTCATACCATAAAGTTCTTCGGAAGCATTTATGAATTTGTTGTTTGATTGTCAATAAAGGATTCCCAAATCTCAAAGAATTTTTCTATTCTTTGTTCTTTGTGTAATGATGTTTCCATCCAATCCATTTTAAAAGTGTTAAAAAGTTTATCTTTGAACATTTGTATGGTTGGGGGGGAAGAATGTATGCATTGCTGGAGGCCACAGGAATTTGTAAAGAGACGCCCGTGGCTATGTCTCTGATCCCCTGCTTGCCTTGAATGACGCACCATCGATCCTCTGAGCAACCCTATGGTTGCTCAGAATGTCCATCAGAGCTAAGACGCTGGAGCCAGTAACACAGATTACAAGCATGCCATCGCTGGCTGCAACGCGTCCCCAAATCTGTCTCTACACGCCTGCATTTGACTCGCCAACACCCATTAACTCCCCGAAACTTTCACTACCTGTCAATCATTCTGCGTCCAGATCCACACTACAACCACTGTCTTAAATCCATCATGGTACATTTGCAGTAGAATAAACATTGATCAACTGTGAAAACATTGGCACAGAGTCCACCTCTGAATCATGCCCTCAGGCTCATATACCACGGTGCTCTCCAGGAGTGATACGGGCAGATGTGCCACCCCTGCTGAGCTGGGTACATCTTTCCTATACGGCCAGCTCTATAGGGTAAGGAGAATGTGCCTTTATCCAAGTTGCAATTTAGGCAAATATTCCATGTAACTTAGCATTTCTTTTGCTACTGGGTTGGTTGAGAAATGTCCTAACATAACATTATTACTAGCCTATCGGACCCATCATTCCACAGGTCGGGGGCTTCCTGTACACATAACCCGATCACACTTTCTGCGGTCCCTTAAGCTGGGTATACAGTATAAGATCCGTCGTACGATATAATTTTGCCCTGGATCATAACATCCATTGTTCGTGATGGTAGTTCATTGCATTGTCCCTATCTGCTGTTCTGGGATGACGCAATGAACGACACCATGTTGCTACATTCAGCATTGAACGGTACATTGCGTTGTTCCTTCGCTGGATACACACATCATTTAGGGGCTCATTTATCATTGATTGCTTTTGCACAGTGATCAGGACATGCCAGTAACGCCCCTGATCGCTTTGCAAAAAGCGATCCTATTGGCCGGATGTATCATCCGGGACATGCAGTAGCCCATCCCTACGATGCCTCCGGAGAGCGGGGGTGGTGCACATGCGCAGTCTCGTGGACTCCACATGCACATCCGCCATAGTCGGGGAGGGTTCCAGAGGATCCCTCTGCCGGCTAATAGTGCGCAGTGTAGCCCATGGGCTACAGCGGCTAACGTCATCTTCAGATGGTGTTAGCTGCCGGGGCCAATATCCAGAATGCATCTCATTCCAAGGGAATCTTCAATCTATTTGCTAAAATCCTCACTAGTACCCAAATTAAACTTTTGCAGAAAGGCTTGAATTATGCTCCAAGTAGAAATCCCAATTTATTTGAATTGTTTGTGGATTTAAACCATTTTGTGAGTACGCTTTGTCGCAAGAGATATTTTGCATATAAACAAATAAAACAAAATACTGGTGGCAATGCATTACCTATAAGCTTTGATCAAAAAGATGAAGAAATATTGAGGATTCTGGAGGAGTTAAATGAAGAGAATGCTTCATCTAGTGGGATGGATCCTCAACTAATACCTATTTATCAAAGATTCCAATTATGTAAGTTGAACTAAGTTTAAAAGAAGCTCTACATTCTTTCCCCTGAGCCATAAGTCCAGCACCCTGTCGTTTTTTTATAGAAAAACTCTTAAGGACTTTGAAAAATGATGTAACACAAAATCAAGTAAGTCTAATTTATCTAAATGGGATAAAAAAGGCTTTAAAAGAGCTAGAACAGGATCTATCGATCGTCATCCGTAGTCCAGACAAGGGGGGAGGAGTGGTATTGATGACGAGAGATTATTATATAGAAGAGGCACTGAGACCGCTTAATGATGCATCTTTTTATTGTCAATTATCAACCAATCCAACTTCCCTATTCCAGACCCAATACAAAGAGTTATTAAGTCAAGCATATCATAATGCTATAACATCTAAGAATGAATTTCATTTTTTGTCAGTCGATTTTCCTATTATTCCTATTTTTTATCACATCCCTAAAATTCACAAATCACTAGTAGCACCTCCTGGGAGACCTATTATTTCTAGTATTGGGTCCCTCACTTCTAATTTGTCACAGTTTATTGATTTTTTTCTTACAGAAACATGTATCTGCCCTGAAATCCTATATTAGAGATACAATGCATATACTCAATGTCATCAAAGACTTTGAGTGCAAGTCTAGTTACAGATTCCTGACACTAGATGTTCAGGTGCTTTACACCCATATTCCGCATGAGTTGGGGATACAAGCCATGGCCAGTTCTCTAGCCAAAGAACAAGAGATTTCACAGGGCATGAGACAATTTCTTTTGGATTCAATTAAGTTTATTTGACACATAATTATTTCACATTTGAGGAGATTTTTTATTTACAGGTGGTGGGAACAGTCATGGGCACCAGGTTTGCTCTGAGCTTTGCCAATTTATATATGGGACTATTTGAACAACTGTTTATATGGCAGGGCCCTTTTGGAGCAAACCTGGTGTACTATGGCCGTTATATAGATGACCTTTTTTTGATTTGGGATGGGGATTAATTATCATCACTGAATTTTGTTGCACATTTAAATTCCAATGATTGGAATCTTAAGTTTTCACACTGTATAGATCACCAGTCTGTTAATTTTTTTAGACCTTACTATATCGGCTGAAGCTCAAAGAATAATTACTATCAACTATAAAAAGAAGGTTGATACCAACAACTTTTTGCACTATTCCAGCGGAAACGATAGACCCTGGCTCAACAACATCCCCCAGAATCAATTTAATAGAATTAGACGCAATTGTTCAATGCGGGAGGGTTATGAAAGCCAAGCACAAATCATGTTACAAGACTTTACCAATAGAGGATATCCAACATCACTTTTAGATGCAGCCTATGATAAGGCTCTAAATATGGATCGATCTTTAATGCTTACCCCCAAAAAACAACAGGAGGGAGATAGAAAGTAGGATTAATGCTCTATGGAAACTGATATTTGCTTTGTATCCAAAATCAACAATAGATCCAAACAAATAAAGAAAATATTGAATGTCAACTTCAACATTCTCAAACAAGATCAGGTCCTCAATGAGGTATTAGTCACCAAACCCAGAGTAGTTTTTAGAAAGAATAAAAATCTTAAAACACACTTGGCCCCAAGTAGTTTGAAGAAACTTCCTAAAAAACAAATGGTTAAATCAGAGGGTTGGTTGTCAAGTCCAGTACAAGGGTGCCTCAAATGTGGCCAAAATAGATGTCTTACATGTAGTTATATAATGAATAGAACAAAATCAGTTGTGAGTAATATAAGTCTAGAAAAGGTTCCTATAACTGAGTTTATCAATTGTGAGTCCACATATTATATATATGTCATCCAATGTCCATGTGGACTCCAATATGTGGGACGCACAATTAGGACTTTAAAAATGAGATGTAGAGAACATTGTTTAAATATTATCAAAAAATATCAATTATACAGTGTTTCTAGGCATTTTAGTACCCATCATACTGGAAACCCTGAGGGTATGTCCTTTTTGGGGATTCAACACATCAAGCAAACCTATAGAGGAGGGGATAGATTCAAAAGGCTATGTTCCCAAGAGGCCTTTTGGATCTTTAGGTTACGGACCCTATTTCCGAATGGACTCAATGAAACTATTGATTTTGAGTCCTTTGCTTAACATCATATTGTAAATGGCCCACTGCATTTCAGTCCCTTCGGGTTCATGCAGTCAAGTCGGCCATTAATGTTCAGTCTTTTTAGAGTGAAGGGGGTTAAGAATCTAGTCTACTTGTGGAGGATATTATTAGGGACAGGTCCTTCTTATGACCAATATAAAATATATTATATCATACACGTGTATATAATCTGTGTATACATAGACCAAATATATTTGTGGCAATATGTTTAAGTGAAGATATTTAGTATTAGAGTTTTCGATTTAAATTTTTATAAATTTTTTATATTTTTTATTTTCTTTCCATTTATTATTTAATATTTATAATTTATAATTTTATGATAATTCAGGCTTCTCTCTCTCGTTTTATAATTTCCATGTAGTTTAGCTATATTAGAACGTGCATGTGTAGATTTATGTGTAATGATTACCATTAAAATTTGTTTTTTTAAGGTAAATCGCCATAGAGTAGTGGTTATGGCGATTGCCTAAGGAATAGATGGTCAGGGGTTCAATCCCCGGATCATCCATCATAATTAGTCATCTGTTTATATTCTTATAACCGTATATTTGTGGTGCTGATCGGCTTGAGAATATTTTAGAACAAACATATGAATATGTAATGAATACTATTATATTTAGGTTATCTCAACATGTATTTAACTATATGTATTATGTGATATATGTGTAATTTTTACTTTCTATTTATTATGTATATGATTAAATATATTATGTTTTATTGATCGAGTCCTGAACAATCTTTACACAATTAATGGTTGCTGTGCTTTATCTGCCATTTCACATCTTGTGGTTGATTTCTATTAGCGCAGAGGTTTTATGTATATAGAGATTTCTCTCTCTCTCTCTCTCTCTGATTGATATATATATATATATATATCAATCAATCTCTTTTTCTCATTCCGGATATTGGTAAATTTGGCAGCATCGCTTCCCCCATAGATACCTATGGGGGAGGCGGCTGCCAGCGGCAACGGAGGTATCACAGCAGGTATCGAAGATACCTGCTGTGGTCGTGGTCCCTCCTTAATACATCCGGGGGATACTTAGTATTTGAGGTAAACGGGTGTTTTCAGGGATTTTACCTCAAATACATTTTGATAAATGGGCCCCATGGTGTGTACCCAGCTTTACTCTTAGTCTCCTTCAGTATGTCTATGGCGCATACCCCGCCTCCCACTGCGCATGTCGGAGGCAGGACAGACCATCAGCGATTATTATATAGATCTCTATCAGAGCTAGGTAAATATACGGATACCTTTCTCGGTTATTTATGTCAGAATTTACATATTGGCTCATGTGACTGTATTGTAAATATAAGTTCACATGTATCATTCAGAGGTTGCCCCATAAAGCGTTTAGCCCCGTATTACTGTGTACTATATCTCCCTATATAACCATGGCCTGACCTTGAGATCTTCATCCTACAGGACACCTACTTCCTCTCTGTGAAAGCCTTATATACAGTCGGTTACAGCACATCCCTTGTTGCCCTGACCACTGCTATGGTCATCCTGTGCCGCTTCAGGTAAATGTGTGGATTTGTTGTATTTACTCTACAGCAGTGGTTCTCAAACTCAGGGCTTGATTCAGAGCCACTCCTAAGTGGCCGCTCGCTGCGGGCGATTTTCTCCCGTCCACGCATGCGTGCGGTTCTAAATATGCATGAGTGAACCAGTCTGTGCGATGGGAAATCATGCGCTCGTAAAACAATGAGTGAGCGCTACTTTGAGTGACAGCGCGTTTGTTGGTGGTAACAGGGGAAGGTGCTTGTGAACGGGGGAGTAGATGTGCGAACGCAGGCGTGTCTGACCATCAGAACGGAGTTTAATGGGTGTGCATAATTAGCAAAGTAGCATCATTGAACACGGCACTTGGTTGTTCTTTACCCTGAACTGCTTGCAGTGCTTGCGGGAGGGTAAGGATACCTCAAGCGCTGCGAGCAGCTCCGATGGCTCTCGATGTTACCGGTTAATCCTTCAAATACCGGAGATGACGTGTGTTGCGAGTGGCAAGGGGGCGTCTTTAAAGACCTGCGAGCGCAATATGCCGTTGCTCGCTTAGACATAGAGCCGTCCTTACACCGCAAAGAACGAGCACATGATTTGCATAGACGGCCCTTTTTTGACAGCGAGCGGCCACAAATAGCGATCGGTTCTGAATCAGGCCCTCAATCCTCAGGTCACATTTTCCAGGTCACCCAGCAGGTGCACAGGTGTAGTAATTACCAGGGGCTGGCTGACAACTTTTAGCCTGGGGGGCAAATGCATGCAGGCGGCCCTGGCAGAGGGGTAGCGTGTAGCCAGGGTGCCCGAAGAACGGCGCCCCCCCCCCCTCTCAAGTGTTCCAGGGAGGAGGCGGGTCCATATGGGATTAATGTAAAGTAAAAATAAAGATTAGGAACAGCCCCGTCGTGGTGCCCATATGCAGTACCCCCCTGTGCCCCAGGAGAGGGCCCCCTTATGCAGTCCTCCAGTAGTGCCCCCAGTAGTGATTCCCCCTGTGCAGTGCCCCTTGTGCCCCCAGTAGTAAGCCCCTTATATAGTGCCCCCATTAGTGATACCCCCTATGCAGTGCTCCTTATATAGTGCCCCCAGTAGCAGTCCACACCCCATGCAGTGCCCCCAATAGTGGTAACCCTTATGCAGTGCCCCTTAAATAGTGGCCCCAGTTGTAGTCTCCCCCCTATGCAGTACCCCCAGTATTGCCCATTTTACAGAACCCCCAGCAGCGGTCCCTTGATGCAGTGCCCCCAGTGGTAGTCCCCTCCCCCCTATGTAGTGCCCCTAGTAGTAGTCCCCTCCCCCCTATGCAGTGCCCCTAGTAGTTGTCCCCTCCCCTTGTAGTGCCCCTAGTAGTAGTAGTCCACCTTGTAATAGTAGTCGCCCCCAGTTGTAGTCCCCCCCTTGAAGTGCCCCCAGTTATAATCCCCAGTAGTGGTCCCCCCTTGTAGTGCCCCCCCCCCTGTAGTGCCCCCAGTAGTGATCTCCCCCTTGTAGTACCCCCAGTAGTGGTCTCCCTCTTGTAGTGCCCCAATAGTAGTCCCTCCCCCCTGTAGTGCCCCCAGTAGTGATCTCCCCCTTGTAGTACCCCCAGTAGTGGTCTCCCTCTTGTAGTGCCCCAATAGTAGTCCCTCCCTCTTGTAGTGCCCCCAGTCCAGTAGTGGTTCCCCCTTTGTAATGCCATCAGTAGTCCCCCCCCCTTGTAGTGCCCCCAGTAGTAGTAGTCCTCCCCTTGTATTGCCCCCATTAGTAGTAGTCCCCCCCTTGCAGTGCCTCCAGTAGTGGTTACCCCCTTGTGGTGTCCCCATTAGTGGTCTCCCCCTTGTAGTACCAGCCTCCCCCCCAGTAGACACACATAGTAAAAACAAAACAAAACACCTGAATCCCCGCTCCCGCCGTCGCCATCCGCTCCTCCGTCTGTCCTTCCCGGGCCGAGCCGCTCTGCATTATGGGAGAGACGTCATATGACGTCATGACGCCTCTCCCATTGCCCACTGCGGGAGCCGGAAGATGGAGCGGCTCCTGCAGTGGGCGCAGCAGCTAATGAGAGTCTGACAGACTCTCGGCGCCTGTGTGTTTGTCACCTGTGTAGCGCTGACCGAACTCCGTCCGGTCAGCGCTACACACGCGGTGCACCCTGCCCCCCGGCCCAGCCCGCCACTGGTAATTACTCACTGACACATTTGAAAAGATCCACAGGTGGAGCTAATTATTTCACTTTTGATTCTGTGATGAGACCTGCAAAACATGCACTGTTTGGGGTTCTGAGGACCGAGTTTGAGAACCTGTGTTCTATAGCATTTGCATGCAATTGATCTTCTTTACGTTACTTAAATAGTAGAACAATAAACATATTATCAGATGAACAGATTTGTACCATTTTGTATGTTTCTCAGTGAATTTTCAGTCCATTCACTTTATAGTCATTGATCACGTACTAGTTTTGTATTAGAAAGTGTGGCCTATAGTTCACAGCTCTGCCACGATATTAGGGGGTATATTTACTAAAAGCTGGCCATCCACTATACAATTTTCTGTCAGATATCTGTCCAATCTGGCTGGTCGGAATGAAAACCTGGTAATGGGTGGCATTCGGGAAGCCGATGGACATAATCCGCCTGTCATTAGACATACGCCGGGAGACCGACGCCCTGCATCCCGATTGAAGGAATGCAGAGTGCGGAGAGCTGTGGGCTTTAGGTTTAGGGTTCCCGGGGGAAACTTAGGGTTAGGCACCCGCCCAGGAGGTTAGTGTTAGGCTAGTGTTAGGCACCCCCGGGGGAGGTTAGGGTTATGCACCCCCCCGGGGGACTTAGGTTTATGCAGCGGGGAAGGGGGAGTTAGGTTTAGGCACATAGAGCGGGGATTAGGGATAGGCACCCCTAAGAGAGGGTTAGGGTTAGGGGGTAGAATAGGTTAGCAAATACTTACCTTAGGACGATCGGGATTTCACTGCTGCCGGGATGTCGCTGTCGGGATTCGAACCGCCGGACGCATTCATACCGATTCCCTGGTAATGTATGGGAGCAAATGACAGTCGATCATATGGTTTTAAACACTGAAAAAAGGGAAAAAAAATTGTTCAAATTGGTTAAATATTGTGTTTTTTAACCAATTTGTCTGAACAAGCATTTTTGGCTATTTTCCAGTGTTGTGAGCACATAGACGAATGTCACTGGCTCCCATACATTACCAGGTTTTCATTCCAACCAGCCAGATTGGACAGATATCTGACAGAAAATTGTATAGTGGATTCCCAAAACTGATTTTGATCGATTTATGATCAATAATAATCAGTGCACAGGCAAAGAATACTGCTGATCAGTGGCAGCGGCCTCCCTGACCCCACTTCATTCCAGCGCATACTGTAGCAGCGTGTGTTGGGCTGGGGAGAGAGGCTGCTGACAGTTATGGGGGGCAGCAGACCTGGGCCCCCGCTGGGTCCCTCCAACAAGCCCGGGTAATTACTACCTGCTTTTCCCCACCCTCTCTGTGCCTCTGACATTAGTTGAAGCTGTTGTTCATCCATATAAATACAGGTGTTGGCAGGGGGTGTTTACTACACCGAAAATATGAGCAGACGGGTTCTTTACACAAGTGATTTTTTTCCCACTGAACCTTCTTTAATAATCATTTTTGTGTTAGTTAATCTAGGCGGTGATTCAGCCCTGGACGGGATTACAAAGCTGCACGCAAACAGCTTTGCAATTTCATCCTATTATGTTAATGCAGCAGGAGGCGTCATGCCTTCTGCATGCATTAATGGTCCGAGCTGCGTCCACGGGCGCAGCATCGAATCATCTGCGTGGTCCTTGGCCGGCTGAGTGACCATGAGGACGCACTGGCCGGTCATCGCAGATGTCCAAAAGAGGCCAGGAAGTCTCTATCAGCTGAGAGAGATCCTGGCCTCTTCCCTTCCTCTCAACGGCGGCGACACGCATCCATTTTGGAGCTGCCCCGCCCCCAAACGACAGCAGACTGTCAATCAGTCCGAACATGCAGGACCCGTTTCTGCACATGCACAGAGCGGGTCTCGTGCACACGCAGATTCCCGATTTACGTGAAATATTGAATCACCCCCTAGATTGTAACACACGTGAGTAAATAATTATAGGATCTAGGGCAGCTGACGGTTGTGTATTTAGAAGTCTTTCGTTCACTCAATGTTTTGTGTGTTTCAGAAAACTCCACTGCACTCGGAACTTCATCCACATGAATCTTTTTGTCTCGTTCATTCTGCGGGCGATATCTGTGTTCATTAAAGACGAGGTTCTGTACGCTGAGCAGGACAACAACCACTGCCATGTTTCTACTGTGAGTAAATACGGAACACAACGGACCACTTGATGAAAGTGGTGATACCATGAGTAGTCAGGACATAGCGCCTGATTCAACAAGGAACGCAGTTGCCTATACGTACGCAATCGGCCGCGAACTAGCCACTGCGATCGGGAAAGCGTTCGCAGACGATACGCAGACCCATGGAAGAGTGATAGACAGGAAATGCCATTTGTGGGTGTTGACGGGAGTGGTCGGGCACACACAGGCGTGCCAGTGCGTTTCAACGGCATTGCAGGGGCGTGCATAAATTAGCCAATGCAATAGCAGATGCGGCCTCATAGCGTGCGCTGAAGTCAGCAATTCCTGAGTGAGGTGTGATCTGCCTTACCTCTGCGTATGGGTCGAATGTTACCGATTGTTTCGCTATGTTGCCAAAGTATACGGATGTGAGTAAGGGGAAGTGGGCATCCTTATGTCAGGCTGCGACCGCAATGCGAATGCAAACATTTACATATCACCACTGATATTAGCAAAAGCGTTGCGTGCGTATAAGCAGAATAGCGATCCGTGCTGAATCAGGCCCATAGACCCTAAAGGCAAAGTAGCCAATACATCAACAATTTATTTAGACTTTACACCTTCAGATAAGTTACATTTATTACCATGTAGCTTATGTGATATTCATTTCTATTATTTTTGTCTTTTTATCTGCCTATGTACAGTATATGCACATTGAAGATAAGATATATAATGTACAGCTATTACAATTAACTAGTCTTAAGCTGTCCATACACCGGCACGACCAGCATACTTTCCGATGGCATCCGATTCCCCGGAGCCCCCTGGCAGTCCCGGCAGCATGTTTGTTGTTTTTCTTAGCACAGGAACTGTCGTATGATCGATCCTGTGCTTCATGCGCTCATTGGGAAACAGTCATTGAAATGACTTGAATTGCCGCACGATGGATCGCATAAACAAAATAAATGGCACGATCTGCACACGATACGATGGACAAGATGTGCTGCACATCTAATAATAAGATCCGATTATAGGAGCTGCGGGAGCGCGCATCGGATCGTATCTTACTGAAATAATACACGATATTTACAAGATCCATCATATGACTCATCGAAAATCAGGTAATCGGCCCGAAATCGTGCAGGTGTATGACCAGCATAAAGGTAGAAAATCCAGTGAATGAAGGGTATCCGGTTGTTTGATCGACCTAACTGAGATTGACAATACATACATCGACCACAGTACATCGACTCCAACTAGTGCGACAGGAACAATTGCTCGACAAACTATAGATCGACCAGACCCCTAGATCGACCACCCGAAGATCGACACGGAAGATCAACACAACTTAAGATCGAAACAAAGCAGATCGACGATATGCAGATCGACAACAAACAAGATAGACAGAATAACAGATCGAAGCCAAATAGGTAGACAGTGAATAGATCGACAAATCAAAGATCGACTAGTCCAAGATTAATGCCAACTAGGTCGACAGTTAATAGATCGACAGATAAAAGACCGACACGTTACTAGTAGACAATACAAAAAGGTATACATATCTTACACGCTGCCCGCTAATAGCGCATCCCCCGACGTTACTTTCAGCCGTGGAACTACAGGTCCCAGCCAGCCCTTTCATCCATGCAAGCGCTCCTGGCAATGCTAGCCCCAACGTACACCTTGCAGGCCTTGTCCCTAATTGCTGGGCACACCCATGTGCTGCAGTGCACCTCTTCATCAAACCTCCCCCCCCCCGTGCTCCCCGCTATCCTGGACGCCTGGACATAGGCGCATCCGTCTAGCTTAAGACGCAGCCCACTAGTAGCGTATCCCTGACGCTACTTTCAACCGTGGAACTACAGGTCCCAGCCAGCCCTTTCATCAATGCAAGCGGTCCTGGCAATGCTAGCCCCAACGTACATCTCTATTAGCGGGCAGCGTGTAGGATATGTATACCTTTTCGTATTGTCTAAAAGTAACGTGTCGATCTTTTATCTGTCGATTTATCAATTGTCGACCTAGTTGGCATCGATCTTGGACTAGTCGATCTGTTAGCTGTCGATCTATTAACTGTCGATCTATTATTTGTCTACCTATTTGGTTTCGAACTTGGAACATTGTCTAACTATCAGTTGTTGATCTGCGTTGTGTTGCCCCTTATACTGTATACCTTTCGATCTTACATATTCGATATGTTACATATCGATCTAATGTCCCGTTCGACTATATTACTGTCTGACTATGGTTACTGTCGATCTATACCTTGTCTATCTAAACTACATGTTGAACTACTATGGTCGATCATTTAATGGTCAAACGAGTTGCGTCTGATCTAATAATCCATACCGGAATAAAGTGATTACTGGTAAAAGAAAGTAATCACATTTTCGTGCATATTATTTTTGGAACAAAGGTAGTATATTTCTCACTGAAAGACTTATGTCGGTGATACATATAATTAGTGGCTGTCGCTTATCGTCATGGCAACTGAGCTCAAGGGTCCAGAACGTGCATGGAAATTCCAAAGATCTGCAGAAATGTGCCAAAACAAGCGTCTTGTACGACAAAATCAAATCTATGTAAGATGTCGCAAATGACGCAGGAGCGTTCTTTCCGGATTGTAAAGATCCCCAATGTGCTCCCTGATAAGTCTTTTGTCTTTGATATAGGTGGAATGTAAAGCGGTGATGGTGTTTTTCCACTATTGCGTCATGTCCAACTATTTCTGGCTCTTCATTGAAGGACTCTACCTCTTCACGCTCCTCGTGGAAACCTTTTTCCCTGAACGAAGATACTTTTATTGGTACACAATAATTGGATGGGGTATGTATATTTAATATACAGAACAATGTCATAGTTGTACAGGTAGATTCTATTTTTTTGGCTAAGACGTTCGTTTTAGAGCCCCCAATGCTGGGGGTATTGCCTCCATCAACTCCAACCTATTTTGGCGCAGTTAGGGTAAATGTCAGTGTCACCAAGGACCCCATTCTGTGCCGCACACACTGCCAATGACGAATGTCAGTAGAGTGATGTTCTCCAATTGCGCAGGCGTCCGATGTGCTTCACCTGTACAGATTGTTTATTTGTATAATTAGTGATCAATTTATTTATTTCTAGAAAACAAATACAGTAGTACAATATTATTTTATAAATCCTCGTCCCTAATTGATGATGCAGTGATTTGCAAATTGTGTTTTTTAACCTGGCGTGTTGCATCTGACCCTGTGTTTTCACTAGCTGTAAGAAAATGCCAGCTTATATGCCATCTAAGGGTGAGCTCAGAGCCTTACCAAGAACCCACGGGGATCCAGGCATCAGTTCCCCCTCCTTCAAAAGAACCATAACATAAAAACAGACTAAAGCTGGGTATACACTAAACGATGTGTGTACCCAGCGATCCGACACATGACGGGCAGAATTTTTGGTGCCCGACTGATCCGGTGCCTGACCTACTGATATGCCAGCCCCCCCCACCCCCCTGCATAGCACTACATGGACTGCACATATGCTGCACATAAGATCAGACGATGAGGCTGACGACCCCACGGGAGTGCGCACTACACGATGTACACGATGTACTGCATACACACTACACATTTTATAACAATTTGTCGTCCGATGTGTCAGAATCGGCCAAATCGTTTAAGATATTGTGTAGTGTGTACCTAGCTTATGCTAGCCCAGGCCAATTAGTGCTGATCAGCAGGGCTGCCGACAGCTCTGCCGGGCCCAGGTACAGGGACGGGGCGTGGCCAACCCAGGAGGTGTGGCCAGACTCCCTCCATCCGAAAAAAAAATAAAATAATGACTGTGTTCGTGGCCTCCCGCACCGCATAGGGGGTGCAGGTGTCAGGGGGTGGGGCGCAATCGTTCCCCTCCTCCTGCATATAACACAGGGATAGAGGTCGGACTGCTGCTGCAGCAGCCTCTTTCCCTAGCCCGGCACACAGCGTGACAGCAGCGTGTGCTGGGCTGGGGAGAGAAGTCAGTCCTCTCTCCCTGCTGCCCGAACTTGACATCAACGGCGGCAGCTGGGATAGGGTGGGGGGCGGACTGCAGGACCCGGGCCCTCGCCAGGCCCCTTCAACAGGCCCAGGTAAATAATACCCCCCCCCCTCTCGGCGTCCCTGCTGATCAGTCCCTAAATGGGACCCTCAGTTGCTTTATGCATTATAAGGCTGTGGGATAACTATCTTGCATTGTGCAGCAACATTCTTTCAACAAAATGTAAATTTAAAACCCACTTGCCTTGGTCTATTGTACTGTAAGAGTTAAGTATTACAGAGGTCTGTGTGTTTGACAGTGTTTATAAAATGACCTTTAATGTAACAATGTTCTCTCATCCAAGGATGGGCAAGTATGTGTCCTTATATTAACCTGCTCCCCCTCCTCCCCTTCGTAAAACCCACCACGTTAGCTCCTGACATCATTGGATATGACTTGTGCAGGTGGAAAATGTATTATTGCAGTTTAATCCAAACCTGCTGAAGAGAGGCAGATGGGGCTGGAGTATAGGGAATTATTCCACCCCTATTTCTATTTTCTACAGTACTGGTAATGTTATATGGTAATACAGTGTGTTTCACTCTTTATTGGCCCGAAATTGTTTCTTTTAACTTTTAAAGTAATTTACATATTTTAGTGAAATGTACGTACCTCGGTCTGTGAGAAACATGAGGAAGTCATAGCAAGTGTTGAAAGTGTTCGCCATTAGCATCCAGGCCAGCTGTTCACCACCCTAGTCCACAGCGCAGTCCAAATTTCAAATAGGGGAGCCGCACCAACTGCCAGCGAGGATATAACCAGTGAGGATGGCAGTTGGTGGTGGTTCCCCTATTTGAAATTTGGACTGTGCTGCAGCCCCTACCTCTGGAACGTCAATTACTTTAAAAGTTAAAAGAAAAACTTTGGGGCCAATAAAAAAGTGAAACACCCTGTATTAAAAAAAAATAATGAAATGCTCTCTGGAATGCTGCACCCAGAGAAGGGTCACTGTAGTTGGATGTAGGAGTTTTGAAGGCTGTAACAATAAAACTTAATTTTTAATGCTATATTTAGAAGAAGGAAAAAAAACTGAATATAAAACATTATATTGAAAGGGTTAAGAAACCTCAGAGTGGCAGTTGGGTAAATGATCCCTTATAGATAACACCAATGCAGATAGTAAATATGATTTATTAGCTGATTTTTGTGTACATTTTACCTGTTTGAATTCTGTACTTCTTGATTAACAAAATAGAAACTACTACTGTAGTATCAGATCAACTATTCATTATCTACGTTGCCATTCTGTACATATTCAAATATTTCAAAGTTGAGAGTCCGTTTAATAATTCATTTTGTGGAGCTTGTCCCAGTGCATCTGTGGCTGCATGACATATATTTGCATATTAATTACAAGCCTCATATCAAAAGAGTGAATTCTGCCTTGGTCAATTTACTGAGAACATCACTGTAGTTCCAACTTTGCATTTCAAAGAAACTGCTGCTGCTGCTGCGTTCTCTTTTGCTGCTCAGGATTTTCAAGAACCCTTTTTTGTATGCACTCAGGATTTCTGTCGTTAGTTGGCTTTCTGATTTTTTATTTTTTTTTTGCCCACTTTGAATGTCAGGTATAGTATATCATGACAGATTCTGTGTGATGTACTTTCATAAATTATTATGTATCTTCCTCTTTTATAGTGTGCTCTTGCGTCCTGATCATTTCCAGTGCATGGTTGGCGATAGATACTCTGTACTTGCCAACTCTTTGCAACCACAGGGTAGATCTAAGAAGCAAGGGCCTGGGGAGGAATGACGTGAATCATGTCATCTGACACTGCACCCTGCTGCACGTCATGATTTGCGTCATTGCGCGGTGGCAGGGGGGTGGGCAATGATGAGGCGTTTTGCGGTGAATGGCATCAGTCAGTCCACGTTCCCAGAGAGAGGCAAGTATGATGCCTTCCCAAATGTAAATTTTATAGGGGTCTATGTACTAAGCCTTGGAAAGATAAAGTGGATGGATATAAAGTACCAACGAATCAGCTCCTAACTGTCAATTTTCAAACACAGCCTGTAAAGTGACAGATAGGAGCCGATTTGTTGGTACTTTATCTCCAACCATTTATCTCTCTCCAAGGCTGAGTACATAGACCCCATAGTTAACAAAAATCAGAGTTTGTATAAGGAATTTCAACATTTCTAGTTTCCTCCAATAATAATACTTTAGTCCAGAGGCTGCCAGACACAGGCCCTCATTCAGAGCCACTCGCAAACAGCAGTGCGCTCGTTGCGTTCTGATGTTGACTAACCGCGCATGCGTCGGTGTAACACTGCGCATGTGCGTACGGCAGATTGCGAGTTTTTTTGGTCTCGTTCGTCAAATAGCGTACAGGAAGTGACATGTCAAATGTGATTGACAGAACAGGGCGTTTTTGGGTGTTGACGGGGGTGGAGATGGAAAAACGCAGGCGTGGCGAGGCGTTTTTGGGGCGTACATACATTAGCAGATGCGAGCGTAAAATGTGTTCGGACCGACTCATACGTCACTGGATGATCCTCTTTCCCTTCAAAATGCTCGCACAGCTTAGGGTCTGGATTACTCGACCACATTGGCGATGACCTTCTCCTCCGTCCCGGGACTCCACGATGTTGTTGCGATTAATCGCGGGTGGTCAGAAAAGCAATTAGTGTTGGATTGAAAACCGGCTTGGTATGTGTTTTGAAATCAGTTTTTGGGGATAGCAGCACAAAAGCGTACGCAGGTGGAAATCATAGCTGCTAATGTCAGGATGACACAATCAATTTGCGTACAATTGTGGGGGTTTATTTTGGCCTCAATTTGGTGGTTAGGGCCTATTGTAACAATAATGTCATCATGTTTTAATTTTCTCACCATTTTATTTTTGCCTGTTGAATTTGCCTCGTTATGTGATTTTTTAAACGTTCCTTAAAGAGCCCTTTTTTAAAAAAATTGTTGGGTTTTTTTTTGCAAGTTTTTGCCTTTTGGGCCAGGATTAAATGTAACCCATTTGTACAATAATGTCACAATACAATGTCAGATTTTTGGCGTAAATTTATTGGTCAAACCAAAACTAAAATAATAAAAAATTTGGGGACATCTTTTTTTGGCAAAGATCATTTCCAAAATCAAACAAATTGGCCCAACATAACTGTAGACATAAACGTACAACAAAAAATTAAAAACATTTCACAAGAAAGGAGAGGGAAGTTTTGACCAGAAAGGAATATGAGCCAAGCACAGAAGGAGTGTGGGAAAAGTCGCCATTGCTGTCACCGTTTTTTCACCCGTTTGGATGGGGGAGGGAGGGCGCCAGACCGGGTCCGGGATGTCATCGGGCTGGCCTGTCCAGAGGCAGATGTTGTGGCCTCTGGACTAGGCACAGGGCTAGGCACATTTGGAGGATTGGCTGATGTTGTGCCAGAGGTGGAGGATCCTGATGTTCCGGCAGGAAGGGAGGTCGGCTCCACCATGTGCTGGTGAACGAGCTGCTCCAGGGCATTGGCGATGCGGATGTTGGCCCTGGTATTTTCCGCCAGGGCCTGACCAATGGTCACGTTGGCCGCAGCATTTTGCTCCAGGGCCTCAGCCACCCGTAGCAGACTGGCGTCCATCCTCTGCAGAATCTCTGTATGGGAATCCGATTTGAAATTGAGTTCTGTGAGGAGGGCCACTGCCTGCGAGGGGGATTGCCCTGGACTGGCTTCTGCAGGGTCCTCAGCCGGATGTACTGGTTCCTCCCCTGCAGAGCCAGCAGAAATTCGGCGGCCAAGGCTCCCCTCTGGAGCAGACTCATCCGCCTGTGTCTCTGTTAGGAAAAATGAGAAAAGACTCACATTAGAATCTACATATTGGCCCACTAACATTTCAGAGTTGGTGACATCAAAAGATTTACCTGGGACAACATGAGGAGCCGCAAAGTCTGGCATGTCCGTATCCATGTTGGACACGCCAAACACCTCCACAGGCTGCACACACCCCTGTGCCAGCTCTTCTAAATCCGTCAACTCCAATGACACAGGGGTGGGACCCCCACCTGTCCCCCTTGCATGCCTAGCCCTGTCCGCGAGTTTTTGCTTTAGGCGATATTTGAAGTCGGCCCATCTGTGGGAAAAAATGGAAGCCATTATCCTTTTGTTTAAAATGGTGTTTGTTTTTAGGGGGGGCAAGTGTTTACTTACCGCCGTTTGACATCCCGGGCTAGACGGACATAATCACCCACCCTATTGACAGCAACGGCTACCTCTTCCCACATTCTCCACTTCTGGCTTATACTCATATTCCTGTCTGCCTGTGGCAGGATGTCCACACACTTCTGAATCAAAACCTCCATCTCCTTTCTTGTGAAATGTGGCTGCCTTTTTTTTTTGGCAGCTTTGGCCGGAATACTGGGCCCAGCAGCCTCTTCCATGTCAGCCTCCTCACCTATTTGTGTAAATATTCAGATTTCTCAAATTCACAACTTGCCCAATCTTATGTTTCAAATTAATCATTGATACAAAATGCATGAAAGACTTACCGCCTGACTCTTGGCCATTGTTTCCCTGGTCTGTAGCCATGTCTGAGGTCCAAACAAGAAATACACCAGAATTTAAATGTGTTTTGGTGACGTATTTATACATGCGTCCTTATTTTGCGGCCGCATCATTGATTGTGCATTCCTATGATCCCTCCTTAATTTGTGCGGGAAACGAAACACTATTTATGGCTTGGTGTGTCTCGAGTCGAGGTGGCGTTTTTGGATTGTTGGAGGTTACCTTGGTTGGAGTTTCTTGTTTGCGGATAAAGGAGTTGGCGTTTGGAGTTTATTTTGTTTGCTAGATTTGCGTTTTTATTTTCCGTTCTCTTTTTTGGTATATTTTTTTTTGGCCTCGTTTCTTGATTTGGTAAGTTTTGTGAAGTCTAACTTTGGTTCAATTGGTGTCTCATTGTGTTTCTTCTTGTTTTTAATTTTTGGATCCATAATTTCATATCTTTTAGCTTTTTTTTAATTTCGGACCCAAAGACCTTTTGTTTGGAATCTTATATATTTGCTCAAGGTAAGTCCATTTTTTATCTTGTATTTGCGAACTAATTAGCGCATTTTTACTACTTACTATTGTGACTTGTATTTGCGAACTAATTAGCGCATTTTTACTACTTACTATTGTGACTTGTATTTGCGAACTAATTAGCGCATTTTTACTACTTACTATTTTGACTTGTATTTGCGAACTAATTAGCGCATTTTTCTCAGTTTGTTTATTAACTTGTATTTGCAAACTAATTAGCGCATTTTTAAATGCTTATTAATCCTGTTAAATTGTTGGTGGTTGCCCATTGGCTTTTTTGGCTTACATTTCAACCCATTTTGATGTACTGTGTGCAATGTCGTTTTGCTCTTTGGCCAAATGTGTGTTTCGCATATTTTAAGTTTTGTCTATCACAAAATTTAGAAACATAAATGCACACACTAAAATTTTTCACATTATTTTTTGGATTAATTTCAGTTTGGCCGTATCATGACAATACCCCAGCATGTAAGCAGCAATGGATGGTATCATCAAGCTAAGTTGTTCTTAATTTTCTTTTGGGGTGGGTCCAAAGCCTTACATTCCAATCTTGCCATTTCAGGTTGATCTTGGGCGGATTGTTCTGGCCATGCTCCCGGAAGCCGACCAACCTCAATCTCGTCCCAGGCGTAGGCATCGTAGGCGTGCAAGGCCCCAGATATTTTGAACACGTGTCACCCTTTTTGGAATGCCCGATGATGAGGTTTTAAGACGTTACCGTCTTCCTCCCAAAATCATCATAGACACTCTCTCATTAATAGAGAGTGATCTTGAGCGGCAAATTGACAGTCCAACAGCAATACCACCACTTACGCAATTTATGGCGGTGTTACATTTCTGTGCCTCAGGATCGTTTCAAACAACGGTGGGAATAGTGGCGGGCATCTCACAATCCTCCTTTTCCAGGATCCTGAGGGCAGTGATGGAGGCACTTTTCAAGCACCTCCATCATTTTATTAAAATGCCTTTGGATATGGGTGCCCTTAGTGTGGCCAAGGCCAATTTTTACCAAATAGCTGGCTTCCCACACATCATAGGGGTTGTGGATGGTACTCACATACCACTTCAGCCTCCAGCACGGCTGGAGGCAATATTTCGCAACCGAAAACACTATCACTCCCTGAATGTAATGGTGGTATGTGATACCTCCCTCCAGATCCTGTCCCTGAATGCAAAATTACCAGGAAGTGCACATGACTCCTTCGTCATCCGGCAATCAGGGATATGGCACAAATTAACCAACCTACAAGCTGGTGATGCGTGGCTTCTGGGTAAGTGTAGACCTTTAGTACATAACAATGTTAAGCTTGATACACAGTGATCCTGATGTTGTCTATTCTTTTTCACAGGAGACAGTGGATACCCTTGCATGCCCTGGCTGCTCACTCCTTATTTGGCTCCCACACCAGGTCCACAAAGTGAGTTTAATACCGCACTTACAGCCACCAGGCAAGTGGTGGAGCACTGTATCAGCCTTTTAAAAGGCCGATTCAGATGCCTCCACCGCTCTGGTGGCGAGCTCATGTATTTGCCGGATATGGTTTCGAAACTTGTGGTCCTGTGTGGGATCTTTCACAACATCGCCATAAGGAGTGGTGTTCCAATGCAGCCAGAGGATGCCTTACCTGAGGATGGCCCCCCCGAGGTTGGTCGGAGGTCAGTATGTGGGGGGGCCATATGAGATGATGTGGTGGCCCGATATTTTAAGTAATTATTGACCAAACAACAGTGTGTATACCCAATGTGTTACGGTTTTTTAGCGTTCATCTTTTTTTATATTAATTTTTGCACCATCTCCTGTTTGTTTGCATAATCTTTGGCACTCCCACGATGACTACTTCCTGCTACCCTTCAAAAACCTTTATGTGGAAACTTCGGGAATATATTCTGACACCAATATTGCAACGCCATATTTTTTAAATCATGTGGGCATGGACCTTTGTCAACCAGTTCTTGATTTGTTGTGTGTTTGTTTCGTGTTTTTGGTATGTGGTGTATTTCTGATTATCACTGTGTGTTTTGTTTGTGAGTGACCACTTTGTATTTTGATTTCTGTTGTGAATAAATATTTGGAGAGTGTAATTTGTTTCCTTTTTGGGCACGTTAGAAGCAAGTGTAAACAAACTCCCAAACGTTAATTTTACCTAAGGGCTAACCCAGTAATGAAGCAAGTGGAGCTAAAATGTAATATGTTTTCGGGGCACTAACCAACACAACAAGGAATCCTGTACAATCAGTTGCCTTCGTAAGATTGTCCTAAGCAGTTTGCCCACCAAATAGGAACCTGAAAAATGGTGTAAACTATCATGTTGACCACCACAAAAAAGGAAAATGACATTGGTACTGGGAGGTGTTTCTTGTGCCTGTTTGCATTCAAAATACAACACACAATCTGTAGTGAGATTCTGTGGCAATCCTTGCTTGAAGAGTCTACTTATGTCAGTGTAAAGAATCTTGGATTTACTCCAAACGCATGAGACAGAGCTTGATTTAAAACTGATTTATTATGAAACAATTAGAAAATAAAATAAATAAAAAACTAATTCCTAAGGAGGACCAACAGATCGTCAAGGCCCTGCATAAGCCCGGTGACCTGCTCCCGCATACGGCCCACACAATTAATTATTTGTTCCCGACGCCTCTGTTCCTCTGTGGGTGACAAAAGTTTGGGGATTAATAAATCGATAATGAAGCAACATTCTAAAAAAACACAAAACAAGCAAACCAAAACTTAAAAGCTTGTGGGCCAAAAAAACATTACACGGATAAAACCCAGAACCCCAAAATGTCGTAGGCCAAAAATACAAGGGCCCTAAAAAAAGGCACACAGGTGTGATATGTGTATGGTGACATCAGCAGGAACAGGTAAAGACAACCCCCAAAAATACCCTAAGGCGACAGAAAGCCAAAAAAAATGGGGACAACACATGATTACATACAAACAGTTTGTGGTGTCCAAAATAAAATTTCAAAACATACCGTTCTCCAAAACGCCAGATCCAGAAGCCACTCCCTGGACCACCTTGGAGGTGGCTACATTCCCCAAACCAAGGGGCAAGGTGTTTGAGGAATCCTGGGAGGGGGTATTTGGAGGAGGGACGGATGGAGGAGAGGGGGAATTGGGCTGGAGGGGAAGTAGGCCTGAAATTTCGGCCACAGGGTCTGGGGAGGAGGGGGTAATTGACGAATTGGGGGTTGGAGAGAGGGGCCGGGACCGGCGTCTTGTCTGGCGATGCCGCCGTAGTGTTTGCTGTGCCCTAAAAAATGCAAAAAAAATTGTGGTTAGTTTCAACAGGAATCCAAAAAAATAATAAATTTAAAAAAAAAATGACTAAATAGGACAGACATGAAAACATGCACATGCAGATATGACTACAATGACTCAATAGGACATACATGAAAACATGCACATGCAGATATGACTACAATGACTCAATAGGACAGACATGAAAACATGCACATGCAGATATGACTACAATGACTCAATAGGACAGACATGAAAACATGCACACGCAGTTAGGGCCCACAAGATAAACTTGAAAACCACAGTCCAGAACACTTACTTTCCGCAATCTGCATGCGAAAGCATGCCAGCAAGCGGGGCGTCCGCCGGTGCAGGTCCAACCACCTGCGCTCCAGCTGGCCAATATGTCGGCGTGAGCCGAAGGAGCGCAGGCGTCGACGTACCTCCGCATATGCGGAACGCTTTCGCCTATTGGAGATGGGTGGAGGCTGACTGGTGATCCGCCTGTCCATCACCTCCGTCAGCACCAGCAGTTCGCGCCTGGTGAATGCGGCGGATCTCATGATGGCAATGGTGTTTTTTTGGCAAAATATTTTTAATAAAGCACCCCAAAATAATTTGATTGGCTAATGTATTTGGGAAATTAACAGGACAAATTCTATTGGTTAGTGTATGAGTCATGTGTTCGACAGGGCCACAAATCTCTTGAGAGTTATGATAGGCTTGATGCAGTGACATGCGTAAGCAAATTTAAATAAAGAAATGAACCACAGAAAAATTGTGGGGAGACAAACAAATAGAACAATTGTTTAATTGGGGCTAACATGTCTTTTGAACAATAAAAGCGAAGGTTTCAGCCGTACGTATTCTGCGAGCAAATACAAACACGGACAAGATTAAAGTTTATTGCATTGTGTTGAAAAAAAAACAATTAAGCTAATTGATACATTGATTGACATGATACGATTGAGGCAGGTAGGCCGAAAAAACGAGCAGGTCATCGGAATCTGACAGTCCCACTTCCAGTTTGTACTTGTGCGTGCGTTCCCTTCAAGCTATTTCGGGGATGTACGCTCGCTATTTGGCACGCTCGTTAGTTAGAGGAGGGGTCGCCTGAGTTTGGGGCGGATTTTTAGCTGCGTACGAAAATACGAGCGAGTGCTTGAATTTAAATATTTTTTTACGTACGCCGAACGTACGTACGCCCACTTGCGAGTGGGTCTGAATCAGGGCCACAGTCCTCAAGGCTCCCCAACAGTTCAGTTTTAGAGATATCCATGGTTGATCACAGGTTGTTAAATCAAATTGACTGAGGTACTAATTAAGTCAACTGTGCTCAAGCATGGATAGCCTTAAAACCTGGACTGTGCAGGACACGATATACTGTATCTCTTGGTAACATGGATTATCTGTGTAGTGTTTTATATGACTTGAAATGACAGGATGTCTGTTAAGAAACCCTTTTATCTCATTTTCTTTACATTGGCTTCAAACATTTGAGAAGTATTTATCGTTAATGTTGTATGTTCAAAGTGTTTGCTGAGCTCATATTTCTTATGGGTAATAACGCTGATATCTGAGGCTGTGAGTTACTTTGGGCTCTATTTATTAACATTATTTTTACTAAAATAAAGTGAAAAAGGGTGTTTTCACACCCTTTTCACATTATTTTGGTATCACCTATAGTTATTACGGGGCAATTGGAGTAGAATTCGGAAAATTCTACTCCAACCCCAAGTGAGGGTTGGCAATGACTGACAGATCTCAGAGCTTATATAGTGGTTGCTCTGTTGCTGCTTGTATGCCCGTACAAGGCTTTATAGGCAGTAACAATACGGTTCTGTGTAATATCTTTTACTAGGATTCATTTTCAGTTTCAAATTAACAGCTGTTTATCTCTGTTGCTTCCAGGCACCCCTCTTATATGCGTTACTATATGGGCTGTGTTGAGGCTTCACTTTGATGACCAGGGGTAAGTATGTGATATATGCCATTACCATTATAATTGAACTATTATTTCTCACCATGTAGCTAGCTAGTATGGCTGCCATATAGCATCATCTCCTATGTGTCTTCCCAGCCCCAAACCTCAATGTTCACTATAGACACAAGGCCCTGCTGTTACCTTCTAGCTCATGTCCCCCTGCTGTTTCTTCAGCCTTAAGCACATGTCTCTCAAGCCTTATGCCCCAACTGTGTCTCTTTCACCTCTGTCTCTCTCTGTCAACCGCAGCCCCCACTCTTGTTTCCCTCATTTCTGCCCCCTCCAACTCATCTCCCTCTCTCTTTCTAACTCTGGCCAGGGATAGAGTAGGAATAGCCATCGACCATCAATAGTTAACAAACATCAATGTTTACTACCGATGGTCGATGGTTTTACCATCGATGGCAGAGGGTCAGTGGAACTCAATGGGTTTTTTTTTCCTTCCCCTGACACAGAGGTTAGCCCTGCCCCCTGGCACCCGCTAAGCCCCATCCCACATTTTTGATTGGCCCAGAGCCGGCAGTGCACCTGGCAGCAGTGGCCATCAAGTGGTGCAAGCCATCGATGGTTCACCATAGATGTTTTGTTTTTGTACCGATGATGGTTATCACCGGTGGCACCATCCCTAGGGTAGAGGGTTTGTGGGTGGGGCCACAAGAGTTGTTGCAGTTAGGGGGGGGCAGTTCCAAGTGCTGACAGGTGTGACTTCACCTTCCTATCTCTGCCACAATCTGTCTCTTTCATATCTGTCTCTTCTCTGTCTCTTTCATTTTTGATCTCCCCCTTATTTCATCTTTGTCCTCATCCACAATCTCACCTCTGTCCCCCTCCCACCACTTTCTCTTTCATCCCTGTCCCCCTCTGTCGTTTTCATCTCTGTCCAGTGTCGTACTGGGGCAGGAAGGGCCCACAGGGAGAATACAGTGATAGAAGCCCATAATTAGGGGTGTGGCCAGCCTCTAAAGGGGGTGTGGCCAGCCTCCACAGAGGCTTGGCTAACCATTAGAGAGTACATGGACTGGGGGCCTGATTCAGACCCACTCGCGAGCGCTATGCGCTTGCAAGCGGGTCGATGGTGGCCCAGTGCGCATGCGCACGACGGAGCCGGCTCCGTCGTGCGCATGCGCGAGACACGGATAGCGACGGGCAACCCGTCGCTCCGGGTCTCGTACCAAAGGGGGCGTGCTGTCAATGTTGAGTGACAGCACGCCCTCTTTGGTGGGCGGGCCGGGGGCGTGGCTGCCCAGACGGAAGCGTTCCCATGCCTACCGTCTGGGGCCGGCCCCACTGACATCACAAGTGATGTCAGTGGGAGTGCTTTCGGCTCTGTTAGAGCCGAAAGCACTCTTGGGCTTGCGGCAACGAGACCCTTCCACAAGGGTCTCATCGCAAGCCCGATGGTCGCCATCATCATGGCCGCTCGCTATAGCTGTGGGTGGTCACAGCTACGCGACCAGCCAGGAGGCCGTTCTGAAAAACCAGAGGACCGGCCCTGATTCAGAGCAAGCGCTCTGTCAGAGCGTCCGGCTCGGAATCAGGCCCTGGGTTCCTTAAAATGTGTATATATAGTGAATACTGCTTGTGCATGCATGATAATGTACCAGATTAATAACGGCAATGCATTGTAGAAAATACACCATAGTGGTTTGCAGTATTCACTATAGTATAGTATAGTTCAAGTGCACAGTCTTGAACCTGATCCCTAAAGGAGGGGGTGGGCCCACAGGCAGTGGGGCCCACCGGGGGATTCTCCTGTACCCCTGTGGGCCAATCAAACCCTGTCTCTATCCACCCCCCCCTCTCTTTTTTCCCTGCCCTCCTCTCTGTTTCATGTCCCCCTCCTTCCCCCATCTCTCTCTTTTTTGGGGGGGGAGCCGCATTAGTGTGTGTGTCCGTGTCGGCTCCAGGTGCTGATACCACTGGCTGATTGATAGCAGCATTATATGAAAGATATGTATTTGATCAAATTTAATTTGGAAACGTTTTAATTCACTTGTCAAGTTGTCACCCCCTGTGGCTTCTAGATAATAGTTCCTGTTACTACAACAACAAATGGCTTTGCTTTGAAAAATGACACCACATGTACAGGTTTACATACAGTACCTTGACTTAAAGTAAATCAATTAGCAAAAAACATTCTCATGAGTATTCTTGGCGAGGTATATACAGTATAGCGCCACCTGATTTGAAAAAGGTCATAACAGCTGCTCCCAGTCAGGAAAGGCAGAGATGGAATAATTGAAGTCAGTATAAAATATAAAATAACATTCTATTTTCACATGTCCGGTGCCTATGGGTGAGATGTGTTAACGATTGAATTTATAAGACGATCATTAAAGCACATCGTGGCATACTGCTGTAATGGGTGACGTCACGCTCTATAATGGCTAGCACCACCTAATTATGATGTTAGCTGTCAGGCCCAAGCTTCGGAAAGCTTTCTGCAGTTTGATGCATTCGGATAGATCGTAGCCCCATAGAAATCGATGGGAACTGCTGTGCCACAGGACGCTATTCATACATACATATGGGGATCCTATTGTGTTGCGGTAAACCCTATGGGGACTGCTATTTCTATCGGAAACGGGGAAACTGCAGCAAATATCTCCAGTATATGCCTCAGAACCCCCTGTAATATACATTGGGGGATTTCCCGCATGCTTTTTTCCATTAATATACCCTACTAGAACAATTGGTCCAGCATATGTCGGGCCACTTTAGCCCCCCCATAGAACAAATGGCAATTTAAGTCAGCTACACAAGCAATAAGGATGTAACAGCTCATTAAAATAAAAAAATAAAGATGCTTGTGCCCAGATGTGAGAATGAATCATGGTGCCAGGGTAATAATCTCTATAATATTTATTATTGACATAGCTGCTGGGACATGAACAACAACGTAGCGCTCTGGTGGGTGATTAAGGGTCCCGTCATTGGCTCCATTATGGTAAGTTTTATTTTTATCCATGTTATATTATATGTTCCTTATATTCAGGAAAAATAAGAAAGGGTGTAAGGATAATTATTTTTTTATTGTAAATTATCTCATGTAACAATCTAATTGGATGATATTGTATGCAGCTAACAAAGCTGATTGGTTGCATTATTCTACTAGTAAAGCTGAGAAAGTTGGCAGCCAATCAGCTCAGAGCATACTGCCAGAACAATTACTTCCTGAAGTTACACTTACTCTACAGATTCCCTCACAATAAACGGCTTCCATCATGATATCTGCTGTATATGTGTGCCTCACAGAAGCTCTCTTTATTATATGAGCTGTCCATGTGTGCCTCACAGAAGCTCCCTTTATTATATGAGCTGTCCATGTGTGCCTCACAGAAGCTCCCTTTATTATATGAGCTGTCCCTGTGTGCCTCACAGAAGCTCCCTGTATTATATGAGCTGTCCCTGTGTGCCTCACAGAAGCTCCCTTTATTATATGAGCTGTCCATGTGTGCCTCACAGAAGCGCCCTTTATTATATGAGCTGTCCATGTGTGCCTCACAGAAGCGCCCTTTATTATATGAGCTGTCCATGTGTGCCTCACAGAAGCTCCCTTTATTATATGAGCTGTCCATGTGTGCCTCACAGAAGCTCCCTTTATTATATGAGCTGTCCATGTGTGCCTCACAGAAGCTCCCTTTATTATATGAGCTGTCCCTGTGTGCCTCACAGAAGCTCCCTTTATTATATGAGCTGTCCCTTTGTGCCTCACAGAAGCTCCCTTTATTGTATGAACTGTACCTGTATGCCTCATAGCAGCTCCCTTTATTATATGAGCTGTCCCTGTATGCCTTGGTGCCTCACAGCAGCTCCCTTTATTGTATGAACTGTCCCTGTGTGCCTTGGTGCCTCACAGCAGCTCCCTTTATTATATGAGCTGCCCCTGTGTGCCTTGGTGCCTCACAGCAGCTCCCTTTGTTATATGAGCTGTCCCTGTGTGCCTCACAGCAGCTCCCTTTATTATACGAGCTGTCCCTGTGTGCCTTGGTGCCTCACAGCAGCTCCCTTTATTATACGAGCTGTCCCTGTGTGCCTTGGTGCCTCACAGCAGCTCCTTTTATTATATGAGCTGTTCCTGTATGTCTTGGTGCCTCACAGCAGCTCCCTCCCTGTAGTGCCCACACATTATTATTATTATTATTATTATTATTATTATTATTATTATTATTATCCTTTATTTATATGGTGCCACAAGTGTTCCGCAGCGCCTTATGCTAGACTGTAGTCAGCACACATTATGCCACCTCTAGTACCCACACATTATGCCACCTCTAGTGCCCACACATTATGCTAGACTGTAGTCCCCACACATTATACTACACTGTAGTCCCCACACATTATGCCACCTGTAGTGCCCACACATTATGCCTCCTGTAGTGCCCACACATTATGCCACATCTAGTTCCCACACATTATGCCACCTCTAATGACCACACATTATGCTACACTGTAGTCCCCACACATTATGCCACCTTTAGTGCCACACATTATGCTACACTGTAGTCCCCACACATCTCTAGTGCCCACACATTATGCTACACTGTAGTCCCCACACACTATGCCACCTGTAGTGACCAAACATTATGGTACACTTTAGTGCCCCCACATTATGTCAAATTGTAGTGCCCACACATTATGCCACACTATAGTCCCCACACATTATGCCACACTGTAGTCAGCACACATTGTCACCTGTAGTGCCCACACATTATGCCACCTGTAGTGCCCACACATTATGCTAGACTGTAGTCCCCACACATTATGCCACACTGTAGTCAGCACACATTATGCCACCTCTAGTGCCCACACATTATGCTACACTGTAGTGCCCACATATTATGCCTCCTGTAGTGCCCACACAATATGCAGTATCTAGTTCCCACACATTATGCTACACTGTAGTGCCCACACATTATGCCTCCTGTAGTGCCCACATATTATTCGGTATCTAGTTCCCACACATTATACCACCTCTAATGACCACACATTATGCTACACTGTAGTCTCCACACATTATGCTACACTGTAGTGCCCACACATTATGCTACACTGTAGTGCCCACACATTATGCCATCTCTAGTGCCCACACATTATGCTACACTGTAGTACCCACACATTATGCCACCTGTATTGGCCACACATTATGCCACACTGTAGTCCCCACACATTATGCCACCTGTAGTGCCCACACAGTATACTCACCAGCAGCATCGTCAGGCAGCCGGCAGAGCAGCAGTCACAGCCTCACAATGAGTCGCACCCATGAGGCTGCGGTTGCTGCTAGTTCCTAGTTGAAGAAAGGACCTCTCTGATGTTGCAACCACGTGACCGCTTTGGCAGTGTCGTACTGCTCCAGTGTTACCATCCACATGGGCACAGAGGGGGAATATATTTTTGTGGCGAGCGTAGCGAGCCACCGCTCTTGAAGCATGGCGAGTGAAGCGAGACTCTGTGGGGCCACTTTAGGCCCCCCATTCTGATCCTTGCCCGTCTCCCATTGGTCGCGGGTCACGTGGGTGTGACGTCAGAGGTCCTTTGCAGCACCCAATTCTAGACCTAACCATGAGGCTGCGCTTCTGCTAAACTCCAGGTCAAAGGAGCATGTGATGGGCTCCTCCAATCAGAGCTCAGCTCATGCTCCTCTGACCCCACTGCAGAGACTACTGGGATTTATTACCCAGTAGTGCACAGCAGTGCTGAGCCTGACTGCACTGTGCCCTGGTCCTCTCTGAGTGTAGCTGCCGGCCGGCTCAGTCACAGCGTTGATGATTGCCCAGCCAGCAGCTGCACTGCATCCAGCCATTTACAAATGGCGCTGGGCAGTGTGGACCCCTATATTGTGTTGGGCCCTGGTGCAGTGCACTGGCTGGACCCCTGGTAGTTCAGTTATACACTGGTAAAAATATGGTAATTTTACCAATTGTAATACTGTCCTTATGCTGTCTCCTTCCTGCTCTCCGCATTATCATCAGGATGTGACATTTATCCATGTCTCTTCTTTTTATTTATTTTTTTTCCAACAGATCAACTTTGTTCTGTTTGTCGGTATAATCATCATCCTCGTGCAGAAGCTCCAGTCCCCGGACATAGGAGGCAATGAGTCCAGCATATATCTGTAAGTATAGCAGACACATTATCAGCAGAATATTCCATAGAAGAAATGTTCCTTATTGGGTACAGTATCTTATACAGGGGATATAGGAGGCAATGAGTCCAGCATATATCTGTAAGTATAGCAGACACGTTATCAGCAGAATATTCCATAGAGGAAATGTTCCTTATTGGGTACAGTATCTTACACAGGGGATATAGGAGGCAATGAGTCCAGCATATATCTGTAAGTATAGCAGACACGTTATCAGCAGAATATTCCATAGAGGAAATGTTCCTTATTGGGTACAGTATCTTATACAGGGGATATAGGAGGCAATGAGTCCAGCATATATCTGTAAGTATAGGAGACACGTTATAAGCAGAATATTCCATAGAGAAAATGTTCCTTATTGGGTACAGTATCTTATACAGGGGATATAGGAGGCAATGAGTCCAGCATATATCTGTAAGTATAGCAGACACGTTATCAGCAGAATATTCCATAGAGGAAATGTTCCTTATTGGGTACAGTATCTTATACAGGGGACACAGGAGGCAATGAGTCCAGCATATATCTGTAAGTATAGCAGACACGTTATCAGCAGAATATAACATAGAGGAAATGTTCCTTATTGCGTACAGTGGCCCTGATTCAGAGCCGGACGCTCTGACAGAGCGCTAGCTCTGAATCATGGCCGTCCTTCCTAATTTTAGAGCGGCCTCCTGGCCACTCGCATAGCTGTGGGTGACAACCCACGGCTATAGCGAGTGGCCAAAAAGATGGTCGCGATAAAAACCATCGCGACCATCTGGCTTGCGACGAGACCCTTATGGTAGGGTCTCGTTGCCGCAAGCCCTGGAGTGCTTTCGGCTCTATCAGAGCCGAGAGCACTCCCACTGACATCACTTGTGATGTCAGTGGGGCCGGCCCCAGACGGGAATGCCTCCGTCTGGGCAGCAACACCCCCGGCACGCCCACCAAAGGGGCGTGGTGTCACTCACCATTGACAGCACGCCCCCTTTCTAGCGAGACCCGGAGCGACGGCTTGGCCGGCGCTATGCGGGTCTCACGCATGCGCACAACTGAGCCGCCTCCGTGTAGCGCATGCACACTGGGCTAACATCGACCCGCTTGCGAGCGCTCGCGAGCAAGTCTGAAATAGGCCCTGTATCTTATACAGGGGACATAGGAGGCCATGAGTCCAGCATATATCTATAAGTATAGCAGACACGTTATCAGCAGAATACTCCATAGAATAAATGTTACGTATTGGGTAAAGTATCTTATACAGAGGACATAGGAGGCAATGAGTCCAGCATATATCTGTAAGTATAGCAGACAAGTTATCAGCAGAATATTACATAGGGGAAATGTTCCTTATTGGGTACCATATCTTATACAGGGGACATAGGAGGCCATGAGTCCAGCATATATCTGTAAGTATAGCAGACACATTATCAGCAGAATATTACATAGAGGAAATGTTCCTCATTGGGTACAGTATCTTATACAGGGGACACAGGAGGCAATGAGTCCAGCATATATCTGTAAGTATAGCAGACACGTTATCAGCAGAATATTACATAGAGGAAATGTCCTTATTAGGTACAGTATCTTATACAGGGGACATAGGAGGCCATGAGTCCAGCATATATCTGTAAGTATAGCAGTCACATTATCAGCAGAATATTACATAGAGGAAATGTTCCTTATTGGGTACCATATCTTATACAGGGGATATAGGAGGCAATGAGTCCAGCGTATATCTGTAAGTAGAGCAAACACATTATCAGCAGAATATTCCATAGAGGAAATGTTCCTTATTGGGTACAGTATCTTATACAGGGGATATAGGAGGCAATGAGTCCAGCATATATCTGTAAGTAGAGCAAACACATTATCAGCAGAATATTCCATAGAGGAAATGTTCCTTATTGGGTACAGTATCTTATACAGGGGCAAGAACAGGACTATGGGCCTAATTCACTATGGGTCGCAACTGCGTTTGCGATTACGCACGCAGTCTGACTCCGACAGTATGCTAATTCATTGCCATCGCTATCCCATCGCAGCACAACACAAGGACGCCCACTTTACTCAGCACACTTCTGTAATGTTTAGCAAGACTGTGAACCATCGGTACAATCGAGTACCATCGCAGACTCACGCACACTTGCACAAGCCCTGACCATACTCAGAAATTACTGACTTCATCACACGCTATGAGGCCTCAGGGTGCGTACGGCATCGCAGTGGTTAATTTATGCACGCTCCTGCAACGGCATGCAAAAGCACTGGCACGCCTGCATTTCACAGACCACCCCTCCCGTCACCTCCACAAATGGCGCTTCCTGTCAATCACTCTGCGATGGATCTGCGGAGTCACTGCGATGCATGCGCACAATGAAACAATCGCCCAATTGCGTGCATAATCGCAGTTGCATACAGTAGTGAATGAAGCCCTATGAGGGTTAGGACATATTACACATATAAAAGAAACCATTGAATGAAAAGCATCGAAGATAGGAACATCATTTTCTTTAAATAAAATACCTTTTTTTGTTTTTCAAATACTGTAACACATTTATTTTTTATATATGATTGGCATGCATTTACATGCTGTATATACGTTCTCCCCATGGCATGGGCTTTAAACTAGAGATGAGTGGGTTCGGATCTCAGAGAACCGAACCCACCTGAATTTAGGGGATCTCCCTGCCTGCCCCGGATCCCTCACCAAAGGCAAAACCTTGCGACCCCACTGTCGGGTCGCGAGGTTTGGTACTGAGCAGGCTTAACGCTGATTGGTTGAGAGAGCCGTCTGTCACAGCTCTCAGCCAATCAGCGTTAAGCCCATTGAAAATGCACTTGAAGAAAAAGAAGATGTGCCCGCCATCCCCCGCCGCCTGACACCGCCGGCACCCCCTGCTGCTGACATCACCGGCACCCCCCTGGCAGCATCCCCCTATGCCGACACCACCGCTGCCGAAACTGCCTGCACCCGTGCACTATTGCCCCATGTACTGAGGACACCATCAGTGACCCCCACACTGCCGACACTGTCAACAAACCTGCACTGAGGACACTGCTGGCACCCCCGCTCTGCCGACACCGTCGGCACCCTGCATTGAGAACACCCCTGCACTGCCGACACAGTCAGCAAACCTGCACTGAGGACACCGCCCACACTGCCGACACCGCCGGTACCCTTCACTGAGAACACTGCTAGCACCACAGCACTACCATTCCATGTACTGAGGACACTGCCAGCAACCCCCGCACTGCCGACACAGCCAGCAAACCTACACTAAAGACACCGCTGGCACCCCCACACTGCCGACACAGCCAGCAAACCTGCACTAAAGACACCGCTGGCATCCCCGCACTGCCGACATCACCGGTACCCTTCACTTAGGACACTGCTATCACCGCAGCACTGCCATTCCATGTACTGAGGACACCGTCAGCAACCACGCTCTGCCGACACTGCTGTCACAGTAAGTGCACTATTGGTGTATCCAACACACACTGTATAACACACTGTATCCGTGTTGGAAATTAGAAGCTGAACTGCCACGTTAGTGCCGCCCACTGTTTCACTTAGCTTAGTCATCCAGCTAGCTGAATGCAACCTTTTGGCCTTAACTAGATGAAGCAAATAATATAGTGAGGTGGTCAAAATTGATTGGAAATTACTGGAAATAAATGTTATTGAGGTTAATTAAACTGTAGGAACAAAAACAGGCCCATTTTATGTGATTTTAGCTATTTTTATGATTTTTTAAGAACAAATCCAGATCCGAAAACAAAACACGGAGGTGAGGTTTTGGCAAAACCAATCCAGATCCAAAACCAGGGGGGATCCAGATCCAAAACACGAGGGTTGGCGCACATCTCTATAAACCCTCTTTGTACTATAAATATAGCGTTTGAATTAAAGAGATCTTGCGTTGCTGACATCTGGTGGTCATAGGTGGTACTTTTATCTATTTTTTATTATTTTTTATTTATTTGGGTGGGGGAATTAAGCTGGGTACACACTTATGCAATCGTCTGGCCGTTCTTTCGATTTTGACACGTTTATGCGATATTGCAAGAGTTTGTACGCACCTTCCATCATGTTGTGTCAGAAGAAAACTGGTCGAGTCGAAGGATTGCATTTTATGTGCTGTTTAATATTCATCTGATTCGGCTGCGCGAGATGAACGAAAGTGCAGTGTGTACGCACCTCCCACCGTTCTTCCATCCGTATTTTTTTTTTCCTTTCTACACCAACAGCAGCGTCCCCTCTGTGAGGGGTACAATAATTCCCTTATGATATTTTGGGAGTTGCGGGCTTAAGATTGGCAGTATGGTTGTATGCTATAGGTGTGTACGTGTGTATCGGAACTGTGGGCCTGGTTCAGAGCCGGTCGCTCTGACAGGGTGCTCGCTCTGAATCAGGGCCGGTCTTTTTTTTTTTTTAGAATGGCCTCCTGGCAGCTCGCATTGCTGTGGGTGACCACCCACAGCTATAGCGAGCGGCCATGATGATGGTCGCGATGGTCAAGACCATCGCGACCATCGGCCTTGCGACGAGACTATTGTGGTAGGGTCTCGTTGCCGCAAGCCCCAGAGAGATTTTGGCTCTAACAGAGCCGGAATCTCTCCACTGACATCACTTGTGATGTCAGTGGGGCCGCTCCCAAACGGTAGGCGTTCTCATGGGAATGCCTCCGTAAGGGCAGCCACCCCCCGGCCTGCCCACCAAAGGGGGCGTGCTGTCACTCAACATCGACAGCACACCCCCTTTGGTGCGAGACCCAGAGCGACGGATTGCCCGTCGCTATCCGGGTCTCGCGCATGCGCACGACAGAGCCGGCTCCGTCGTGCGCATGCGCTCTGGGCCACCATCGACCCGGTTGCGAGCGCTCAACGCTTGCGACCGGGTCTGAATCAGGCCGTGTGGTCGGGAGTGAAGTCGATCAAACCATCACATGGAAAGAGTGATGGCAAAGGCGTGTACCCAGCTTCACAGTCTCCTGTCACTTTCCCTTAATTATTCACAGATCATGGATCCTCCAATAGATCTATACTCCGCATAAAATCTGGTTAATTATCTGAAGATTCACATGCTTGATACTACTTACTAAAGTTCACTCATGTAACGCTAAAAGGCGATAGACTTTACCATATTAAATTATAGTCAGACTAAAAGTAGCTTTTTAATTTTTTTTTAAATTAATCTAGAAATGATAAATATGAAAAAAAAAGATGTTCTGCATTTTATGTGGCTTTTTATATTGGCTTGTCCCACTGAGCATGACATCTACACCTGTCTCCTCCCTATAATGATCAAATAAAGAGGGACATCATATAGGATCTAATTTGTGTCTTATACTTCTGGCTACCGTTTACTTTACTTTAAGGCTTGGATGGAACCTGCTCAGTGAACCAAGACAGTGGTTGTGTAGGGTAAGCACTAAACATAGAGGCGGGAGCGTAGCCGAGACCTTATTATAAAACATTTTGTAGAGCATTTTGATAGTGAACTGTGGGACAGTTCTTATATTTCATTTGTCATTTTCTGACAGTTGCTGCCCCCTGTGACATGTTTTGATAGGCTCACTAGTAATGTATTATTATTTTTTGTGTAATATTCTTTGTACCTCCAGTTCACCTTATGATTGTAAGAAATTGTTCTGAGATGCTGATATCGCTTATAATGGGTGGGTTTAGGAACATCAGAATGTGCTTCCATTGTAGACATTTCATATATACGTCACAGAAATGGACATGTACAAGGCCTGTGTAATTATTGTGACAGACGTTCCAGAGGAAGTGCGATATCGCCATACAAAGGGGTGCGGTATATTACATAAACAGGCAAAATTTAGACAATAAAAATATAGACACAATAATGTCGACAGGTACAATATTTAGGCAACCAACATGTCGACATGGACTGTATATCTACAAACAATATGTGGACAGTCAAAATGTAGACATGGACATAAAGTAGACGTGGACATAAAGTAGACGTGGACATAATGTAGACGTGGACATAATGTAGACGTGGACATAATGTAGACATGGACATAATGTAGACAATTAATATAAAGACAGGTTGAAATTTTGACTGGGTCAAAATGTCGACAGTTAAAATGAAGACAAATCATAAGGTGGAAAACCAAAATGTAGACACCTGTAGGTGCCAGTGGTATAGATGCTACAGCACAGAAGCAGCAAAATAGTTACATTTAAGAAAAAAGCTCTGGACTTCTGACCCTGGGCTGGTATTGGAAAGTAGGAGGAAAAAAACTGTGTGGGGTTCCCCCTATTTTCCAATGACCAGCCCAGGGCTGAACCAGCCGGGGGGATAATGCTATAGCAGTGAGACTGAGAGCATGATGTTCCTCTGCCCTAACATTGACCAGCCTGAAACTGTTCAGCTCAGGGCTGGAATTCCATGGAGAGTCGGAATACCTAAAAAAATGAGGCCCCCTTCCCGAGGGACAACCTCGTGACTGTGAGTGTGGGGTTAATTAGTAATTAAATAGTCATTAATAGTATTCTTTACAGGCAGCCTAAAATTCCTAGCAAGCCTGCCATGGCATTACGGCACTTGTAGAATCACAAGGTAGAGGTAGTCCGAGCTGTGGAATATGCACACAGCGGCGGGGGTGCAGTGGAACTTACAGGTCACTGTAATGCCGTCTAATATATTCGGCTGTGTGGGCTCTCAAAGACACGTCCTTTGAGTATGGAGGACGGAGCTGAAGATGCGTGGTATGGCTGTGCATGCTCAGTAGTGTACAAAATTGGTGGTTGCGCCTCCAGCAGGCCGGGATCCTAGAGGCAGACATATATAGCGCACAGCTTCTGCTCTAAATACAGTACATAATGAATAACTAGTAGACCTAGACATTATATAATTACAATATATAAATAGCAACATAAGACATAAGTGTCGTGCAATTGTTCAGCTTTATTACTGAAATAAAATAGTACAGTGGCAAAAGAAAGAGCGGTCGGCTGATCAGTGCAGACACTTTACTAAATGCAAGTCCATTTCCAACAACATCCGTATGGACCAATTGCCCTGACAACAGTGGCAGAGAGGTGAGAGGTCTCTGTCTCCCATAGCTATAACACACACAAAACCCACCCGGCCAGGTAGTGCTGCTGTCCCCAGTAGGGTGAAATCAGCCTATCCAGTGGGGAACAGTCAGTAACCTGGTGGCCACAATGCCGGAGCTGATATTACCGGCGCCGTTATCTTGACGTCTCTCACAATGCCAACTCTGGCATCCTGGCCACCAGGACATTGACAGTAAATAGGGGAGGGGAGGGGAGGGTTAGGTTGAGGAATTAGTGTTAGGCACTAGGGAGAGGGTTAGACACTAAGGGGGAGGGTTAGGTTTAGAGTGTGGGGAGGGGGAGGTTAGGTTCCGGAAATAGTGGGGGAGCTTAGGGTTAGGCACCAAAAAGAGAGGGTTAGGGTAGGGAAAGGGGGAGGGTTAGCATACCAAACAACAAGTGTCCCTGTTGGGATTCTGACAGCCGGCATCCCATACACAATCCTACCCGGTGTACTGAAGGGGACTATAGCTCCATGTCATACTTGCCTACCTTCAGAATCTCTTCCCGGGAGAAGCCCGGGTAAGAGAAGCAGCAGGGGGCCGATGGGGGCGGGGCCTAACGAATCGCGTCATTCATGCAGAATCACATCTTAAGCCCCGCCCCCTTCACGGAGACCCGCGATCGCCGCGGGTAATCTCCTCATTCTGCCCACTTCACTAGGAAGTGGGCAGAATGCGGGAGAAATGCCTACCCTTCCGGGGGTGCGGGGGGTTACCCGAAAAATTGGGAGCCTCCCGCGAAAACCGGGAGGGTAGGCATGTATGCTCCATGTACATCCTACATGATAATAGTAATGCAGACATCTCAGATACATATATTTGCGAACATATGGTATGCCATCAGCCACGGCAAGGAGTCTCTGCTCTGGTGGGCCTACACTCAGGGCCTGTGCTACCATTAGGCAGCTTTAGACAACTGCCTAAGGGCTTCGGCCTCTGGAGGGCATCGCTGAGTGCACAAAAAAAACGAATGGCATAATTCATGGCTGAGTGGCATATAATGAATTTGTGGCACAACTGTGTGGCATATTATGAATTTGCGGCAGTGTTATGAGGTACATTATGATTATGACGCTCTGTTGTTTGCAATATTCTATATAGATATAGTATCTTATGAATTTGGGACACTGCTGTTTGGCATATTGTTTAACTGGGGAGACTGATGCGGCAATTCCATCTTGCACCTTTTTGGAAGGAGCATGGACGGTTGGTGAAATGTTGCCTAGGGCACCCGGAAACTTTGCAGCAGCCCTGCCTATACTACATGATAATAGCACCACTTTGAGTCATACATTTTTGTATTTTTAAATTGTTAGCCAACTCACCTGGGGCACCCCAAGTTCCTCCAGTATGGCACTACAAGGATCAGCACTCCTTCCAACTGCTGATCCCATCCATTCCTCTCAAAACAGTGATACACAAAATGGTAGTTGCTCAAATCAATTTATTGGTCCATCACAGTTGCCTGTAAGGGACAGGTTCATCTATACTAATAAAAACAAACAAACAAATCCCCCAGCACATCATAATGGACCAGCAAAGGATACATACATAAAAGTGATGCAGAGATTTCAGTTACATACATTTGCGAACATATAGTAAGCCATCAGCCACGTCAAGGTGTCACTGCTCTGGTGGTCCTACACTACATGATGATTGGTAAAATGTGCCTAGGGCGCCTGGGAACCTTGCACCGGCCCTGCCTACACTACATGATAATAGCACCTACTTTGGGTCAAACTTTTATGTATTTATAAATTGAGAGCCAACTCACCTGGAAGCACCGCAACATTCTCTAATATGGCACCACAAGGATCAGCATAGCTGCCAACAAGAGAAAAGGAAGTATATATTGTACATAGCTGTGCTAAGGGCTTATTTTCTGATGGCATGCAACAGTACAGAGTACCAGTTTTATATATATATATATATATATATATATATATATATATGTGTCATTTTTAATGCTTACTGTATAACAAGACCTGAAAACGGGTAGAAATCTGTAAAATCATGTTATAAATTAATAAAATAAGCCATCCAGATCATGGTAGTTACAATAAATCTTGTATCACAGTGTAACTTTAGATGAGTGCCGTTACCTTTTTTATGAGTACCGGTACCTCTTTTCATGGAAAAGATCATAGTTTATAGTTATAGGTGTCCCTAAACATCAATGCTGCCATTTTAGCAAAGCAAAATGAACAGATTTGTCTACCAGCTCAGAAATGCTAGTAATTGGGACTATAATGGGATGCCTCCGTATACAGTGGCATGAAAATGTTTTTGCCCCCTTTCTAAATTATTCTATTTTTTGCATATTTGTCACACTTATTTGTTTCAGATCTTAAAAATAAGTTGAATATAAGACAAAGACACCCTGAGTAAACACAAAATTCAGTTTTTAAATGATCATTTAATTTATTAAAGTAAGAAAGTTATCCAACACCAAAAGACTCTGTGTGAAATAGTATTTGCCCCCCCCTTAGTTACTCATTCAAACAGCAAACCAAACTGATTTGATAAATTGGTTCATCAGACTAGACACAATCAGGCTTGGTTACTGCCAGTCCTGTTGAATGTAAACATCACTTAAATAGATTCTTTCCAGCAATGTGAAGCTGGACAAAAAGGTCTCTACAAGCAGCATATGTAGTATGCCGCCATCACAGAAATTCCAGGAGCGGTGAGACAGAAAGTTTACCAGTCTGGAAAGGGTTACACAGCCATTTCTAATGCTCTGGGAATCAGCGAACCACAGTGACAACTAATGTCTCCAAATGGAGAAAACTTGAAACAGTGGCGCATCTTCCCAGGGGTCGCCAGCCTACCAAATTCCTCCAAGAGCCCATTGACAACTCATCCAGGAAGGCACAAAATAACCCAGACAAACATCTAAGGAATTTTAGGCCTCACTTGCTTCAGTTAATGTCAGCGTTCATGATTGCAGGAAAGATACTGGGTTAAAATTGTATCCATGGTAGAGGTGCAAGGAAAAAACCACTGTTTACCAAGAGGAACATAAGGCTCGTCTCACGTGTACCAAAAACACATTGATAACCCCTAAGCCTTTTGGGCTAATCTTCTGTGGACTGATAAGTCAAAAATGGAACTTGTTGATCCCGTTACCTCTGGCGTAAAGCTAGCACAGAATTTTACAATTAGAACTTCATACTAACAGTCACACATGGTGGTGGTAAGGTGATGGTGCGGGGATGTTTTGCTGCTTCATGTCCTGGGCGAATTCTGACGGAGCTGTCCGGTCATCAGACCGTGGCCTGAAGCCCAAGAGCAATTGGGTTATGCAGCAAGACAATGATCCATGCATGATCGATCAAAGCATGAGAGCGCGTCCACCTCTAAATGGCTCATAAGAAACAAAATGAAGGTTTTGGAGTGACCTAGACAAACTACTAACTTGAATCCAATTGAGATGCTGTGGCAGAACCTTACATGGGCATTACATGCTCGAAAACCCTCCAGTGTGGCTGAATCAAAGCAAATCTTCCTCCGCAGCAATGTGATAGACTGATCTTCAGATATTGGAAGCGATTGGTTGAAGTTGTTGCTGCACAACCAGTTATTATCTTTAGCGGGGCAATTTATTTTCCACATGGGTGACATAGGTGTTGGATAACTTTCTTCCTTCAATAAGTTAAACGACCATTTAAAAAGTATATTTTGTGTTTACTCATGTTGTCTTGGTCTTACAGTATATTCAATTTTGTTTGCAGATCTGAAAAAAATTAAGCGTGAAAAACAATATTAAAAGAAGAAATTAGGCAGGGGGCAAAAACTTTTTTCATGCCACCGTAGCTGGCACTTAGAATAAAAGCAGCTCTAATAACCCCTAATCACTACTATTAGGGGTCTACTATTTCACTTTCTTTGCAAACCCTGCAGCACTTATTATTAATAGTAACTAAGAGATTTGCCCTGTATCAATGCTTTATTCTTTCAAGCTAATTATAAATGATTTATGTCTCTGGTTATGTGAACAAATGTACAGTGGCCTTTCAAAGTATTTCAGCCCCCTAAAAGGTCAATATATGTGTCTGTATTACAAATGACATACTGCTCCCGATTCAGAGATGTACGCAATGGCGATATTTATGCAGAACGAGCAATGTTTTGCTATTGCGCATGCCTCAAAGTCCCACTGCGCATGCTTAGCGATGAACTCGTGATTCCACGTGTATATAGAATCCATTCGCAAAGTGACAGGTAGTCAGCATTTAGAACGACGATGTCACCTAAATTTATGCGTCGATGTCTCTGAATTTATGTAGGTACGCGCCGACGGACGCAGATGAGAAGGCAGCAGTGGGCATCGCTATGTTCGGGTAAGCATTGGAACTATTAGCATATTTTCACAGCTGCGGCCCATGCGAAATCGCATTAGCGCACTATTTTCAAACTCATAATTCATTATTTGTTTGCAGATTTCTTTTATAAAACATAAACACTGACAAATACTGCTTGCATAAGTATTCAAACCTTCCTCTGTGGAAGCTCCAAGTTTACACAGATAAACGCTTTTGCCCTAACATTTGGATTTCAATTAGCCTGTATTTGTGAATCATTAAAATAAAAGGTCTTATGGATAAAATAACATTGGCAATACTGTGAAGGAAAGCTGTAAAAATGAAGACCAGAGAGCATTCTATGAGAAGTAAAGAGACAGTTATAGACATGCACAAGATAAGAAAATAATATCCGAGTGCTTGAATGTCCCAGTTGGATAATTTATGAGGAAATGGAAGCTGTGCTATACCACGCTGGCACTGCCTAGACAAGACCGTCCCTCGACAAGCAGCATCAGAGCAAAAAGGAGACTTGTGAGGGAAGCCAGTGAGTGGTCATCATTTACTTTGATGGAGGAGCTACAGAGATCAGTGGCTGTGACTATAGTGAAAATACACCAGCTAACCTGGTGCTGTATTTCCCACTAGGAACATGCCAAGAGGTGCCACTGGCTGGGGATGGCACCGCAGTCTTCCTGCATCAGAGATGTCCAGTGCCCCAATTGAGCCATGGCTATTCGAATACAGAAAGAACAGCCTACATCCACCATGGTGCATCAGGGGGAGTCTCAGGAGCGGGCGCAAGCGCAATCCAGGAGCCTGGAAAATAAGTTTTTGTATCATGGGGAGTCTCTGGAGCATCCTCATGTACCATCCGGAAACCTGAAAGAGGAGGTTCCTAGCCCATGATAGAAGCCCAATGAAAGGCTAAAAATCCCAGCTCCTTGGAGGGGCAGGTGTCTCAGCAGAAGCCCACGGGGGTGGGGGGAACAGGCACCCAATAATATTGTATATGGGAAAGATTTCTGGACTACACACCCTGAATATATATATATATATATATATATATATATATATATATATATTAGGGATGTGCAGGCTCGGTTCCGTACGTTTTTTTTTACCGAATCTTATTGGGTTTCAGCTGTCACGAGTTTTGGATAGCCAATAAGATTCGGTAAAAAAAACCGAACGGAACCGAGTAGAACCGAGCCTGCACATCCCTAATATATATATATATATATAGTGGGAAGTGCTACCTGATGAGACTAATCGCAGGCACAAAAACATATATATATATATTCAGGGTGTGCAGTCAGGAAATCTTTCCCATATACTCCATTTAATGTGCTTTATTGCACACCTGAGGGAAAGGAGACGCCCACAGTCTGGATTAACACCCCTTCCTTATTGGTTTAAAAGCATAGAGTCTTGTAATGAATATGCACACTAGTATTAGGCACAATTCTAGGTAAGTCCTACAAGTTTTATATACTGTAGTGCAACTTTGGTTCATTTTTGGGGCGTGGGTCCTCCTGGATTGCCTTTGTTGATCTGTTTCAGGGCACCGCATTATAACACATTTTTCTTTTATAACACATTTTAACCCTTCACTGTTTGTTTATTATATATGTACCTCACTTTTTATTTTCATTCTTTATTTTCATTCTTTATATGCAGCAGTAGCTGCTTCTAACTATCTCTTTCACACTGCACTTTTCTTACTATGGCGGTGCCCTGGGGCGGCTTAGCTGGGCTAGTTTGGGGGTATCCTGCGCTCTGGATTTGAATCGTAGTATGTTAGGGACCTACCCTAAAGAGGTTACCTGGATATGGTGGGTAGGCCCATAACCTTGGCCAAGATTATGCTAAAAACCTCTATTGATTGCAAAATTTTATTGCATTTATATATTATTAATAATTTGGAGTTGTGCACCTGAGATTTGTCTGTTTTTGTGCACACAATAATATTGTGTCATGGGGCACAAAATTTACCCTGAGCCAACCATATTAAGAGTTCTGTCTCCATGCAATTGGCCTCCATGGGAGGGTAGCTAGAAAGAAGCCATTACTGGAGTAAACCTCATCAAAGCACAACTGGAGTTTGCTAGAAAACCCGAGTGACCCAGATAAAATACGGGAAAAGGTTTTGTGGTCAGATGAGACAAAAATGTAGCTTTTTGGCCCCAAATCAAAATGCTATGGGCCTGAATCTCTTTTGACCAGTCATGGCGGCAATAATACGCTAATGCTGGCTCCTGGTGTAGTAGCCTGCGTCTGAATGTGCAAGCACTGAGATGCTCGCTGCAGCACCGCCGGTGATTTTTGACACACCATGATCCACACTTGCACCAGCCTATGGAAGGTGCAGTTTCTCCATCTGAACATGGCCTCTGCTTTCACTGATACACCTGTGACTCTCCCATAACACGCCCATGGGACAGATTTTTTTCTTTTGTTCACTTCAGGCTGCCCTCCAGTCACCCCCAGGAACGTCCATCACTTTGCCACCCCATATCTGATACCATCTGTCCCGATCACAGTAGAATTGCTGAGCATATGCTCTGTGTAACGCATGCATCGTAGGGGTTTTTAGACATTATTGTGCATGCGTAGTTGCAAGTAATTGCTCAACTATGTGAACATCGGCATCGCATGCAGTTACCATGCACATCTAAATTCTGTAATATGCATATATGTAGTTTGTGTATTGTGTTCTAGTAGGGACTGACTGGTTCACCCCTGTGGCCTACTTGTTTCTGTCCACTGGTGTTACAGAGGACCAGTGTCTTTATCACTGTCGGGACCTGACTGCCGGGATCCTGTACCCAACCCATGTGGCACAAACCTAACACCGCCCATTCTTCAGAAGACATCTTCCCAATATTAAAGTATGGGAGAGTTAGCATCATGTTGTGGGGATGCTGTTTCTCAGTGGGGACTGGGCAGAATGGGTATGAAATTCCGATGGATGGGATGCCGGCTGTCAGTACACTGACAGCAGCATCCCAATGGTTCAAATCCCAACAGGGGAACAGTAAGTACTGTTCCCCTGTCCTATTTACCCCCTAACCCTCTTTTCCTGCACCCTTATACTAACCCTCCCTACCCCACACCCTAACCCTCCCGGTAAGTGCCTAAACCTAACCCCCGCCCCGGTGGTGCCTGAACCTAACCCCCCCTGCCCGGAGCCTAACCCTAACCTTCCCCCTCCCGCAGCCTAACCCTAAGTCCCCCCGGCTACCTAAACCTAACTCTCCCCCCCTCCCCGCGTATGATACTTACCTTTCCCCGGTGTCCTTACGATCGGGATGCCGTCTGCTGTTATCCCGGCGTCGGCATCCCGTGTCCTGTCGGGATTTTGGCGCCGGTGTTGTCTCGGCGATCGCAATTCTGATGCCGGGGTTCCGGCAAACAGCATCCCGGTTGTCAGGATCTTAACCGCATCCTGCCCGGGCATCTTCATAAAATTGAAGGACCAATGAATGTAGCAAAATACTGGGAGATACTACAAGACAACCTGCTTCTGTCTGCTAGAAAACTAAAACTTGGGAATAAGTTCACCTTTCAGTAGAACAATGATCCCAAGCACAAGACCAAAGCCAGTGGCAAACGCAGGATTTCGAAAGGGGGGTTTCCAAATCCTTGGTTACCGAACCAATGAAAAAACATCTAGCCACAAATAAATAGACAGGCAGATAGAAACAGCTTACACAGGATTTAGGACCACCACAGTAAAATATACCACCTATGATGGGGTACACACAAACTGACGGACACAGACACGCACAGACAGACACACACACACCTCTATCACTAAAAAACATGAATGCAGCAACCAAGTAAATACAACCAGCATGATTTATTAAAGACCCCCCACCCCCCAGTAGTGGTCCCCCCTTCGCAGTGCCCCCAGTAATGGTTCCCCTTATGTAGTGCCCCCAGTAGTAGACCCCTAATGCAGTACCCCCAGTAGTGCCCCTTATATAATGCTCCCAGTAGTAATCCCCCCTTTGCAGTGCCCCCAGTAGTAGTCCTCCCTTTGCAGTACCCCCAGAAGTGTCCCTTATATAGTGTCCCAAGTAGTAGTCCCCCTATTCAGTGCCCCCAGAATGGGCCACCCCCCTATTCAGTGCCCCCAGTAGTGGCCCCCCTATACAATGCCCCCCTATACAGCGGCCCCAATAGCGGCTACCCCATCTATACAGTGCCCCCAGTAGCGCCCCCTTTATACAATGCCCCCAGTAGCGCCCCCCCCATACAGTGCCCCTAGTAGCAGCCACCCCCCCTATACAGTGCCCCCAGTAGCGCCCTCCCTATGCAGGACCAGTGTAAGTGCCCGTTCCCCTTTCATATACACACACACAAAAAAAACACAACTTACCTGAATCCCCACTCCTGCCGCTGTCCACTCCTCCCGGCCCGCTTTGCACTATGGGAGAGACGTCATGACATCTCTCCCATCACCCGCTGCGGGGGGAGTCTGTCTGACTCTCATTGGCTGCTAAAATAAACACACCACCGGCAGGTAGTACGAGCGTACCTGGTGCCTGCGGCGGTGTGTTTGTTAGTGTGTAGTGCGGACTGCACACACTGCGGTCCGCACTACACTTAGGGATTTATTTATTAACATTATATATACTAAAATAAAGTGAAAAGGGGTGTTTTCACACCCTTTTCACATTTTTTTTACTATCACCTACATTTACTAAAGGGCAATTGGAGTAGAATTCATAAAATTCTACGCCAAGCCCTAATTATCACTTATTTTTAGTAATCAGATCGCATTTCCCATAATTGTAATGGGAAATGCGATCTGGCCAAAGTTACTAAAAATAAATTGTGAGAAAATACCGGGGAAAGCCCTGTGATAATAACGCCACCTGGTCTTCCCCGGTTACCGGACTCCTGCTCTGCTCTAATAGGCAGAGCAAAGCCCGGAGCCGGCCCCAGTGATCAGCTAATCACTGCTAAAAAAAATAAAAATGAAAAAGAACTTACCTGAATCCAGGGCCGGTGATCGGGGCTCCGGTGATGTCCTCCCTCCGGTCAGCTGGTTGCGGGGGGGCCACGCGGGGGGGAAGTTGCGATCGTGCAGGGGGGTATTAGCGGCAGCCGATCAGCGCATGTGCGGCAGCTTGTCACTGTATTTTTTCCGCATAATACAGTGATAAGGCTGCAGAGGGGATTCACAGGGACAGAGCTTTATCGCAATAAATCCCTGTGATATTACCGGAATTTGCTATGCGAATTCAGTCGGTAATATCACACTACAATCTGCATTTTAATGCGGATTGTAGTAAATTGGGCTCTTAGTGAACGGCAGGCAGGGGGGGGTTTCTGAGTACCCCTCCGTGCGTGCCTGAAAGCGACATTGACATGTTTAAACAGCAAAAAGGTGAATGTTCTACAATGGCCAAATCAGAACTGAGAGTCTGTTGCACTATTTGAAAACTGCAGCCCACAATCGTCATCCAACCAAACTGAACAACCTGGAACAAAGCTGCAGAAATTACTCCCAAAAAGGGTGCAAGTCTATCAGAAACGTACCCCAACTGACTTAAAGCTGTGATTGCAGCAAAAGCTGGTTCTTCCAAGTGCTAACCTGCAGGGGATGAATACTTATGCAAGCATTATATTCAGTTTAATTTATTTTGGTTTTTTTTTAAAGAAAAACATCTGCACAGAAATAATGAATTATGACTTTGAAAATTTACTTTAAGAGCCTTCTAGTTTGCAGAAAAATACTGTCTGGAACAATATGTATAATTTTTATACAGACATACATGTTGACTTTTTAGGGGATTGAATACTTTTGCAAGTTATTGTGTATTGCACTTTGTACAGTATAAGAAAATATAAAATGTACAGTAGGGTTGCAATACAAGGTTAAGACTGTAGCATTTTCCATCTATGGGGGGAATTCAATTCAACGCAATGTTGAATAGCCGCGGGAGGGATCTCCCGCAGCTGTTCAATTCACCGCGCTGTGTGGTCGGAGAATGTCAGTTATCGCGCCTATCGCATCTGAACAAGGATGTTAAGGCGCATTAACCGGCATTCTCTGACCAAAGTGCCGGGTGCGCGGCTGATAGCGCCGCGCTAAGCAGAAAAATAGCTGCGAGCCCAGCACTTTGGTCGGATTTCTCCTCGCATCCCCAGTGGGCCCAAACAGCGCAATGTATTGAATAGCTGCGGGAGCTCCCTCCCGCGGCTATTCAACATCGCATTGAATTGAATTCCCCCCAAGGTTTTTATTTATTTTTTGTATACGGTTTGAAAATATATGATTTTCTTTGAAAACATTCCCATAAGATCATGCCCTGAGCTTGGCACTGCAGCTGATCCATTTCAAGATAATGCTTCACAGTATTGGCATTAAATAAACAAAATAAAAACTTTTCCTTTTATAAGCATTGTAATACATAACTGTCTATTATGGGGCCTATTCATCATCAGAGGCCGTATGTCTTCCGATTAAGTATTGGTCTCTCTGCGAGGGATACTTAAGTATCCAACTCGCAGCGGGAGAAACTTGACACCAGAGCAATTCATCATTGCTCCGGTGCGGGGACAGCTGCTCCGAAAAGCAGCTGCCCCCTCGGTTAGTATCGCAGGTACAGAAGTAGCTGTGTTACTTACCTCCTCCATGACGGCCCAGCTACGCATGTATGAAACGCTACTGGTACCAGTGGCGGATCCAGGGAGGGGGCGATTGGAGCGATCGCCCCCCCTAGCACAGTTTGTCCGACCTTTATCATCTCTCTCCTCTGCATCATTAAGTTCAGAGGAGAGCGATGATAATGGCTGGGCTGTGCTGTGATCGAAGCTCCCGTCTCCCAGTCAGTGACAGGCTGTCACCTGACCCGGGAGCCGGGGAGGAAGTGATCACAGCCGGCTCCTCACACCCTGTGATCAGCTGTGTGGTCTAAACAGACCACACGCTGATCACTGCTAGAAAAAAATAAAAAACAACTTAACTCTGTCCAGGGACAGAAGATCGGGGCTCCGGTGACCGAAGCCTGGAGGGAGAACATCACCATAGCAGCAGAGGTAAGTGAAAGTAAAGGAGGGGAGGGGGGTTGCCGCGAGGGAGGGTCGCAGGGGGGGTTGCCGCGAGGGGTGGTCGTGGGGGGGGGTTGCCACGAGGGGTGGTCACGGGGGGAAGGGGGGTTGCCGCAAGGGGGGTCGCAGGGGGCTGAATTAATCATTAACTCGCCCCCCCTAATACAACAGTCTAGATCCTGACTGGTACTGTGGTACACTTACATGGAGTACCTGAATACTATCTCTAACCTCTTCACGGTGACTCTCCTCTGTTCCGGCTATGGCGTGGGTATGGCATCCATGACCAGCAGGGCCCCCGAATACTCATATGCTTAGCACAAAGTACCTGATGGAGGGAACACATATGGACAACAGGCGCAGTGCAGTAAAGAAATGTTGGGCGCCAGACCATCTCATGATGTAAGAACAGGAAAACTTTATTTACACTCCTCCATACATGCGGGACCCGAGGTCACGCATGCGCACAGCCGCTGGGGAGTCTGTGAGAAGGCAGTGGAAGGAGCGGGGCTACAAGAACAAGCACCGTCTGAAGATGGCGCTTGTTCTCGGAGGCAAACTCCGAAAACTTTCAGTTTTCGGAGTTTGCTGAATATCAGGGGGTCCTATCGGACCCCTGATGATGAATGGCCCGGTAACCTAAATATGCTGAAACTAGCGGTTCCGCATGGTTACCAGGCCATTTATCGTTTGATGAATAGGCCCCAAAGAGAGGTATGTTCAGAGAAAAAAAAATTGGGTATTCCAAATTTCACACTAAAAGTTTTTATAGTACTTTGCTGAAATAAGGGATTTCCGTCACGGACCACAACTCTGACCAAAACAGACAACAATATGGGGAGTGGGATTAGGCATCTATAGACGGGTTGTGCTGTAAAATAGAAGCATGTGTGCTGCAGACATTTTCTTTTCTATGAATAAGTTGTTTCATACTTACCTTCTCTCCTGGAAGGTGCAGGAGACTCTTGATTCTGTGAGTACTCCTCCAGGCCCCCAGAAAATTGGTTGGATATCCCACATCCCGCATTGTAATTCTTGTCATGTTAGCCCCACCCCTTTCCCCAATGACCCCGCGATTCATTGTATTTCACTGCGATGTGGGGTGGGCCTAATGACGTGAGAGACCCACCCCCAAAGTGGTCAGATGTATCTCCTCGCTGGGCTTCTCCTTGAGAGGCGAAACATAAAGTAAAGTTGTTTGGCACTGGGTAGACAATCTTATGCATAAACACTAGTAATACTTATATGTACTGTCTATTGTGTTCTAGTAGTTCACCATTGTGGCCTACTTGTTTCCTTCCACCGGTATTGCAGAGGACTTTATCAGTGTTGTCATAAATATTGATGTCCAATGTCTTGTGAGATGTCTGTTCCGTGTCCTGTACTGTGAGTGCCAGCCACGTACCCAGCTGAAATATGCTAATCTTGTCATGTCCATCAGCTGCCTTCAGAAATGCTTCTGTAAGAGTAAGACAGCTAACCAGTACTCTTTCAAGATGTCTGAATTGTCCATCATTACACTGTAAGTGTGCACAATCCCGTGGCGTTCCTGTGCTTGTGACGCATGATCCCAGTAGTACTTGTTGTACGTGTCCGGGCTCAGGATGTGTTGCTGCATGTTTGCTTGATGTTTCGTGTTACTGTTTATTGTCAACACCTACTAGCAATGTACTATAGCGTTAGCAAAGTTTTTTTTCATGTAACTGTTATAGTGTCCCCAACATAAAACCCCCAAAATGTGCCAAATGCGGTAATGGGTCCATTGGCAGTTGAATTAATGACTGAGGTAAGCAAATACAGTGATCTAAGGGCCTGATTCAGAGCTGAATGCTATTAGCATCGCTGCGGTGTCTTTGGTAGCAGCAGAAATGCTAAAATCTGCTAATGCCGCAGGAGGCGTCTGGGGACAAGAGACGCCCCCAAGATGGGATCGCAGATCCCAGGACCTCATCTGAAGTCGCGGCATCTCCCATCTCAGTGAGCCTAAGGCTGCTCAGAATAGGCGGAGCGGTTCCTTAGCTGAAGCCGGTGGGAGACGCAGCCACTGGACTTGTCACTCCCTGTTTTCGGGAACGCTGGCCGTTGCTGCCCATTCCCTGCCCCCAAACTGCCATGGCATGCCAATCATGCTGCATTATAGGGGCGCTGTGACCATACTTGGAGGAAGAGACCTGCACATGTGCTGTGCAGCGCAGATCTCCAACCATCGGGTTTGCGTAACAACTTTGAATCAGGCCCTAAGTGAACTGATCATGTTCAGTGTTCAGTGCAGGTTTATTTTCAAATAACGGAGATGTTGAAATGGCTTATAAAATATATATTCCTAATTCATAAGAAGATGCCTTACCAACGTGCTGATTCATTTTCTTACATATTTAGGGCCTGATTCTGACTCGGATGCTCCAGCGTCTGTGTGCGCACCTATTCCCGGTCTTGCATCTGCCACTTTATACTATCGCTGCTACAAGCCCTTCCCTGCTGTACAACATTATGCCTGAATGTGCAACGACTGAGACGCCCACCTTCAGGGCATACTTGCCGACATTCAGCTCATTCCTTCCGGGAGGGAGCTGAATGTCTGTATAGAGCGGGGGGCGTGGCCGGACGATGATTATGTATTGGGGGCATGACCATGGCATGATTGCGTCATTGTGGCTCTGCCCCCTCTTCACAATGCCAGGCTTAATGCAAGGGGGGTCCGGAGTGGTGTGTGGGGGGGGTTGCAGCGGGGTGACTGTGACCGGGAGATTCGCCTACTTTTCCGGGGGAGCGGGAGCACAACCCGATATTCGGGAGACTCCCGGCCATCCCGGGTGAGTACGCATGGATGCTTCAGGGTCTTTAGACTCTTTAGAAGTACAGCTTAATGCGTCGGTCGCACCATTACTACCTACACCAGCCCCATGCTAAGTGCAGAACCTCTGTCATATTATGGCCTCCAATGTGAGCAATTGTGAATCTGAATCCACAACCACCTCTGAGACAAGTCTGCAGAATTCCTGTAACATTCCCATAAGACAGTACATCTCTGTGTGCTGGATAGCCACCTCCCAGTCACTGCCCAGGAACGGGTTGGGCATGGGATCTCGGCTGTCGGGATGCCAGCAGTCAGAATGCCGACCCACTAAGGTAAGTGTCATAACCCTCCCCGTCCCCCTAACCCACCTTTCCTGCAGTCTAACCCTAACCTCCCCCTTCCCTGCAGCCTAACCCTAAAGACCCCCGCACAGCCCCTTCTGGCACCGAGATTCCAACTGCTGTCGGGATTCCGGTGCCTGTATCCTGAGCACTGGCATCCCAACCGTCGGGATGGTAACTAGATCCCCCCAGGGATACATACATGGTTCATACATGTCAGTCGATACTGCAACTTTATATGCATACACAGTTTAACGCATGAGTTGTGCAACTATTTTGCTACTTTGACGTATGCACAGTTGAAAGATACTGTATCAACGAATTCAGCAATATCAGCATTAAGGGCCTGATTCAGAGGCGCTCGCTATTTGCGAGCGCACGCTCTGAATCAGGGCGGGGAGGAATTTATTTTATTTTTTTCCTATCCGCTCACAAAGCTGTGGGTGTTCACCCACAGCTAGTGTGAGCGGGCAGGAGATGGTCGCGATTATCGCGACCATCGGGCTTGCGAGATACCCTGTGGTAGGGTCTCAGGTCTCGCAAGTCCAAGTGGACTTCCTGCTCTAATAGAGCAGGCAGTCCACTACTGATATCACTAGTGATGTCAGTAGGGGCGCCCACAAACGGCAGGTGTTCCTTCGGGAATGCCTCCGTTTGGTCAGCCACCCCCCCCTCCCCGCCTACAAAACGGGACGAGCTCTCGATCAACATCGACAGCCGGCCCATTTTGTTGCGAGCACCAGAGCGAATGATTTCTCACTCTCTACGGGGCTTGTGCATGCACGTTGCGCACGCCACGCGTGCACACTGGCCCACCATCGACCCGCTTGCGAGCGCTGTGCGCTCGCTAGCGGGTCTGAATCAGGCCCTAAGTCCGATTCAGAATCAGACAAGTAATCTTATCAGCCATCTCTGGAGCAGTGAGGGTTAACGGTTTTACAGAAATCTGCAACATTGTGTCAGCAAAGTACAAAACTAATGGTAGTTCTATTGTACTGAATTTTAAAACTAACTTGATACATGTCACCTGGATAGTCTAGCATTCACGCCGATGTCACCTGAATAGTCTAGCATTCACGCTGATGTCACCTGAATAGTCTAGCATTCACGCCGATGTCACCTGAATAGTCTAGCATTCACACCGATGTCACCGGAATAGCCTCGCATTCACACTGATGTCACCGGAATAGTCTCGCATTCACGCAATTTAGCAGGTTAGAACCAACTTTAGTATACGCTAATATATGCTCACTTTTTCCACCAGACAATGACACTAAATAAGGGAAAAAAACTTAAAACTATTTCATTTGTTTTATTACAGGGTGATTCCCCTTTAACACCTTGTTGGTCAGGTTATTGTAACTTTGACTAATGTTGCACTTTATTGTAACAGATCATATTCTGTTCATTTTGGACTTGGCCACATGGGCACCATTTGATTCCTACTCCATAGATGATGAGCCTGATAGAGAGTTGAACGTGCGCATGTTTTGGGGGAGTGTATCGTGGGTGTTTATGCCATGCGGGGGGTCACAACTTAAACTCAGTTGTGTCGCAACGGTTTTTTCACTGTGACCATTTCCATATTATCGCACAGCTGCTGGGTAATTCACAGCTGCAGCTGCGGAATTAGCGGCCATCTCTGAATCAGCTCCTCAGCCCTAAAGCTGGGTACACGCTGACAGATACATTGGCCGATCAATTGATCGGCCAATGTATCTGCCGCACAGATACCCGTACACAGCGGTTGTGCTAAATAATGCAAATGTTGCAGCTCAGGGATTTGTATTGAGACGCCCGCGAGCGGCGTCTCAGTTCTGCCGCTTGCGTACGCAGACTCACCATCGGTCGCAGCATTGATGTTCTGAGTAACCCTTTGGCCACTCATAAAATATGTCAGAGGTTTTCCGCTGGAGCATTAATCACTGCATACAAATTCACAGTGGCAGGCACAGACACGCCCCCGAAACTGCCATGACACGCCCAGGGCCGCCAAGAGCCGCGCAGGGCCCAAGTGACAGGGGGCGTGGCCTAATCACTGGAGGCGTGGTCACGCCCCCTTAGGAAAAAACACACACGAGAAAAAACTTTTTAGCAGCGCCAGCCCGGTGCACAGCCAATGGGGAGCGCAATCAGCGTGATCGCTCCCCCATAGGCATAGGAGGCTGCTCCAGCTGCTGCTTAGCAGCTGCGAGCAGTCTCCCACTGCAGCCCAGCACACAGCAGTGTGTTCTGGGCTGCTGTGATGTAGAAGGGAGGGGGGGCGGTGCTGGACCCGGGCCCCCGCCGGGCAGCTCCAGCAAGCCCGGGCCCGGGTAATTTGTACCCGCCCCCCCCCCCCCTCTCGGCGCCCCTGGACACGCCTCCGATTGAGTTGCTCATTCCCATGATGTATCACAAGCGCTCCCTGTCTGTCAATCGCACTGCGAGCGCCAATGGTAATTAAATTTGGCTCATGCGCAGTGCGTCTCATACACAGTACAAAACAAACTGGTCAACTGCGCATACATCAGCATCGCATTCACCTCTGAATTAGGTCCAGAGTCTGAATGAGGTGTAGTCGCCCCATGAGAGCGTCAGTAGGGGGAGTCACCCTTGAGAGGGGGTAATAGACTCATAATAGGGAGGGAGAGTCTCCCATGAAAAATGACAGCCAGTAAGGGGGTCTCTATAGAAGCACTGTGGCTACAGTGAGAGGCAGTGTGAAGCCCTAGTGATGAAGAGAAGGGGGCCCATTATGAGGGGATAGGAGCCCAGGATGATACTTTAGGTGAAGGGAGAGTCCCCATTCCGTCTGCCTGGAAACCCCCCTCCCCAGCCCACACCATGACCACAATAGAAATAGTAGATTGTTACTAGTGCTGCATGTTCTTTTCAGTACCACAAAGGAAATAATTAGCACCACCTGTGGATCTTTTAACATGTATCAGTCAGTAATAAGTACACCTGTGCACCAACTAGGAGATCTGGAAAACATTCACTGTTAGGGATGTGCTGCTATAGAGCCCAATATCTACATATATGTCCAGGGCAGTGGTAGGTTATTCTGCTGCTCCCCCAGACTCCCAGACTTGCTCCAATAGTCTGGAATGGTGCCCAAATCTAAAATAAATACAGTCAGCTCAAGCAGGATGGCCCTACTGCCGCATCTAATGGCTTACTGTGATCACTGGTCCTGTATATGCTGAAATTAATATACATAATACACTTTGTATGACGCTTATTAAAGCTGGTTAAGTACTAATTCTGCCCTGTTCATTGACAGGCCACACTCGCTCTAAAATTAAGCATTTGGAAACCCCCTCGTTTGCCACTGAGGAGGTCTATATAATGGTATTAAATGCTGCAGCTGTGATGTGAGGGGGATAAGAGTGACATGAGTTGAATAGGGGTGAAAGCTTGCTGAGGGAGGTGTGCATGTGATAAGGCACGCCTTTACCATCTGAATCCAGAGTAATCAGCAAGAGCTGGATATATTACCATTTATCATTCTGCCGCCCAACTGTTTGTATTGTATTATAGCTGCATAATACTGATAGGGTTTGTCTAAATTAGCCTTGTCAACTTGGCAATGTTCCAAATGACTCGGATGAGTGTGTCAGCGTATTGGGTCTGGCGCAGGGTTGAAAGCCGACGTATTTGCCCCCACACTGCGTGGATGGAGCTAGATGCTTATATTCGCTCATATTCAGAGTTTTTACTCATCGCTGTGACATAACTACCTATATCCATACACTTTCTATAGCCGACATAATTATCAGCGCTCACTCGAAACCAGCCTGATACTAGGTGCTAAAGATCAGTCTGAAAACTAGAGTATACAGTATATGTGTATGTACAACAGTGCATAGACTGCAGTTCTATCCATATACCCTCACTAAACATATCCTACGTAATAACGTCCCATAACATCCCAGTTATGGATCTATACACACAATGCTTTTGACGTGTATATTACTCTACATAGCGCGTAGTTGTGTATGGTTGATCCGGAGCACGTATAGAACAAAACGCAAGATACGTTGTACAAATGGGCTTGAATTCAGTCTCCAGCATCCCCATTGTGTTGTTAGTAATTCATACTTACTACAAAACATATATGGCCATATACTATATAGCATACTTGCCTACCCTCCCGATTCGGCCGGGAGCCTCCCGAAAATCGGGTGCCACTCCTGGCCCCCCAGAAAGGCAGGCAAGCCTCCTGGCAGCCACCGACCTGTCTGCCCCCCCCCCCCACAGTTGCAATAGAAACCCTTGCAGCAGGGGGGGGGAGTGGTGACGTGTTTCACGCTGAATTGCGTCATTGTGCCCTTAATTTCGGCATTGTGAAGAGGGGGCAGATCTTCAATGATGCGATCGTGCGGTCACGCCCCCACTGCCACATCATCTCCCTCAACACGCCCCCTTTATGCCGCACCACGCCCCCCCGCCGAAGAAGACTGGCCCTGGATGTTGGCAAGTATGCTATAAAGAGCACAAGTGCTACTGACATTGTACAAACATTCAGTAGATGGAACAAAGGTCAACATGGGATCTTAGCTTTAGATCTCTATAGACTGTTACATTGTACTATGTTATGTGTACATCTCATTTCATCTGCTTTGTGCATTATAACAAGTCTGATTCTCCAACCTACGTAACATTGCTACATAGTGTACATGGGTGTATCTATAATGGGTGCAGGGTGTACGGTGTACACAGGTCCCTTGGACCAGGGGGGGCCCAACACTGCACACCCTGCACCCATATTACTATACTTACCTCTCCGCAGTCCCGCATCAGCCCGTGCTGCAGACTGAAATCACCGGGGGAAATGGCGTGGCGGCCATTTTCCCAGTGATTTCAGCATGCGCAGTAGAGATGTCTCCAGGAACAGCGGGCGCCATGTTCCCAGAGATCTGCGCCTGTGCAGTAGACTCCGGCACAAAACCAGATCTTATTGCGCTGGCAGAGAGGAGGGTGCCCACACAGAGGCTTTCTGAAACCGCACCTGTCAGTGGAATTACTGTAACTTTAGCTTAATAGCTCCAACCAGACATATTTAATCATTTATATGTGATTGCAGAAAAATGTAGAAACCATGAAAGAGTTCTAGCACGAATTCAGCAGAGGCGTCATTCTCCCCTATCTCTGGACATCGTAATGTTTTACTCACTGTTTAATGTACTGTATGTTAGTTGTTATGATGTTTATAGCAGTAGTTGAGAATTTGGATATACTGTAACTAAATATTTGGAGATTCTTTGTCACCAGCCTAGCCATAGAAGGATAAGGAAAGCCCAACAGACACTTTTTCCTATCCATTAATCTGTATTGCTGTTTGTGCTAGTTACATATAGTTACACTTTCACTTACCCCCTCAGTCACAGTTACAAACAGATTCAACCTTGGAGTTGTGGAGGGACAGTCTCTAAGGGGTCTATGTACAAAGCCTTGGAGAGAGATAAAGTGTAGACAGATAAAGTATCAGCCAATCAGCTCCTGACATTTTTTAAACACAGAGGCTTAGTACATCCTAAGTAAAAAAAAGCCTGAGGTTCCCCTTGTGATGAATTCCTTATTCCTAATGCTGTAACGGCCAATGATACAATCGGAAACACTGGTTTCTGCATATGTTAAGAAACAGGCCCGTTCGCCTTTAGTGGCCCCAATATAGCCACCTGGTATTCATGGTATGCAGTCGGCAAGCCGACGGACCTAATCCCGACAGCCGGCTTCCCGACTGCTTTATCCCGGCGAGGGTTAAATGACAGGCATCTAAATGTAGACGCCTGTCATTTTACCGACGCCGGGAGACCGGCACCCGGCATCCCGATCGAAGGGACGCAGGGTGCCGAGCGCGGATAGCCGCGGGGGGTGGGTTAGGTTTAGGGTTCCCGGGGGGGGTGAAATAGGGTTAGGCACCCCCCCCGTGAGGTTAGGGTTAGGCTAGTGGAAGGGAGGGTGAGGGTTAGGCGCCCCCCAGGGGGGACTTAGGGTTAGGCACCCCCCGGGGGACTTAGGTTTAGGCGGCGGGGAAGGGGGGTTAGGTTTAGGTACTTAGAGGGGGCATTAGAGTTAGGCACTGGGGGGGGAAGGTTAGGGTTAGGCACCCCTAAGGGAGGGTTAGGGTTAGGGGGTAGAAATAGGTTAGTCAATACTTACCTTAGGAGGATCGGGATTTCCTTCTCTGCCGGGATGCCGCTGTCGGGATTCCAACCGCCAGGCATGGGTCCGGCCGTAAATCATACCGATTCCGTATTCATCAGACTCTGAATATTTCTGGAGTTTGTTTGTGAGTACGAAAGCTACCTTCAGGTGTCCTTACTTCCCGGAGCCCCACAAGGAGTGGAAGACTCCTATCGGAAGGAGGTCGGGGCTGCAAAAAGGGATCCATTCTGATCCTTCCACCCCTACCTGACCCTTTTCATATGCGTGTGTGATCTCAGTTCATGCATGCGCAGTAATTCTGCTGTGTCAAACCCAGCCATGTAAATTAAGTGTTAGGTATTAGCAGCGAAAGTGTCATTGATAGGGCTTGCGAGGAGCGCAGCTTACCAAAGAAGCTGTCCCTGCACTGGATCAGTACTGAATCGCTGTTACTCTGGTAGTCACCACTACAACTCGTGTTAAGGGGTCTATATACTAAGCCTTGGAGAGAGATAAAATGGACGGATATAAAGTACCAAGCAATCAGCTCCTAACTGTCATTTTACAGGCTGAGTTTGAAAAATAACAGTTAGAAGCTGATTGGGTGGTACTCTGTCTCCATCCACTTATTATTATTACCAGTTATTTATACAGTACACACATATTCTGCAGCGCTTTACATCTGTCCCTGTCCCAGTGGAGCTTACAATCTATATTCCCTATCACATGCTCACACACATACACACTAGGGTTAATTTTGTTGGGAACCAATTAACCTACCAGTATATTTTTTGAGTGTGGGAGGAAACCTGAGTACCCGGAGGAAACCCACACAAGCACAGGGAGAATATACAAACTCTACAGTTAGGGCTGTAGTAGGAATCAAACCCACGACCTCAGTGCTGTGAGGCAGTAACGCTAACCATTACACCGTCTGCACTTTATCTCTTTCCAAGGCATAGGGGTCTATTTACTAAACTTTGTTAGGAGATAAAGTGAACAGAGATAAGGTACCGGCCAATCAGCTCCTAACTGTCATTTTTCAAACACAGCCTGTGACATGGCAGTTAGGAGCTGATTGGCTGGTACCTTATAACCGTTCACTTTATCTCCTAACAAAGCTTAGTAAATAGACCCCTTATGCTGGGTACACACTGGCCGATATATTGGCTGATCAATTGATCAGCCAATATATTTTGCCCCCGTTGGCCAGTGTGTACAGACGATATGTCAGTGAACGATGTCATTCACAGACATATCGCATTGGCTGTGCTGCACAGCCGATGAACAGATTTATCTGCAGACATATCTGTCCATCTGCAAGTGTGCACAGGCGATCAGCCGATCGCCCGTACACAGGGGTGCCGTGAGGGGGGTGAGTGGGTACTAATTACCCGGATTCTGGCACTGCTCCCTCTCCCTCTTATGTCACAATGGCCCAGCACATGCTGCTGTGTGCTGGGCTGCACTGGTAGTCTGTCCGAGGCTGCTAAAGCAGTAGCCGGAGCAGTCACCTATGCCAAAGGGGGGGGGGGGCGCGATCACGCTGATCGCACCCCCCATTGGCTGTGCACCAGGTTGAGGGGCACACAGCGCCCCACTCCCAAGCGCGCAGCGCCGCAACGCCAATTACTTTTTTAGAAGGGGGCGTGGCCACGCCTGCCTATATTAGGCCACACCCCTTACCCATCCCCAGGGCAGGCCGGCCCGACCCGCTGCAGCTTTCAGATGATGGTCGTTCAGCGTGTATGAACGACCATCATCTGCAAATATATCGCTATAGTGTGTACCCACCTTTAGACCCCTAAATTGGATGCCAACTTGACAAGGGGCCAATGGAGCAGAATAGAGAATAGGTTCCCGTGGGAATAATATTTATACAATTTAGAAATGAAAAGGTTTGCTATGGATAGCATGTAATTATGTCATTCTCGTTATAATTTCCTGTTACAGGAGGTTGGCTCGTTCTACGCTGCTGTTGATTCCATTGTTTGGGATTCACTACACCGTCTTCGCCTTTTCCCCCGAGAATGTCAGCAAGAGGGAGAGGCTTGTTTTTGAACTGGGACTGGGTTCCTTCCAGGTAAACACACGGACTTAAAAACTCTGCATGCTCTAATGTGTTTCAGACAAACAGTAATTGTCTATTTTTCTATCTTTTTTAAAGGGATTTGTTGTTGCGATCCTCTATTGTTTCCTGAATGGTGAGGTAAGATTTGTTTTACTTTACCTCTCTCTTTCCTTGCAGTATATAGCCAGACATAAACCATACTGTCACCACAAGAATATGCTTCTATTTGATATAATTTAGGCAAAAGATGTCACATAATACACTTTTAGCGTTTGTGCATACTGATAGCAATCCTTATACGCCACCATCGGTCACATCATTGAAACTTGCACCAGCTCTATGGCAGGTGTAGTTGCTCCGTCTGACAATGGTCTCCTAATCATGTGGCTTTTGCATGCCCTACTAGCCACCTTCCAGTCACCAGCTAGGAGCGCCCATCACTTTTACACAATATTTCTAATAGCGTCCTTCCCGATCGCAACTGCATTTTTGTGCATACATGCACCCGTATAAGTTTCAAAAATATCGCTTAACTATGTGATCGTCGGCATTGAATGTGGATTACATACGGATTTGAAGCTGGCCTAATGCCTCACAGTGCCCCTAGTAACTCACAAATGCAGCCTTTCCATCTGGATTGACCCCTATACTACTGCCTGCAAAGTCTCCACCTGTCATATGCGTGAATGGAGTGCATTCCATAGTACTGCTACGCAATGACATTCCGCTTGACATGCCACCAAATAGCGCATCTTGCATTCAAAGGAGGTAGGCAACTATAAGCTGAGTGAAAGGGAGGGGGGCCCCATAGCATTGGCACCTTCTGCACTCACTATAGTTATGTATACCCACATATAATAGTAAGAGTTATATGTTTATGAGTAAGATAGATAGATAGATAGAGTTGCATGTTTACCATCCTGTTCCATAACAACAAAAGTACATAAAAAAATGACCTTTTAAAGTTTCTCCCTAAAGGTGCAATCAGAAATAAAGAGAAAATGGCGGAGTTGGAAAGTCAACCGGTACTTTGCTGTGGATTTCAAGCATCGTCACCCATCGTTGGCGAGCAGCGGAGTGAATGGGGGGACACAGCTGTCCATTCTGAGCAAGAGCAGTTCCCAAATCCGGATGTCCAGCATAAATGCGGAGAACCTGGCAACATGAATTCAGAAATTGCCTAAACACCTTTGAACATCACTCTTTTTTTTTTTTCCCATTTACTTTTTTTGTGAATGGATAACACGGGATGAAACAAGAGCAGCACACGGTGCTTGGGTGTTTATTTTTTTTACTTTTAAAGTCAGGTTTTTGGAAGAGAAGTGGAATTTATTGGAAATTGATTCCACTGAAAGAGCATCATGTGGTTCACTTCCATTGATTTGAGAGGTTGTCAGCCAGCAATATATCGTCATATTAATTTAATCCATGAGTGTGTTATAATACAAGTGCACAGTACTGATCAGTCCTGCCAGTATTATATATGGGCACTATTTGCCTATTTCTCTTTGCATCTTAAGTAGATGATCATTAAGGGATAAAACAAAAGTACATTAATTAAAACTGGTGTTAAAAGTGTTTTTGTAACCCATAACAACCAATTATGTAATTGTTCTACTTCAATTTAAAAAATTTAAATATCTCTTGGTGGCAATGCTTGGCACAAACTTTGTAGCTCAATCAATGTTCACCACACTGTAAGAGAGAAGCACTTGATCTGTAATTTATAATGCAATATAGTGTGTTGGAAAAATAGCTTGCAGACAAATACATTATATTTGTTTCTAAAATCATACTATATAAATGGCAGCTTAAAAAAATATTTTCTTTTCTTTTTTTTTAAAGAAAATACGTGTTTTTAGTTTTTGGGTTTTTTCAGCTTGTAAAAGAATTGAAAAATGTGAATTAGCCGACCTCACATGAATGAATTGTGTATATAGTTTGTATTGGGTATGGTGATAGATGCAGGGTGTATTTGCAAGCAACATGTTAAATACACAATATGGATTACCATACAGTAGAATTTTGATAATGTTGTAGGAAATAACAGGGGTAAAGGCAATGTTTCTCTTAAACACTGGAAGGACGTAAAATGTAATAGAGTATTAACTGATATTTTTTAACAAGTTTAAAAAAAATAGAAAAAAATATATATAATTATTAATATTTTGTGACAGTCGTATATAACTTTGCCTTGTGTCCAGCTACAACTGGTACATATTTTCTTATCTCACACTGATATGATGTCAATTAACTTTGAAAACACTTTATGTCAACACTAACAAATAAAATTTTAATTTTAAAATAGAAAAAAAATTAACTGAAGGAAACTGGATAATTATTCTGTGTTTGTAAGTATTTTTGTATCTATTAAATAAGAGCATAGATATACATATAACATAGAATAAAAATAAACTAACAGGTGCATTAAAGACCACAACTTTGTTTCATAGAATGTAACAGGGTCATCAAACCTTTTTTTTCTTTTTTAATGAATGAGACAAAGCCTATTAAAATGCAGAATGTGTATATTTAATGCAGAATATGTATAGCTCATAGTTCTAATGTTTTACAAAGCAACATATTTACTTTAAATGGAAAAGAAATGGACTGTGATGTTAATTGTGCCATAGGTCACTCTGAGCCATTTTGAGAAATTATTGATATTTTATGTGTGCAATAGAAAGTACTCTCTATACTATGTTATTTGTATGGCCATGAGCATGTTTGAATGTTTTGTATCCATTTATCTTTTTCAGTAATTTCAGTCTTTGAGTTGTTACAATTGTGTCATACCCCAACATATCATCGCACATATGTTAGCAACACTTTTAGAAAATAAATTCTGGATATTGGGTTTATTTAATAATGTTGTGTTGTACAATATGAACACAGCCTCTGTAAACTATACAACCAGTTGGTTGCACACAACTAAGGCATCCTTTCTGTAGATTGACTCAATAGTCATAACAATACAGTCCATAAAATTCACTAAGACCTATCGAGGAATGAGCCACAAAACTGATTCTATCAGTTCCTGTCAAACTAGCTCATCGATAGGCAGCAGGTGGCTCTAGGTCCTTATGCAGCCCTGTGTGCCCTTACCCACAGCCCCCAGCAAATTTCTACTTTACAGTATTATCAGATTTAATTGTTATAGCTAGTAACAATTGCCTGCTATTTTATTAAAGATGGAATATATGTGTCTTTCTTTGATGAAATGTATTGTTTAACTTGATATTGAGATTAAGGGTAATGTGTGTCCCCTAAAGTGTATCAGGATACCTGTCACTGGGTTATAGTCTTATAAATATTGGTTTAATTTATAACTGCATTTAGGTGATACTTTAAATAAACCCAAATACAGTATCTGGTGTTTCTACCCAATAATCAGTTGCTCTGGTTTGAACAGCAGAGGTCCCTCAAGTGCCTTTTCATAGTAGTTTTTTGTTTTTTCAAACATCACAGGTTTATGTGACTTCCTGAAATATTACAAAACAACAAAAAATTATTGACATTGTAACTAAAAGCAATGCCTGTGTTTAAGCAGCTTCAAAAATAAATAAAAAAAATACATAAATTAAAAAGGAAAACTTCAGAAAATCCAGAAAGACCTATGTTTAGAAAAATGTACATAATTTTAAAAATACTTTCAATACACAAATATAATTGAAGTTCAATTATGTATGTGCATTTGGGACTAAATGAGGTTATTATGAACATTTGGCTTGTGTATGATCTGAACTACTGCAATTGATTACATTTTCTAAAGAATAAATTGTCTACAATGTGAAGGTTTTGTTTCAAATAGCATTAAAATGGAAAGCAAAAGTAATTGTAAAAAAACACACAAAACAAATGCAAAATGCATTGAAATAAAGTACGGACATTGGCAAACTAAATTTTGCTAGGTCTACAATGCTATTGTCTATAACGCTACTTGCTGCTTATCAAAATGTGCCAAATTTATAAAATGTCAAACAATTGCATTCTTTTAACTAACCTGTAGCCCTTAGAGGGTACATGTAATCTAAAAAACAACAATTTTAAAATCTGCCTATTTCAAAAAATGTTTTGTAAAATATTTCAGTGTATGTATGCTAATATAGATCCACCAAGCTGGGATAAATGTATGCCTTTTTTAAATCATATCCTTTATTTTATATTTGATATAGAAATAAACCTGAAAAATGTGATATGTACTGTAATGTAGGTAGGGGAGTGAGATTTTTCTGTTTTATCTCTGTATCAATGTAAGCACGACTTTGGTTAATCAGAAATGTATTCAGAAGTTGTTTGCTGCATGCTTCCAAATTTTTCTGAAAGTTAATTCCGCATCGGAGTAGTAATTGCTGTAGCCTGTGCTGAATTAATGAATTGTTGTTGTTGACCGTGTCTATTTCTTTTATATTTTTAATGCTTGTACATTTTATATCTGCCTCTGGATTTAAAATGCAGTGCAAAGCATGTACAGTATTATTATTTTTTATTTGAATAGCAGAGGTCCTTCAGTGGAAATGCAATTTAGCAGTATTATCTTAAAACAGCCCTAAAAATGACAGTTCTGCCTTGATGCATTATTGGGACATCAGTGTAGTAAGGAGCTAGGATAGGTGATGAAAAAGCATTTGAATCAAAATTAAAAACAGATCCAGTTTTTCTACTATCCGATGGCTGAAAGAAACTGTTAAACTTTGCATCATTAATGGTTAGTTGTATCAAAAATGGATATGTGGTTGGACAAACTTCTATCTGGCTGTTTATCTAGTTTTGTTATCTAAATATACTGGAGCAAAAGAGAGGGCTGTGTTATATGATAAAGTAAAGCTAGTATAAAACACTTTGTCATGACTTATGAACAGCCATTCTTACACTGAATCTCTTCCCATTGGGTTACCAATTTAAAATACAAATGAAGTTCCGTGTAAGTTAAACCTGTAAAATATATAATTTGCGTAAGAGATCTAAGTTCAGTTTGATACGAAATGCAACATAGATAATTATTAGATAAATATTGTAAATATGGTATTGAAATACATAATAATTAACAAAAATCCCATATCAATGTGAACAGTCCATTTTCAGACAACTTTTAATATTCCACCAATAAAATTAGCAATTATACTTATTACAACAGATGTATTTTAATAAAGTAGCAGCTAGTGGACGTTATCAAATTGATTCAGAAAAATATGAGATTTACTGAATTTCAGTGCTTCAGAGCCAGCAAATTACTTTGTAACTGTGGCACTGAAAATATATTTTATAACAAATTCTAAAAAGAAAAACAACCTCAAAATTAAACATTTAAAAATTAAAATAAATATTCATGCCCTTAAAAGGTCTTTTTGAATTACTTTTTTTATTTGTTACAATAATAAAATACTTGTGAATTGTTGTGCCAAAATTTAATGGACAATTGTTCAGAATAATTTTGCAAAGTGAATCATTGAAGATGCATGCACTTCATGTGCCACTCTGTTGGGTGGACCAGATATGACAATAATGTGTGAAATTCAGTTGTATAAAAACATTTACCATATATTTAAACCTATAGAGCAGCCGTGTTGACTTTTCTATGTTGGGTCACCTTTCTTAACAAGCTGTCATTGTGAGGACAGCATTTAAGTCTCATAGAAGTTACCAAACAGATCAGCACAAACTTGAAGATTGTGTAATCTAAAATAAATAGTTTGACCGTTACCTAATAAAGTTTTACTGGATTCTGCTGCATATCAGTAAATGTTTTAAAATAAATGTATAGTCATTACATTGTGGAGAACATACAATATAAGTGCTTTTCCTGTTTTCTAATACATTAGAAGCATATTAACATGTGTTCTAAGATTGTATTGATTTCTTGTCCTAAGCAATGCAAATATTTGCAGATGAATGCAGTTTAATTTGGGTGTTGCATAATAAAACACTATAACACGTTTTTTGATAATAACTAGGCCGATATTTTTATCATAAGGCATTTTTTTTAAACTGATTTCTGCCAGATAATATGTGCCAAATCCATACACCTATTTGCAACATAAAATTAAAGGTGTCTAGATAATATAATCTTATTAGAAGTTTAGTTTAAGAAACAATAGGCCTGTGTTCTGTGCACAAAATCCAACTGAATTAAGGATTCTGTTGACCTAATTTTAAGTCCAAAAAATATCAAAAACACTTAATATTGAAGCAATTGCAGGATTTTACATATTGCTATTTTAACAATTACAAAAATATGTATTTTACACACATAGGGCCTCATTTAACAACAAGTTTTATCATTCATAACGAGTGATAAAACTTGTTGCATATGATAATGGTGCTCCAGCCAATCAGCTCCCAACTGTCATCTGTTTGAAAATGACAGTTGGGAGCTGATTGGCTTGAGCACCATTTATCATATGCAATTAGTTTTAAAACTCGTTTTTTAACATTAAATTAACACTAACACTAAAGATAATTAAAAAATGGATACAATTGAATATTTTATGTTGTTTATTACTGTGAAATCTGCATTTATTTATTGTTACAATCAGGTGCATATTTTTCTAATATAATAAAGCATTAAATATATTTGGCACAAAATAAAAATCAGTGAATATATATATATATATATATATATATATATATACATTTAACTATATTTCAATAAGAAAGCAGTAATTTTTCCACACGGTTTGTATACTAAAGTTCATATTATAATTTTAATAGTATTTTTGACTAAGGTATGTCCACTTTATTGCATTGAATTTTCATCTCCTTGTCCTTGTTGCCCTGTTTATTAGCCAATTAGATGTTCAGAATTACCTCAGTAGCAGGAAAAAATGTACTGATCTTGTCAGAGGCAGTGACTTGTTATCTTATGTGACTGAGGACAGGGCTGTATTTGACAGGGGCAGTTACATGATGTGAGGAAGGCAGCAGAAAGCCACAGACTGAGATATATAGTAGAAGGACCATTGTCCCCCAGCAGTACAGTATATCAGGATATGACTGATGTGTTATGAGGACAGGGCTGCCCATGACAAGGGCAGTGCCACAATGTGGGGAGGGAAGTGAACGCAGCAATCCATAGACACAATTAGAGTAGCACAGAATATGGATGCAAGACTCCTCTCACAATGCTGTGGGAGAATTGTGGTCTTCAACAAAACTCACCTCTTTAAGAAATTATGATCATACAGTGCAGTACATCAAACTTGTTCAATAATTTTAAATGTTTTAGGCTTGCATGACAACTAGAAGCATAAATGCTGAATTGAAAATCAACAAATTATTTGCACTTTATTTTCCTTTTTGGTATAGTGTCAAACTTAACAATTCAGTATCAAGTATAAAATACAATATACACATTTACAAGAATATGTTTTTTTTCAATACTCAAACATAATGTTTATGTGTACAGTTAATCTCTCTTTTTTATTGCACTTTTTTAAGACTCAAATAACAATATGATTTTGACATGAGTATATAAAATTCAAAAGACAATTACATTTTCTTTTAAAATTGCCTAGCTTTCATTGCCCAAATGAGGAAGCATCAGTTACAGCTAATTTTTTTTAATAGAAAACTGTACATAAACTATATCTATTCACCTCACTATAAAATGTATTTGTTTTAATAATTAAATAATTATTTTGATTTTTCCACTGGGTTTTTTTTGTGAGCATTAAAATCCCTCTTTAAACATTAATGCAATTAAAAAAAACTTGATACATTCTTTTTATTATTATTCTTATTATTATTAATAATAATAATTATAAACTATTATTAAGCTAGATGCATTGCAATATTAAGATAACAAAATAAGAACTTCACAAATTATGAATATGATGATAAAATGTGTTCTTAAGGGAACTTCTCAAGCTGTCAGGGTTATGTGTTGTATTTGCTAAATTATTCATTACTGATACTTGAGGAAGCAACTTTAAAAATTAAGGAGGTTAAAGAACCAGCATGATTTTGTCCTGTCTGTTACTAAATTTATAGAGGCAATCAGTTAAAAGGAAAACCTTATAACTGATTAACACTTTAAATTTGCAAAACTGACAGAAATCATGCATGGTCCATAATCTTGAAGCCTATTACCTAACCCTCTATCTGGTTAACATTGTGGAGAACCTGCTGTATGAAAAATAAGAGTAAAGTAATGAATTGCTAGATTATTTCATGTCATAACAGCATGTTCACTTGACTGTTAGCGCAATAAGTGCTTCTAGAATTGGCTAATTCATCAGTTCGATAATTCATGTGTCATGGCAACTCAACAATTAGAGTGCCTTATTGCAATTACAGACCATGATTTCTTTGTGTTTACTGTGATGTCAAAAAAAAGTCTTAACCTGTCATTGATCAAATGACCTTCTGATGTCTATAGGGAAAAAAATACAAATTTAAAAAAAGCTAAAGCTTTAATAAAATGTTAACATGTCCTCTGTTGCTATATGTTGTACAGTGATTAATGCCAAATTTACTTTTTGAAGTGTGTAGCATGTTGTAACTTCTAATGAAGATGTGGTGTACAGTTGTGTGTTTTTTTGTAATAGAGAGAACAGTTAAATAAAATGTATAGTGTATTTTAATGTATGTATAAAATTATAATCTTGTATGAATTTTAACAGTGTTATGTATTGTCAAATTTTTTTAATTGTTATTTTCACATGGCTTTTTCTCAATCTTTTTTTTAATTATTTTTTATTTTTAAACGTTTTAGATTTTAAAACTTTGCCTTGGTTTACAGAGGTCTTGTATATTTACAGATGCTCTTGTAGAATTTGGTAGGTGGTCTTAATGATTATAGTATTGCAAATTGGCATCTGTATTCCTAATGTGAAATCACAGTTCATTTTATAAATTGTAAACAAAACCGTGTTCGAGCCAATCTATGTAGATTGTTGTTTTAACTTTTGAAATAATCTAAATAGAAATGTATTGGTATTGGGTGGGGGAGAATCTGTTTTGTTACAGAAATTGTCAACTTATTAAACAGTGTTTGCTAACTACAAACTCTGTGTTTTCAATGTGTTTTGGATTAACAGCTGCATACACAGGTTTTAAGTTTCAAACAAAGCAGACACAATTTTCAAAACTAGATAGTATCAAAGGCCTTACATTTTTCCCAATATATGGTTCACTGAATTTTTGTGATACTGTACAATGCACTAAGGGCCTGATTCAGAGATGGACGCAGTTAACACCATCACTGCATCATTGTACGCAGACACTTGTTTCAGCACGCCCAGAAAACGGTGATGACACGCCCCTGTTTTCTGTAACTCTTCCTACCACCACCAAATGCACTGTGAGCGACATCGCAGCCCCAAATCTGCACAGTAGTGTGGCTTCTGCGCATGCGCTAAAACATTGGAGATATGCGCAAATATCAGGTTTACATATATCTCTGGATCAGGCCCTAAGACATCAATTTCCAAATCATCCGATCTGCAGGATGGGCTTGTTTCAGACCTGTTCGCAAGATGCGATCACTCGCTCCCAGCATATGGAAATTCAGCTAAGTGACGTCAAGGCAGCCGCTCACAGGGCAAGTCATAAGCACTCCCACTATGTCTTGGCGAGCGATCACTTTGTTTTTGTAGACGCCCACCAGCATGTCTTAAGACGCCCACTTGCGCACGTCATCTCCTGGAAGTGCATTAAACCATTTGTACATCAAGCACCATCGGATGCGATCGCAGCGCTTGAGGTTGACTATATCCTGTCGCAAGCACTGCGTTCGCACCTCCACTCCCCCGTTTCCAGTGGTCTGCCCCTGTTACCACCGACAAACTGCTTGACCTGTCACTCATTCAGCTGGGCTGTCTATGCTTGGCAAGCAAGATTTTCCCCATCGCTCATACTAGTTTACGCACGCGCAATACGAAGCGTACGAATGCACACATTGAAAAACATTGCTCACTCCAAGCGATCGCTTGCTAGCGAACGGGTCTGAATCAGGCCCCATATAGTGTTGAATAGGTTTGATTGTATGCCCTCCAAACACTTGAAGACTGTCTCCAATAAGTGGGTTTGTTGAAGGATAGCTGAATAGCACTAGCGTCTGGGCAGCAAATTTGAGACTGTCTGGATTTAGAGTCTTAACACCAGAACTTGCAGCCAAAACAATCTTAAGATGCATGTCACTTAACAGTTCTTGGATGTATTTTTGTATGTGTTACACCTCAATAGCTTTTGGGATGGAATGAGTGTAATGTCTACAGAGTGGAGGTACCTTGATGCGGAATGGTCTTCTTTTGGAAATACTTTCCTGCTGTATCCCAACCTGGCAAAGAGGCAAGGTTTTTCCTACAGGTTAACAGATACAGACAAAGACATGATGCAAAAGAATAACACCTTATTCCGTGATCTGCTATGAGACCTGAACCAGTCATCACAGCCGGCCCTAAGCAATTTGATGCCCTAGGCAAGATTTTTGTTGGTGCCCCCCAGCATATAATTCCACCACCAAGTTTAGTTTTTATACACGGACACCAAAAATAACACATTGCTTTATAGCTTATTTTTTTATTGTTAAAGAAACACATAGCTGACAACTCCGATCGGAGATGGCGGCAGCAAACAGTGGACGCTGTGCAGTGGCAGTAGTAGCTGTCCCGTGCCTCATTGCCTGCCCCAAACCTCCATCGACCATCGGCCCTAGGCATTCCAACTGCCCTAGGCATTTGTTTAGTTTGCCTATGCCTAGGGCTAGCTCTGCCAATCATGGTATAAATAATCAGTTATATTCTATACTTACAATATAGTCTTATTGGTACGGGGATTGTATAGACTTACAGTAAATAACACTTTGGTTCAACAAGTTTAAGTTTCTCAAATATGCAATATATGCCATTTTACGTTATCTATAACAAAGTAATGCACTTGAGCATTAGAGATTCTGCACCTACAGCACACACTACGCTGAATTGCAAGCTCTATCAAAACTCTACAAGGCATGCTACTACTTTGCGGTAGCCAGTCAGTTTGATTACAATGAGAGTCTTCAGGCTTTCACTTAGTTTCCCATTACAGTAGATAGATGCCGGCAGGCCATCACTGTTCTGCTCTGTGTCACCATCAGTATAGTATGATGGGTGTCGACCGGGCCAGGCCTCCTCGACTGTCCAGGCCCAGTACAGGAGTACTGGTTGTACCCCCCTGATGGCGGCCCTGGCAGTATCATGTATAAGCATCACTCAAGTACAGTCACTTAGTAGTGTGACCTTTGGCTATGTTTAGAATTAATGCATACTTGTCTACCCTCCCGGAACGGCCGGGAGTCTCCCGAAAATGGGGTGGTGCTCCCGGTCACCTGGAAAGGTAGATAAGTCTCCCTGAGGCTGGGGTCTACTTGTGGCGGCTGCCCACTTCCCCAGTGAAGTGGGTGGCACAGGTGGCCGATGACACAATTCGCTTTGGATCACGGCATCATGGCCCCAACCCCCACTTCACAATGCCGGTAATCTTAGCATTAGTGGGGTCAGGGCTAAAATGACACGGGCGCACTGTCGCAGCCCCATACCTGCCCACCTCATAGGCCCGCCTCCAGACTTGCCCACCTCCACCAAACCTGCCCCCTGCAGTGCCGACCTTGCTGCATCCTCCTGGAGAAGGCAGCCAAAAGGTCGGCAAATATGAGTTAATGTCTAAATGAAGGTGACTATATGGAGCTTAGACTCATGTAATATAACAACTGGAACATTCTTACCAAATAGCGTGTCACAGGGAAAGCTTCCCCTCAGATTCCAGCCTCTCCAAACTTCTGCAGCTTATCACTTCCCTGCAATTGGTCCATCTGCTTCTTTCATTTGGGAGTTCTCTGAGAATGCGACAGCTGTCGCCCTCTCTCACTGTTTATTCTCTGTTGAAGTCCTCAAGATGTCACCCTCATCTTCACCTCCGCTCTATACAAAATGGCGCTACCCCTCCTAGTGGTCCTATCGTTGTAACTGCCATTTCAGGCAATGCTTCAGGATAAGGGAGCTGCTCCTCAGTCTGCTGGCAATTACTGCCACTCATCTGTCCTTTTTCCAACTGTCAGGTAGGGATGGGCATCGATTCACAATATTTCCGAAACATTGATATTTGCAGTACGATTTACTCTGCCCAGCAGTTGTAAACAGTCCACCATTGGCACGCCATCACTTGCACCATCGACACTTACGTCAGACTGTGGCTGGCGCAGTGCCTCCTTGTGAAAAACGTCTAAACATGACCTCTGTGGTTGTGGATCTGCATTTGAGAACTCAGCCGCTAGCACACCTGTGACACTCCCATAATACATTCCTGAGACAGTCTTTTTTTTGCGATCGCTTCAGGCCACCTCCCAGTCACCGCCTAGGAACGCCCATCGCTTTCTGCCACCGGACTCAAATGGGTGTGATCCCGTGCACAACAGCGGTCTCTGGGTCTCATTCAGACCCACTCGTGAGCGCAGGACGCTCGCAAGCGGGTTGATGGTACCCAACTACAGTACATGATAATGCTATCGCTTTCTTTGTGATTTTGTTGCATTAGGGGCCTGATTATGAATTGCACACGATGGGCCTGATGCAGATTTACGCATTGCCCATATATATGAAGATTGAGTGATTGTCCGCCATTGCGCATACACGTAAGACGCACAGCAGACGTGCAGCGATTGCATTGTGATTACGCTCGCCCAGAGGATTCACTCACAAGTTGAGTGACAGGTAGTCAGCGTTTGGGGCAGGTAACGGGAAGTTGGTTACAAAAACGCAGGCGCGTCTGACCGTTTAGATGCCATTCCATGGCTGTGATAGATTAGCCATTGCGATCTCCTTGGGAGGATGAGAGCACTCAGTGTATCAAGAGATATGCAGTGTTTGAGACAGGTCAGACTATAGGCTGTGTGGCTGCCCGATGTGCGTCGATGTTACCGATGTTTACACTGTTGCACATCATTGGACAGTTATGAGAAGGCAGCAAAATAAATTGTGTGTGGCAGTGTCCCTTTAGCGCTATGTGCTTCAGATAAAAGCAGGATAACGGTAAACGCAGTATAAAAACTTTAATTGTATTTTAAATGAATACCACTATGGCAAGTACTGTAATAATAAACAATCCGAAAAGAACCACAAACAGTGAGCAATAATAAAGGATTAGTTCAGAGTAATATGTGCCAATAACGCACTAATACTATGCATACAATATAACAATACAACATAAATTAACTCTCAGGAGGAGAAAGAAGGTAAGACAATAGGCAAAAATGGCTGAAAGTTATGGCAGCATATGAGATGTTTTATCATAAATCGGTATGTAATGCTACTGTCAAAATACCAACAGTGGCATCTCAATGGTTGGTATCCCGACAGGGGTTGGGTAAGTGTACTTACCCTTCCTCCTTCTCCCCCTAAACCTCTCTTCTTGTAGCCTAACCCTAGCCGTCCCCATCCCACACCCTAACCCTCCCTGGTAGTACCTAAACCTAACCCTCCCCCTTCATGCCTAAACCTAACCCTCCACCCTTCATGCCTAAACCTAACCCTCCCCCCTTCATGCCTAAACCTAACCCTCCCCCCTTAGTGCCTTACTCTAAACCCACCCCAGTGGTGCTTAACCCTAACCCACCCTAGGGGTGCCTAACCCTAGCCCCCCAAAGCCTAATGCTAACCCCGCTATACTACCTAAACCTAACACCCTCCCCCGCTAACAGCTAAGAATCTGGTTCTGGCTGGCGCCTGTCTGTATTCCAGCGTCGAAATTAAGATAGGAGTCAGTATTTCGACGCCTATCTTTAGGCCAGTGTCGGACCTTCAGCGTCGGGATTCAGACCGGCGGCATGCCGTCCACCGTTCTGATAACTACATCCTGTTTTATCATGCCGGTAAGTGGAGGTGAGTGTCTTACGGGTAAGTAGCAGGGTTATCTCCAGAAAAGACCCCGCCAGACACTCACAAGTTTTAGGTTCCAAACGTTTGGTGGCTGCTGATGGTATTTCAGGGAGATTGTGAAAGCAACACCTATGAGTGCAGCAGTAATGTGGACTTATACTGCTACATCTGAGTGACGCGTCATAAAATTGATTCACATCTAAAGGCCATATTCAATTAGGCTGCGAAAAGCCGTTATCGGTGATGACATCATTTCGCAGGTTTGACGTATCCTTGTATTCAATTTTTCCGACTTTTCGCCGGAGTGAAAAGTATATGCATTGGGACCAGCGAAAAAGTATCACCAATGAATAGGAGGCGAGAACAAGTGCGGAATTGGAGTTCCAATAACCACCCTGCACCCCTTGGACAGGCCCCAAAGGTATGTTGTGTCAAAAAATAAAAAAAAAAGTACCAGAGGGCACCCCAAAAATGGTACTTTCATTTTGGTGGCAAAAAAAAAAAAAGTTGGGGGGCAAACTTTTAAACTAGCAAAATAGACTCAGGGGGGGTCCCCAAGTATGTAACAGGTTTTTTTTTATTGCAGGTGCTTGCGGCAGGTGGATTTTTTACGATTTTCACAAGTTCAGTTTAGCCACTTAAAAAAATGCTTGCACCCATTTTCAGGTCCCCAAAATTTGCTGGGACTACCCACAGTGAACCCCCATGTCAGAGCATCTTTTGGGGGGTGTCAGGCTGATTTCCCCAAAAATGAAAGGCCTTTTCGCTGATTTCATTTTCGCTGGATCCCGTTTTTGCCTATTTGGAATTGAATACGCCGGGACGAACGCGTTAACTTTTTGACGGCAAAACCTCCGATGACGGCGAAAAGTCCGGCAACTAAGTTTTTGCTCAAAATTGAATATGCCCCTAAATGTAAATGAGCCCCAAAGCAGTTAGTAAGATCTACGTGTTGATGAAAACACACTGATATTTTCAGAAAATACATGTAGTCATAGGGATCATTGTGCCTTATAACCAATGCAAGGAAATTATACTACTGATCCCAATTTAATGTATATATCTGTTGTTGTTGTTGTTTTTTTTTTTTTTTTTTTTTTAATATAACAGCTTCATAATGGGGGTACTGTAAGGTGCAATCAGGGAGATTGCTAGTCTCTTCATGGAGACTCCTTAACAATGAGGGAGAGTTGGCAAGTATGGTGTGAGGGGGTTAATCATACTTGCCAACTCTCTCTGATTGTCATGGTGTTATGAATCCCTGGGTTGATTCACTGTGTAAGAATGGTTTAAGTAATCATTAAAGAGGAACACAAAGGAGCTGAAGAAAACTGAGTTTGAAAGTAGCCTAAAGGCCTGCAGTAGTCAGAAAGGTCTGGAAATAACAAGGTAGGAAATGCAGACCTATGGCCAAGTTGCAGCCTCAAGTGCTGATGTGTACAAGGTTTGAGATGTGAGAAAATGATTATTGTAGCCTTGAGGTTGATGTGTACTTGGCTGGGATGTAGCCTTGAGACTGAGTTGCAGCCTTGAGGGCTGATGTGTACTTGGCTGTAATGTAGCCATGTGGCCGAATTGCAGCCTTGAGGGCTGATGTGTGCTTGGCTGGGATGTGGCCTTGTGGCCAAGTTGCAGCCTTGAGGGCTTATGTGTACTTGGCTGAGGTGCGGCCTTGTGGCCGAGGCAGTCTTGAGAGTCTTTTGCTGAGCTGTGGCCTAACGGCCGAGATGTGGCTTTGACAGCCGGGATGAAGTAACAAAAGTCCACTGAGACGCAGCAGTGCGACTGAAATGGCTGTGAAGTTGGTAACCAAAAATCCAATCAGATGCAGCAGTGCGGCTGAGACAGCTGTAAAGATACACGCTGGGAACTGGAACACAACACAAGAATGATCTCCACACATGGAACTGGAAGATACGTGCTGAATGCTATAGCCAGCATCCGAGCAGAGAATAAGCAGAGGTGAAAAAGGAGAGGGATCCAATCAGGACAGGGCAGAGATGACGGAGCAGCCAGGTAGGAGGACCTCACAGAGTAGCAGCCCAGTGTCCTGGTCTCTTAGCAACAGGCCTGAGCAACAAAAGTGTAACAAAAAATAATAGCTTAATGAGATTACAGTGGTGCTTGAAAGTTTGTGAACTTTTCAGAATTTTCTATATTTCTGCTGAAATTTGGCCTAAAACTACCTCATATTTTCACAAAAGTAGATAGAGAGAACCAAATCAAACAAATGAGACAAAAAAATTAGACATGCTCTTTTTTTATTGATGAAAATTATCCAGAATAACATATCTGTGAGTGTCAAAAGTATGTGGACCTTTGCTTTCAGTATCTGGTATGACCCCCTTATGCAGCAATAACTTCTTCTAAACATTTCCGGTAAATGTTGATTAGTCCTGAACGTCGGCTTGGAGGAATTTTACCCCTTTCCTCCATACAAGACATCTTCAACTCTGTTATAATGGTGGGTTTCCTCCCATGAACTGCTCACTTCAGGTCCTTCCACAACATTTCGTTTGGATTAAGGTCAGGACTTTGACTTGACCATTCTAAAACTCTAAATTTATTCTTCTTTAACCATTCTTTGGTCGAATGACTTCTAGGATCTTCATTTACAGATAAATAGTATAGGCAAATGAATAGGAGACATTATAGAAACAGTCTTACCGATATCTCAGGTGTCTCCCAAGTGCCGTACCAATTTTCAAGCATTGGCATCCCCTTCAGTGATGACATCAGAACTCTCAAATTATAAGTAATGACATCAGAACTCACTATTTATACTTATTTACAGCTTATACATTTATTATCATCTCTTTTGTGTTACATTTATTGTTCTATAATATCTCTTTTGTGGAAAGTCTGGAGGCCTGACATTATCCCTGTGGTGGCTGTGGCAAGCCAGTGTTTGTGTGATGTGATTTGGCTCATTCTCCTAGCCTGAAGGATAGGCGACTGTGTGACTGAGCTGTAAAGGTGTGATAGAGGTAAAGAGGGACCTATTGTGACTGGTCACTGGTGACATTACCTGACGACTATTGCGTAAAAGCACCTGTGACAAAATGTTACGGAGACACCTTTATAAAGGTGACTCCTATCTCATGATATCTTATTTAATTAGCCATTTCCCCACTATATATGCAGCTGAAACATTCATTGTGACCCTTGGACAAATGTTTTTATATTTTCATGTATAATTATACTCAGGGGCGTATCTACCCATTGGCCAGGATGGCACTCGCCAGGGGCGCCGGCCAAAGGGGGGGGCGTGGTCCGGCAGTGCCACCAGCAGCCAATGGGTGGACTACCCCAGGGGCTTGAACTAGCCCCGCTAGTCCCCCGGGCTAGCAGTGAGAGCGGTCTGCCCTACACAGTAACAAACAGACAGCCACGAGTGACGGCTGTGTGTTTGTTAAAGCAGCCAGCCAATGAGAGTCAGACAGACTCTCATTTCCTGCTGCGTCCACAGAGGGAGCCGGCTGGAGCTCACTCATGAGTTCCATCTTCCGGCTCCCCCCGCAGTGAGTGATTGGAGAGATGTCATGACGTCTCTCCCATTCCATAGAGCAGAGCGAGAGCGGGCCCAGAGAAGTGGACAGCGGCGGTCGTCGGCAGGAGCAGGGATCGGGTAAGTTGCTTTATTTTTTCAGTGTGCGTGTGTTTTTTTCTGGTACAGCACGGGGGGGGAGTATGGCTACTAGGGGTTACTGAATAGGGGGTGACCGCTACTGGGGGTACTTTATGGGGGGGATGGCCACTAATGGGGGCACTGTATAGGGGGGACTACTACTGGGGCACTGAATAGAGGGTGGCCGCTACTGGGGGCACTTTATGGGGTGGTGGCCGCTACTGAGGGCACTGTATAGGGGGGGCACTACTGGGGGCAAGTTATGGGGGGGATGGCCACTACTGGGGGCACTGCATAGGGGGGACTACTACTAGGGGAAGTGCATAAGGGGGACTACTACTGGGGGCACTGCATAGGGGGGACTACTACTGGGGGCACTGCATAAGGGGAACTACTACTGGGAGCACTGCATAGGGGGGACTATTACTGGGGGCACTGCATAGAGGGGACTACTACTGTGGGGACTACTACTGGGGGAACTTCCTGAAATTAAGGGGGTTGGGGGGCACCAGTCCATAAACTCCCTATGGTTGATATGTGCACTATACCTTACAGACTTAACACAACTAAAACTTATCTAAAATAACCACACAGACAACAGGAGTTGGATTTAAAATTAAAGGTCAAATTTATTTGACATATTATTAATAATTAATAATAATAAGATATTGAATTTGAATTTTGGGCTATCGAATTAGGTAATTAGATGTTGCCAATTGAAATTGTGAGCTTAAAGTTAGTATGGTGGTGGACAAAAAAGAACGGACAACAAAGAACGGACAACAAAGAACGGACACTCCCACAAAACACATCACTCGTTGGTGTTTAACTCTCCAGCAAAAGCACGCCCGGACGGGCTGTGTCATTTCCCGGTCGGGATGGGTTTGGCCTATCATTGAACAAGGAGAGCGCACCCATCTAACTTGTATAACTAAATCCACACTACCGTTCTTTCCGCCACAACACACAAGCACCCACCAGGCCAAACCCCCACGGTACCCTATAGGCTAATCTAAAGATTGACACCAACAACAAAATTCTTAAAGGTATACTGCCACCACAACCACAGGGTTTAAACTGGCTCAGTCAGATGACACTTGCCTTACGCTGTCCTTACCTTGCCAGGGGCGCTCCGATCCCTAGATACACCCCTGATTATACTGGTACACAAGATTGTACAAATGTGGGATACCAGACTCGCCACCTTTTCATTGATGCATACCAGCCGTTCTCCTAAACCTCCACTTCCCCCTCTGCCCTAGACCTGCCCTTCTTCACCTTTCACCCTCACCCTTAATATGTATGCTCTGTTCTATTTCCTCTTATTCCTACCTTAGTTAGCACTATCCATGCCACCTGGGCTCCTTGTCTTTTGCCTCCAAGTCCATTCAGGGACTTTGATACTGTACACTTGCCCTTACCTCACACTTAAACAGGTTCATCACCAAAATGCCTTTCTTCCATGAGACTTACCACCCTTTGCTTTATAAGACAGGGAGTTATGCTACCTCCTCCCATTGTCCTCGTTTTACCTAGACTTTAATAGCTGAATGCTGCTCCTACATGTCAGATTACACTCTATTGTACAATAATATGTCAATTACAGTTATGTATATTCCTTATATGGCGCTGCTGCTCCTTTGTGGCGCCGTAAAAATGAAAGATAATAGTAATATGTTAAATCACTGCAATATCAAGGGTGGCCACTAGATGCCCTCGTGTCCCCATTGTGAGAAGTTTGTAACGATTAAAATAACACAGCAAACATGATTCCTAGGGGGTAAATTTACTAAACTACCGATTTGTATTGGATGTCAATCTCAGATGACATTGTCCATATTCATGTGTTTAATTTTTCAAACAGGTTACTGAATTTACTAAGCTGCAGAGTTGCTGTCATTCGTGTTGTTCGATGATGTATTCATTCAGTATCATTTGTATTTAGCGTTGGATTTTTTTATTAAAATTTTACTGTCACAGTGTGTGTTCTGTGGTTTTTATATTTCTTTTGCTGTGGAACTACAGGTACCAGCAGGCCCGTAATGCCCCGCATTCTGGTACTTGTGGTTCTTCAATTACCAGCATGCGGGGGAGGTTTGTTGTGACCTGACCACAATATTTTTACTACTATCAATAGCACCACACTGCATAATCAAACCGGCACCCACTGCTCCAGGTGTGCCGGGGATTGCCCCAAGCTATTAGCCTAGGCCTGGGGTGCCCTAGAGAGGGGGACCACTTTATTGGGGTGTCCCCAGCTCCCCAGTGATCCAGTAGGGCTGACTAGCGGTCAGGGGTAATGCTTTGGTTGGGGCACCCAGTGAAAGGGTTCCCCTGGCTGTGGCATTACCACCCGCTAGAAAAAGTGCTACAGTAGCTGGGCACTTCTGTATCACAGATCCCCCTGATCCGTGCATGCATCTGTGTCGGTCGAGGTGTAAAAATGGAAGGAAAAAGGGGTTCTATTTGAAATTTCTATTTAGGTTAGTTTTGGCGTCTTTTGCGGACGATTTGTACTATATTTCTGCCGCGATGACAAATTCGAATCCTTAGTAAATTTTGTGGTCCTATTGATGTATATGGCAAAAGGCTGCCAAGTCAAATCGATGGTCTATGGGGCATTTTCAATATTGTGCGAAAATAGCAAAAAAAACGCACCTGTGAGGTTTTTTCCTGCAGGTGCGAGTTTTTTGCTATTCAAATCGGTGCAGATTTTTTCTTTTTTAACGTGCCGGGAGGTTTTTTTCTCGCACCTCCTGAGCAAGTGTGATTTTTCCTAAAATAGTTAATTTTAGGAAAAATTACCGGGACTTGCTCTGGAACCCCGGCAACACCCCCCCGAGGACTAATTAAGCAATTGGAAGTTTACAATTAGCTTAATTAGTCATTAATTACCTTCTGCAGGGCTGTCTTCTTCATCCAGCGTCGGAAGCCGGGTCTTCTGCAGCAGGGTGAGTATGTCAGTGTGTGTGAGTGTTTGTTACAGTTTGTAAGTGTGTACGAGTGAGTGTGTGTGTGTGCATGGATGTGTGTGTGACCCCCAGTTTGTGTGCCCCCCCCCAGTGTCTGTGTGCCCCCTCTGGAATGGGTGCTGGGAGAACTACATCTCCCAGAAGCCCTTGCTCTTCCCACCAGCCCCTGGATCCTCCCAGCAGCCCCCGGGACACCCAGCAGCCCCCTCTCCAGTGAGAAGACAGTGAGAGCCCACCGGGAGCCACAGAGACCACCGGAGACCCCCGGGCTGGTAAGTGCAGAATTCTGTTTTTGTTTGTTTACGCAGGTTCGGGAGCGTGCATACCCGCAGTAATCCAAAATTGGGCACAAGGGGCGCTAGGTTTTTCTTTGCTAAACCTCACGCCCAATTGAATATGCCCCTATGTGTCTGAAAACTTGTTACCGTCTGAATTGCGGGTGTTCTCGGCCGAGATTTAGACATCGAATGGAAAGTCGGCAGAGTTTAGCCTTTGGTAAATTCCGAATATGCAGTTCACGGCCGATTTTACCGCATTCAATGTCATTCAAGGTTAGTAAATTTACCCCCTAATGTCCCTAATTCAGCCCTGCTGGATCCAGTATTAACACTTATATTACATTATGAATTTATTTGGTTATGCATTTGGGGATTTAATATTGATGCTTTCCTGCAGATGAGGACAGAAGACCAAGATGGACAGTAATGAAATGCTTACTAGAAGAAGGGTTCTAATCATCCTCATCCAAATATTCTGGGGGCCAGATCCGCCTAAAGCCCATTCATATGCCACCAGTGACCGAACATGCCCGTTTTTGTAGGTGACCCCTCATGTTACTTTGTAGGTCATAAGTGCCTGAATATATTACTTTATATATTATCATTGGCCACATATAACCCTTTTGCCGTAAGTACCCACATGTGCCCCTGTGCCATTAGTGCCTACATGTGCCATTTGTGCCTTCAGTGGCCACACATGCCCAATTTAGTCATCAATGCCAGCACATATCCTCATGAGAATGCAGTTATGTTTGATAAAAATGAAACTTTTATTTGTCATTAATGTTTCCTGGACTCTGCCCGTTCGGGATTACCTGCACTCTGTACCACAGGCAGGCTTTTGGACTGTCCAGACTAATCCCATACGGGTGTTAATGGTAGCTCAGAATAAGCCATACTTGCTGACTTTTGTATCCTCCGCTCCAGGAGAAGCCCAGAGGGAGATGCTGATGATGGCTGATGGAGGCAGGGCATTACTCTTGGCAAAATGCAGATCTTTGAAGAGGGGGTGGTGCCAAAATGACGTAAAGCTCATAGAATCAAATAATATTGGCCTGCCCCCTCCCCATAGACCTCTTCTGGGGGGCAGTGGGCAGTGCTTAACCCTAACCCCAACTCCCCGCAGCAAAATCCTAACCTGACCCCCTGGGTTGCCTAAATCTATCCCCCCCTTAGGCTAAGAGCTAAGACAGGCTGGCTTACCTTCGTTCGGGAAGCGGTCCGTCGAGATTCCGCCATCGGGATCTTGACGGGTGTCAGGATTTTGACACCTATCAAAAAATGTCACACCGCCCAACGTTTCACAATGCAAAATTAGGACACAAATAAGCCCTCCCACTGAAACCACACCCAAATCTTCTTTATTACAAAGCCACACCCCTTTCATGGCCCGCAAGTCATGAGGTACTGGGCCTGAGGCAGAGGTACATACAGTTGCAGCCATGACTGCACCTTTTGCCGCAGTGCAACTGCATCATTAGGCTAATGCAAGAGTCGATGGGCTTCCTCCTGAGGCGCCCATCGGCTGCAGCGGTAATCTGCCACTGTGCGTATTTGGAGACTGAACCAGCCCTATGGAGGTGCAATTTCTCTGTCTGAGCATGGCTGCTGCGGTGAGTGCAAGAGCGCCTTTAGATGCAGTTGCTGACCGCGACAGGCCTGCGTCTGGCTACCAATCCCACCAATCTGGCTACCAATCCCACCAATATTGCATCTCCCTGTGTGTCATTTCAGTCTGCATATTAGAGAGGTAACCATCAGGACGGAAGCACAGTGAGCAGACTGACCGCTACTTGCATCCGACATCGCTGCTGCATGCCCAACAGAATCAGGCCCACTGTTGGGAGGTGTGGTCAATGTATTAGTTGGTGGTGTGCAATGCAACAGAACCATGGTGACCAACACCTTACCAGATATGGGAACCCATATAACAGATCCACAACCCTTGACGATGTGCTAGTTGTGATGTAGAGTTGTACGTTATTGCGCAGATGCTGCGACTTTGTACGACCTCGGGTCAGATTGGCCTGCGGCCCAGCGTGCTCCCCAACAGGGATGGGCCATGAATGGGTGCAAAGCATTGATGGTTCACCAAAGATGATATAATACCATTGATATTAATCACTAATCCCACCATCAATGGTGACCATCAACGGTGACCCAAATGATGGCCATCCCTAGTTAATATGTTGTTAAGAATAAAATGAACTTTTGGTGACCATGAATTGGCATGTAGGGGCAGTATACACACAGATGCTGAATGCTTTCTGCCCTCTGTCTTAGCAAATTATGATTTGTTGTTCTAGAACAGAGGTAGACTCCTAAGAGCAAATTTTGGGGTTCTATAGGGGGGTTCCAAATGCTTAATTAAGAGCGACTGTGCCCTACCCATGTGGGGGACTAAATTAGCAGTTCATTTAACAAGCCAGGATGTGATCACTTTAATGCAGTCACTTTACTTCCTGGTTCAGGGGCCAGCCGCAATCAGAGGCGCCAAGAGGGGGGGGGCAGGTACTAATTACCCGGGCCCAGGCTGCTGAAGGGGCCCAGTGGGGGGGACGGGTCCGACGCTGCTCCCCTTCCCTCTTAAATCACAGCAGCCCAGCACACGCTGTTGTGTGCTGGGCTGCAGTGGGAGACTGCTCACGGTTACTGAGCAGCAGCCACAGCAGTTCCCTAAGCCTGAGAGGGGGAGCGATCACTCTGATCTCGCCCCCCCGTGGCTTTGTGCTGGGCTGGGGATTTCCAGCGCCCCCCCCAGCGCGCAGCGCTGCTACACAGCGCTGCAAAAGTAATTTTTTGTAAATAAATCCTATTGGGATATGGCCACGCCCCTGCTGATAGGCCACGCCCCTCCTTTCACTCGGGCCCAGACGGCCTCTCTACTCCCCTGGGCGCAATACTGCGCTTGCACGGTCATCACACTATGTATGTGCAAACCGCCATTGTGGTGAGGGATCCTATGAATCCCTCTCTAGGTAGTTTGTGCAGAAAGTAGCCCTGTTTTTGCGGATATCCTTCACTTTTCTTTTAATAAATATGCCCCATAGTCTGCCTCATTCAGAGTGGGAATCCAAATTTGCACGTAATATATGAAAATATATATATGAAAATGGGTCAGTACATGCGTCTCAGTCACTTAGGAGTCTGGGAGGGGTCATTTCAAATGGAAGATGTACCATTTTATGGGCGTGTTATGTGAGTGACGGGGGCGTGTCGCTGAATTGGTTTCATACTCAGAGCTCGATTCAGACCGGCTCGCTAGATGCGTTTGCATGCAGCCAGTATATGCAAATACCGCGATAGCACGGCAAGGCATTAGTACGCCCAATATGTCTTAGCGTGCTATTGTCGTGTGTAACTAGACGCCCACTAGCCTGTCTTAAGACGCCCACTAATGCATGTCATCTCCAGGAAGTGTATGCAACCATCGGTAACATCGAGTACCATCGGGTGCATACGCAGCACTTGTGGTTGACCACACCCTACCGCAAGCACTGCAAGCGCTTCAGTGTAAAATTCATCTAAGTGACGTACTATCACGCTGCATCTTAATTATACACACCTCTGAAACGGCGTTAAGAAGACGCTCATGCACACCTGCATTCGCACCACCACTCCCCCAGCGACCAGCCCCTGTCACCACCCACAAACAACTTCTCCTGTCACTCATTCTAGCGAGGTGGCTATGATCAGCGAGTGAGCGCTTCGCTGCTGTTTTAATTATGAACACCCATAAAACGCCCGTTTTGACCTTTAAGCACGCCTGCGTTCGGATCTCCACTCCCCGTTTTCAAGCACCTTCCCCTGTTACCACCCACATATGCCTCTTTCTGTCACTCAAATTTTCAGGCATTCGCTATTTTGCGAGCACATGAATTTCAACCGCACTGACTGGTTCGCGCATGCGTATAACGATCCGTACGCATGCGCAGTTGGGCAAACATCGCTCGGAGCGAAAGAGCGGCCGCTTACGAGTGGCTCTGAATCAGGCCCTTAGGCCCTGATTCAGCGCCGGATGCTCTGACCAGAGCGCTCGCTCTGAATCAGGGCCCACCTCCATAAATATGGAGCGTCCTCCTGGACGCTCGTATAGCTGTGGGTCACCACCCACAGCATATACGAGCGTGCAGGATGATGGTCGCAATGGTCTTGACCATCGCGACTGCGAGCAGAAGCCTGCGGTTGAGTTTTTCAACCGCAGGGCCCGGAGTGATTTTGGCTCTATCAGACGCCTCCGTCTGGGAGGCACGCCCACCAAAGGGGGCGTGCTGTCAATCAACATCGACAGCACGCCCCCTTTGATCAGACACTACGAGCGAAGGAAAGTCCTTCGCTCGTCGCGTCTCGCGCATGCGCACGATGGAGCTCCCTCCATCGTGCGCATGCGCAGTGCAGACCATCGACCCACTTGCGAGCGGTCAGCCGCTCGCGAGTGGGTCTGAATCAGGCCCTTAATCCTCTGCAGCTCCTATAAAATTACAAGTTTCAGTATGACATGCAAACCTAATTTTCAAACTATAATGGTGCATACACACGATCAGATTTTTCCTTCAGATATGAACGATAACGATTTAAAAATCGTTCAGTCGTTCATATCTGATGGAAAATCGTTCATATCTGACATGCCTGAACGATGGAAAATCAACGATGCGCGTTCCCGTTTGTCAGATAACGATATCTGACATCTGATGGGTTTGCAGTCAGACTTGGACGATTCCATTCATTTTAATGTAGTCAAAAATCGTTCAATCGTTCAAAACTTTGGTAAAATCGTTCAAATCGTTCAGATCGTTTAATCGTTCAATCGTTCATCTGACAAATCTGACAAGTCTGACAAATCTGACCGTGTGTACGCTCCATAAAGCTGCATACACACACAACGATTTTGTTACCAACAATTTTATGAACGATTTTCTGTCAGATTTTTTAAAGTGTAATGAACGATTTTTTTGAACTACAAACGATTTTTGAATATTCCCTTAATGAAAATCGTTGAGTTGACAAGTCTGACTGAACTACAAACTACAAACGTGAACGCGCATGAACGTTCATTGTTTGACTCAGAAAGTGAACGATTTTTTCAAATGATTATCGTTAAACTATATCGTTTAACGATAATCGTTAAAAAAATTGTTGTGTGTGTATGCAGCTTTAGAAACAGCTACCCATGCAATCCTAATTCTCTGTTGCTACCGTTGAACTACAAGCATCAAGATGCCGTGCAAGCCTAACATCCTCCAGCTACTGTTGAACTACAAGTCCAAGTATGTTATGTAATGTAACCCTTTATTAATTGCAGCTGGTGTGGAACTATATGTCACAGCATACATTACCATTCAAGTTTACTTTTCTGCAGCAGCCATGGATCTACATGTGCCATCAAGCCTATTTCTCAGCCGATGCCATAAAACTACAAGTTCCTGCATGCCTTGTCAGCCAAAGCTCCCCAGGCGCTGTAACAGACCGGCCGGCTGCCTTATCCTGCTCTAGAATGTCCAACATCTTCATTCAGGAAAGGAATCATGCTGGTTTATTTAATGAGCGCTTACATCTCCCCATTAGTTGGTTAATGAGAATATTTGTATCTGCCTTTGGAAAGTTTGTACACGAACCCTAATGTATTTTACATAAACTGTAACATGTCCCATTGCCCCATGACACCGTAAGGAAACAGTAAATCTTATCCGATTTCCATGCCCTTATCTCTGCTAGTTTTGTAACATAACTCGTGTGATTGGGAGGAAAAATCATCATGTGGCCTTTATAATGCAGTATTTTCATTGGGTCTCTCGGGTACCAAGGAATTAGTAAATTATTTTTTAAGGTGTCCCTTACAGTTCCCAATTATTTGGCAGCATCCTAAACATGTAACTTTTCTAATTAAACTTTGCATTCCTGCAGGCCAAGGAAAGTGGTGCTGCCAGGACAGAGCATATTAATCTCACGGCTAATTGCAGAGATGGGGCTTCACTGCTCATTAGAGGATTGGTGAATTAATTAATAGGAAACCTGTGGGACGATTATTTCCTGCTGTAACGTGTATCCGCATCCTCTCATTTTTAGATGTTGTTATTGTATATTTTTATTTCCATCTTTCAGTTCCTGCTGTACGGTAATGGGGAGAGTCACAGGTCAGCGGCTTTACTGGGATCATCCCAACATCAATCCGCCAATAATGGCCCTTTCCCTTCAGTGAGAGGGCAGGATGCCATGTGGAACGACTTAAAACAACAGGCTGACCTTTACCAGTTGGGTGGCAACTGGGTGTTCACATGTAGGATAATTATGCGGAGAGCATGTAGGCAGAATGGCAGGCTTTCAGATGAGAACATAGGAAGAGAAGCATCTGATTTAAGATGGATCTCTTGCACCAGATATAGGGCTGATGGCTGTGCGCTCTGACAGTGATGATGGCTACGTCTACTAGAGGATGCATAAATGCAGTCAACTTTGAATACAGGTGAAATCCACATTTATTCCTAAGCATGCACCGCGGTCGTACCTGCTGCCGCACAGAGGGCAGAGCTCATGGGCAGCACCTCCGCTCACACACAGCTGCCGTATATGGCTAGCAGGGTGCCTGGGACAGCACCCTGCAGCCAGAATCACTGCAACAGTGCCGCCTGTAGTGTCCTTAGGACACTACAGATGTGCACACCGCTGCCCTTACAGCTCCCTGGTGCATCCTGAGGCATTGCTGTAATTCTCTGCGTTTGTAGCCCCCTCTGTGTGACGTCATACGCATAGGGCGTGGCCTGCACAGGGCCCTGAGAGCCATACTTACAGCTCTGCCTGCAGCCATCTTGCTATGTATAAGGTAGAAGTATTGATCATGTTCGGACTGGTTATAGAGTATACAGCGGCCGTGTAAAGAACGGCTGGCTCCACCCCGCTGACAGGGGTAAGAGTGTTCGGCGAGACAAGTCTCCAAATAGTAAGCAGAGAAAACAAATATCCCCACCTGCCAATTGGAATAGGACTGGAAGGCTTCCAGGCCTATACCGACTTTGCAGCCCGAAAATCCTTCTTCATTTTCTCAGTGAGGGAGAACACATAAACATACCGCCACTTACATATTTTGTCCCTAAAACTAGGTCGGGGTCCTAGAAGCACCGCAGTGTTAGCGCAGCGGACCACCCCCTGCATCGGCGTTATTGGCCCGAGCCTTGGCATCACGAGTGGATGCGTGAGTGTGATGTGTCCTGCGATCCTGCTTATTGGCCCCCAGCTTAGCAACTGCGCCATGCGCCTTATGAGCCCTCTCAGAGGGACTGCAGCCACTAGAGTCATCTGATGTGGACGAACTGACCTCACTAACACTGGAATGAGAGTCTGATAAACACCCACCTGCGAACCTCAGCTGTAAGATCGTCGAAGAAACTGGACAGTGACCCACCTGCAGGCACCTCGTCACCAGCCGCCCACGATAGATCATACGAATCTGAGAAGGAAGGAAAAGGACCTTCTAGGGCTGAGGCGGGTTGGGAACTCCACGCGGCGGCGGCGGCGCCACCGTTGAGAAGCCAGCAGACTGACCCCCTAACATGACGCCCGCTTATGCGGACCCCTATGGAAGTGTCAGCAGGTTGGACCACTGAAGCAGGCAGAAACTGCCCACAGGGGCAAACCCTTGTCAAGAACCAGCAGCAAGAGGAGCAACAGGAGTTGGTGGTGCGGATTACGCAGCATTAGGGAACGGAGCTGCCAACACAGGGGCAAATATCATGGCCATGTTGGAAATAAAACCCCATTAAAGTAGTAGGGACCAGCGCTGGGTACACAGCCGGAGCAGCAGAAGAGGGAGCTCCCTCAAACAGCCCTGCGACAGGAGCCTGTGGAGCAGTAGCAGCCACAGGCAAAGGCAAGGTTAATGACCCAGCATCAGGAACCATTGGAGCATTAGCAGCAATGTAAGGGTTAATGACACGGGGAAGCAGCCTGAGCGGCAGTAGCCTCCCCCAAGGAGTGCACCAGTTAAGGCTGGTACACAGGATGCTAGCTCCGCCCCCACAAATTCCCAATATGGCACCTGCTGCCTCTACTAATGGAGGCAGGGCCAGTTACAGCGCCCGCTTGCACGGCCTAAGGGAAGAGCCCGGCGTCCGTATGGGCAGCTGCGGCACTAGCCGGAGCCTGCCGAACATGAGAGCACCGGGTCCGGCGTCTGGGAGCAGCCACGAGCGGGTCACGGCGGGTGATGTCACGGCCACCATGACCCACGAACTCCGCTGCTGGAGAGCTTGTTTGAAGGAGCAGCGCCTGCAGGGGCTGCGGTGACTAACGCCGGCTCCTGGACGCAGCCCGAGGGTAGCTGGCGCGGGGCAATCAGGGGGGAAAATCCCTGGAAAAGAAAGGAAGATGAAGATAGAGGAGGGAAAGGAGAACAGAAAAATGTAGGCTAAAGGGGAGAGGGAAAGAAAGGGGAATGGAATCTGTATATGATGCACAGATATTAAAATATAACCTTTATTGTGTTATTTAAACTTAGGCAAATAATACAAAAGCAAAGCAAAATATTTGGGTAAAAATATAGAAATAAATGTGCACAGTATGAAAAGAATTTTGGTGAGTAAAATAAAATAAAAATAAATAATTTTAAATAGTCGAGTGTCTTATTTTCATGTCTTTCAATAAATAAAGAGTTAAATCTCTATCTTAATATTGGTGTCTGGTTTTATTGTAATTTAATTCTACACACTGATAAGATCATACATGTTTATAGCTGCTATTCTCAAAGCATATCTCAGATTGACTCCAGCTAGTTGAAAGTGTAGCCCATAATTAAGGTAACTACTGTATGTGTCTCTTAAGGTGCCCACAGACATAGCGATGTGCTCCCGATCCGACATCGCGTACGATCTGCCCTGAACTCTCCCCGGGAGATCCCCGGCAGTCGTGGTCACGATTTGGTCAAAAAAGCTGCCAATTTGATTCACGATCTATCGGATGGTACGCATTGTGAGATTGTGCATGATAAATCGTGAGGTAACCAAAACAACACACGAGGCTCTTTACGATTGGTGGGAAATTTAAATAATAACAATAGGAGGGGCTAGCCAGGGGGTATAAAAAGCAGGCACCATTTTAACCCTGTGCACTTTCTGCTCTGCTACTAGGTGTATACCTGCTGAACCCTGTACATTGCTACTGTGCTCTGCTTTGTATTTGGCTTTTACCTTTTACAAAGTGTCTTCTACCTGCAAGTGTGTGCTACCTGCATTTTATCCTGTTCCTGAATTCTGTGCTGATGCATCCCTATCAGTATAAAGTGTTGGTCGCCCAAGCTGGGGTCAAGGTCAGAGCCAGCCCTAGGCACAGGCATAGCAGGCAAATGCCTAGGACATTTGCAATGCCTTAGGGGCATCCCGCCGCTCGGCAGCCCAGCAGTACTAATAATGAGTCACACTGACTTATTACAGTACTCTCTGCGCTGCCTGTGGCTGGCAAGGGGCCGTACTGAGGAAGGAGGAGGAGGGGGGGGGGCCTCTCTTACCATCACTGTATGACCAGCCTGTCACTAGACTGACTGCCTGAGACCAAGCCCAGCCCCCTGAGTCCCCGCCCCCTCTTCATCTGTTCCACATTCCTACAGTCCTTTCCCTGCCTGAGACTCCGCCCCCTAACCCCGGGTCCCCGCCCCTTCCTGCAGACTAGCCCTCTCTGTCACAGCCTCTCCTCTCCTGTGACTGTCATCATCATGTGCCATGGAGACCAGCCCCAGCAGGGACCACACATCCTCTTCCAGGACAGGTAAGTGCCAGTCTAGGGGGAGGTATCCGCATGCAATGGGGAGAGGTGTATTGTTTTTTGTTTTCTGGGGGAGGGAGGTTGGAGTGTGTTTTACTGTCTGTGGTGGGGGTGTATTAATGTAGTGTGTGTGTGAGTGGGGGGGAGTATTAATGTAGTAGTGTGTGAGTGGGGGGTATTAATGTAGTGTGGGGGCTGTATTAATGCTATGTGCATGTGAGGGGTTTGTTCATATTATCTGTGCTATAAATTATATGAGGGTCAGTGATGTTCTCTGCATTATATGGCACTCACTGCGGGTCTCTGTGCATTATATGGCGCTCACTGCGACTCTATATTATATGGCGCTCACTGCGACACTCTATATTATATGGTGCTCACTGCGACTCTATATTATATGGCGCTCACTGCGACACTCTCTATATTATATGGCTCTCACTGCGACACTCTATATTATATGGCGCTCACTGCGACACTCTCTATATTATATGACTCTCACTGCGACACTCTCTATATTATATGGTGCTCACTGTGACACTTTATATTATATGGTGCTCACTGCGACTATATTATATGGCTCTCATTGCGACACTCTCTATATTATATGACTCTCACTGCGACACTCTATATTATATGGTGCTCACTGTGACACTATATTATATGGTGCTCACTGCGACTCTCTATATTATATGGCTCTCACTGCGACACTCTCTATATTATATGACTCTCACTGCGACACTCTCTATATTATATGGCTCTCACTGCGACACTCTCTATATTATATGGCTCTCACTGCGACACTCTCTATATTATATGATTCTCACGGCGACACTCTCTATATTATATGGCTCTCACTGCGACACTCTCTATATTATATGGCGCTCACTGCGACACTCTCTATATTATATGACTCTCACTGCGACACTCTATATTATATGGTGCTCACTGTGACACTCTATATTATATGGTGCTCACTGCGACTCTCTATATTATATGGTGCTCACTGCGACACTCTCTATATTATATGGCACTCACTGCGACACTCTATATTATATGCCCCTCACTGCGACACTCTCTATATTATATGCAGCTCACTGCGACACTCTCTATATTATATGGCTCTCAATGCGACACTCTCTATATTATACGGCGCTCACTACGACACTCTCTATATTATACACCGCTCACTGCGACACTCTCTATATTATATGGCTCTCACTGCGACACTCTCTATATTATACGGTGCTCACTGCGACACTCTCTATTATATGGCGCTCACTGCGACACTCTCTATATTATATGGCTTTCACTGCGACACTATATTATATGGCTCTCACTGCGACACTCTCTATATTATATGACTCACTGCGACACTCTGTATATTATATGGCGCTCACTGCGACACTCTATATTATACGGCGCTCACTGCGACACTATATTATACGGCTCTCACTGCGACACTCTATATTATATGGCTCTCACTGCGACACTCTCTATATTATATGACTCTCACTGCGACACTCTCTATATTATATGGCTCTCACTGCGACACTCTCTATATTATATGGCTCTCACTGCGATACTCTCTATATTATATGACTCTCACTGCGACACTCTCTGCATTATATGGCTCTCACTACGACACACTCTATATTATATGCTACTCACTGCAACACTCTATATTATATGCCGCTCACTGCAACACTCTCTGCATTATATGGTGCTCACTGCGACACTCTATATTATATGCCACTCACTGCGACACTCTCTGTATTATATGCCGCTTACTGTGACACTCTGGACCTAATTCAGACCCGCTCGCGAGCGTTGAGCGCTCGCAAGTTGGTCGATGTTGGCCAAGTGCGCATGCGCACAATGGAGGCGGCTCCGTCATGCGCATGCGCGAGACCTGAATAATGACGGCCAAGCCGTCATCATGGGTCTCGCACCAAAGGGGGCGTGCTGTCGATGGTGATTGACAGCACGCCCCCTTTGGTGGGTGTGCCGGGGGCGTGGCTGCCCAGACGGAGGCGTTCTACAGTCTGGGGCCGGCCCCACTGACATCACTAGTGATGTCAGTGGGAGTGCTTTTGGCTCTGATAGAGCCAAAAGCACTCCAGGGCTTGCGGCAACGAGACCCTGCCACAAGGGTCTCGTCGCATGCCCGATGGTCGTTATGGTCTTGACCATCGCGACCATCATTTTGGCCGCTCGCTATAGCTGTGGGTGGTCACCCACAGCTATGCGAGCGGCCAGGAGGCCGCTCTTAAATTCAGAGGGACGGCCCTGATTCAGAGCGAGCGCTCTGTCAGAGCGTCTGGCTCTGAATCAGGGCCTCTGTGCATTATATGGCACCACTGAATTATAAGGTGCTGAATGCAGGTCTCTGTGCTTTTTATGGCGCTCATTGCAACTTTCTGCATTATATGGCGCTCACTGCAACGCTCTCTATATTATATGCCACTCACTGTGACACTCCTCTGCGTTGCACTCTGCATTATATGGTGCTACTGATACCCTATGTGGTGTGAGGCCACCACTCACTAGTTCCTCCACTGAGCTGCAGCAAGTAAAATGGACATGGGAGGGTATTCTGCGAATGCCCTACCGCAGCCACCCCTCACATCTCACGGCTCCTTCTCCATCCATAGCCCAGCACCCACCAAGTACAGCAGGGACAGACCAGAAGCTGGAAAAACAAGCAGGGGTGGGTGCGACTGCCTCCTTGGCCCTGAAGAGAGCGAGTCTAAATTGTGTACACACTTAACGTGTACCCAGCGCGAAATCGCTAGCAGCGGGACCCGGCAGGGGTTCCAGTATCGGCAAATGTATACACACTTGCCGGTGCCGGGAGCGTCAGAGCAACGGCAGGGCCATGATGCATTCCGCAGCACAGCTCCTGCTGACGATATCACCCGATGGACCTGCATCCAGGTCCAACGGATGATGTTGCTGTCGATGTGCAGGCACGCGCTATCTTCAGTGACATAGCGGGTACACACTGGCCATTGCGGACAATTTGTCGTCCGATCCGCCAGATCGGACAACATAACGTCTAGTGTGTAGCCAGCATAAGGGCCCCCATTTATTAACAAAGCTAAACACCAGAAGCATTATTTTATTTAGAGTGGCAGTGACACAAACGAAAATGCCCCTCCGGCGAGTTGCAGCAAAGTCCTCCTTGTTGGCCACATCCTCCGCTCAGCCTAATGCTACCAGCTATGGGCTTCTGTGTAATGCGCATGCGGGACGGTCCGTCTGCACATGTGCATGCCACTTAACCCAGAGAGGACCCGGTACTGCCTGGAAGCCAGAAAGGCAGCGCTGGATACCCGTTACCGGCAAAGGGGACCGCATTGCTCTCACCATCTAAAAGCAGTAATCTTAGATTATCGCTGTTTGTTAAATACAGAAAGAATGACCTAACCCTTTTAGTGAGCGCTATAGGGGTTATACATCATTGATAATGGGACCCTAAGTAAGTCAGCTGAACTCTCAGCTGGTAGAGGGGCGCTGCTGGATAACTGAGAGATGTTAACTGTGCTGGGAAAGGGGTGCATAGAGGCCAGCCTGGCCAGGGGTGCTGACTGTGCTGGATGACTGACAGGTGCTGTGCTGGGAAAGGGGTGCATAATTAATGAGCACAGGGGGTGCTGTGCTGAATGGGTAGTGGGGTAGTGTATAGATTCCCTTCAATATTTGTACCTGGAAGTGACATGCAGTGAGGGTGGAAGTTCCATGCCCATACATTCCACAATGTATGGGCTTTGCGCGCCACAGGTTTATATTCCCCCATTATGTCCACATGGATAGTAGGGAATGACTTTGGACAGTAACTGATGACATCAGGGTACAAATACTGAAAGGGATCTACCACTACCATGCTGAATGAGGGGTTCTGACTGCTTGATAAGGGGTGCATAATGAGGCATGGGGTGCTGGATGAGGCCAGGGGTGCTGTGCTGGGAAAGGGGTGCTGTGCTGGGAAAGGGGTGCTGAGCTGGGAAAGGGGTGCTGTGCTGGGAAAGGGGGTGCTGGATGAGGCCAGGGCTGCTGAGCTGGGAAAGGGGTGCTAGATGAGGCCAGGGCTGCTGTGCTGGGAAAGGGGGTGCTGGATGAGGCCAGGGGTGCTGTGCTGGGAAAGGGGGTGCTGGATGAGGCCAGTGCTGCTGTGCTGGGAAAGGGGTGCTGGATGAGGCCAGGGCTGCTGTGCTGGGAAAGGGGTGCTGGATGAGGCCAGGGCTGCTGTGCTGGGAAAGGGGTGCTGGATGAGGCCAGGGCTGCTGTGCTGGGAAAGGGGTGCTGGATGAGGCCAGGGCTGCTGTGCTGGGAAAGGGGCTGCTGGATGAGGCCAGGGCTGCTGTGCTGGGAAAGGGGTGCTGTGCTGGGAAAGGGGGTGCTGGATGAGGCCAGGGCTGCTGTGCTGGGAAAGGGGGTGCTGGATGAGGCATGGGGTGCTGTGCTGGGAAAGGGGGTGCTGGATGAGGCCAGGGCTGCTGTGCTGGGAAAGGGGGTGCTGGATGAGGCCAGGGCTGCTGTGCTGGGAAAGGGGGTGCTGGATGAGGCCAGGGGTGCTGTGCTGGGAAAGGGGGTGCTGGATGAGGCCAGGGCTGCTGTGCTGGGAAAGGGGGTGCTGGATGAGGCCAGGGCTGCTGTGCTGGGAAAGGGGATGCTGGATGAGGCCAGGGGTGCTGTGCTGGGAAAGGGGTGCTGGATGAGGCCAGGGGTGCTGTGCTGGGAAAGGGGGTGCTGGATGAGGCCAGGGCTGCTGTGCTGGGAAAGGGGGTGCTGGATGAGGCCAGGGCTGCTGTGCTGGGAAAGGGGATGCTGGATGAGGCCAGGGGTGCTGTGCTGGGAAAGGGGTGCTGGATGAGGCCAGGGCTGTTGTGTAGAGAGGGGTGCTGTTCTGTGAGGTGGGCAGTGAAGGGGTAGTATGTGGTGCTGTGAGGTGGGCTGCAACTGGATCAGTGTGTGTGTTGTATATGTGTGTTTGTGTGTGTGTACATGGAGGGAGATCGAGAGATATATATATATGTGATAAATATGTAAAAATGGGGGCAAATGAATCACAATTTTACGTCCTCTGCCAGACTCCTAAAGAAAGAAAGAAGAGAAAAGTAAGACACACCTAAGAGGTAAGTGAAAACTGAGTATCATGTATGAAGAGGTGGGGGAGAGTGTCTATAGAGTAGAGTGTGGTGGGATTATCTGCTAGGGGGCACCATCCAAAATCTTGCCTAGGGCACCAAATGGTTAGGGCCGGCTCTGGTCAAGGTGATCCAGGAGAAGGAACAGCGAAGGAGGAGGAGAACATGCTGGACAAAGGAGTGGCAAAGGGATACTCGTTCTCACATGACCCTGCTTATTGAGATCATGGAGAACAACGCGGACGACTACTGCAACTACCTGCGCATGGATGACGCCATCTTCCAGGAGTTGCTGCATCTGGTGACCCCCCACATCCAGAGGCAAGACACAAGGTGGCGGAGGGCAATCCCTGCTAAAGAGAGGCTGGTGGCTACCCTGAGGTACCTGGCTACAGGAAGGTCATTTGAAGACCTGAAGTTTGGGACACTCATCTCACCTCAGTCCTTGGGCGTCATCATTCCGGAGACCTGCAAGGCTATCGTTAAAGTGCTACAGTACCAGTATTGTAAGGTACAGTAAGAAAAAACACCATACACATTTTTTCTTGTCAAAAAGAAAAAAAGTTTTTTCTTTTTTTTTCTGTTTTTTTAAATTTAACTCTTTATAATAACTGTGACAGCCAATAAGGCAGCATTAACAAGACTGTGCTGCATAGCAGTCATTAACATTTGTGTGGCAACAACACTACATAGTAGTCAATTAAATTTTTTTTGTAAGGTTTTTTTTTTTTAACTCAATATAAAAACTGACAGCCACTGGGCCAATAACACTGCACAGTAGTCAGTAACATTTTTTCTGTGGTTTTTACTTAAACTCTATATTATAAGACAGCCGATAAGGCTGCAAAAACCATACTGTGCACTGAACTGTAGGCAATAAATTATTTTTTAGTTATTTTTAATATATAAAATAAACATGTATATAAATTGTACAAAAAAGCATTATCACCATATTATATCAATCCCAATAGGTAGGCTGCTGTATGTTATACGGTTGGTCAGACACCAGATTGAACAGGCCAATACACACATGGTACAAGTAAAGATTGTGTCCCCGGCTTCCAGCAATCTGTACTTGTGCCATGTGTGTAGTGACCTTGACCAATTAGTGTCATCACCACCGTATAGCATACAGCCAGTACCTATTGGGAGAGATGAAATTTGGTGATAGTACAGAAGAAGAAGAAAAAAACCTAAAAATTAAGAGTAACGCGGCAAATCTTCCTCTGGCTCCAGCAGAGCATTATAAATGGTCTGGCTTGTGGTTGGGGAGCTGGGTGGGGGAGTAATCTCCAACTGGGCTGGGGGAAGGCTGACATAGGCAGTTGGGGCAGGCGAATAAAGCAGTGGGTCTGCAATATAGGTGGAGTCATGTAAATTGCTGTTGAATGACCTAATTAAAAGCTCATAGACTAGCCTGAAATTTTTCTGAGTTAGCTCATCCATTTTTCTCATGCGACTGTTAATATGTGCAGTAAAATCGTCGATATCATCCGGTGGTTTCTGAAGGATGCGTTCAGCTTGTTGGAGAAACAAGTTCTCCTGTTCTGTGTGCTGCTGCTTTCTTCCCTGTTTTTGTTTTTTTTCTTTGGGGTGGTACCAAAGAAAATTATGGTCCTGGTAGAATGGGTGTTGGCACTGGGGTCAAATTTTCCACCTCGCTGTCCCCGACCAAACTTTGGTCTGGCATGGAGCACATATCAGGCTCTTGGGTGGGAGTCTAGATAGAACAAAAAAGAAAAACAATATTATAGTCATGTTTTTAACCCATTTTTTACTATTTTTCCAGTTTCCTAACACCGTGGATGAGTGGAAGAGCATCGCTGAAGAATTTGAACAACGTTGGAATTTCCCTAACTGCGGAGGAGCCATCGATGGAAAACAATCCGCATCAACCCACCTGCCAACACCGGATCATATTACTACAAATACAAAGGCTTCTTCAGCATCGTTCTCATGGCAGTGGTGAACGCCAACTACGAATTTTTGTTTGTGGATGTCGGCAAGAATGGCCATGCTTAAGATGGTGGGTCCTTCAAACAGACTGCTTTCTACCAGAGACTCACCAACAAAACCCTCAACTTGCCGTCACTGGACGAGACAAAGCACGGCCTAAATTACATTTTCGTCGCAGACGAGGCTTTTGCATTACATGAACATGTGATTAACCCATTTGCACAGAGGGGCTTGACCAGAGAGAAGAGGTTCTACAGCTATCGTCTATCCCGGGCACGGCGCATTGTTAAAAATGCGTTTGGAATACTCAGCAACCGGTTCCGCATTTTCCAAACCACCAGAAACCTATGTGTGGACAAGATAGACTGGGTCGTGATGGCGTGCTGGTTGCTGCATAACTTTCTGCGAAGGAAAACTACACAACGAGGACCAGTCCCAGCTAGACCAGAAGATGTAGGACCTCCGGAGGAGATTGCCCAGTTTACATCAGTGTTTACACCACCTATTCCTACAAGATCGACAGCACATGCCAAAGAAGTGAGGGAGGAGTATATGGCCTATTTCAATGGACCAGGTGCGGTGCCATGGCAGGAGGACTGTCTGTGAAATAAATGACTATAGTGGACAATTGGGATTGAGCTACAGAAACAATAAAAGGTTTTGGTTTATGTACTGTGTCTCTGCTTACCAAAATTTCCTCAGACGGTCCACTCACTTCTGCCGCCTCCTCTTCTCCCTCTCGCTCGGCCATCAGGCAACTGACTGGCGTTGTGGCTCCTGTTTGCTGATGAGGCTTTTCAGGTGATAGTACCACAGTGTTGGCTGGTACACGTCGTCGGTGCCTGCTCCGGACCTTTTTTAATCATCCACTTTTTTCTTCTCCTTTATGTAGACGGTACGCAGGTTCTGGATTTTCTGGTGTACTGTTTTAAGGTCAGCATCTGCAATGAACTTTTTGGTGTAGTCCAACAACACCCCCAAAGCTGCCAATTTCTGAGACTTGTTGTGGTATTGTCTACAGGATATACACCACAGACACTCCTTTGACTGTAGGATCTCGAGGAATCCCATCACAAACTCGCGTTCACTATCCATAGACATTGCTAGGAAGGAAAAATAATAAGGATATTTTATTAAGCTATAATTGTAAATTCTTTAGTACATTTTTAATGTTTATTTCTACAGTTTTCAAGATTAAAAAAAAAAAAAAATTCTAGGTTTTTAATGTTTTTATTTGTATTTTTTTTTTTTTACAGGAATGTAATGTGTTTTTATAAGTATTGTTATATGGTTTCTTTTCAGGATTTTAATGTATTTTTAGTGTATTGTAATATGTTTTTTTTACAGGAATGTAATGTGTTTTTAAAAGTATTGTAATATGTTTTATTTTTGTTGTTGCAATGTATTTATTTATGTTGTTGACATACATTTGTTTATGGTGGTATATTCAAACATCATAAACAAATGTATCACAAGAAAAAAAATTTTTTATATATGTATTGATGTTGTAATGTTTCATTTTTTGTTGTTGAACTAAATTAGTTTTTGGCATTTTATTACATTTTGAGTGTTTTATGAATTTGAAGTTATTTATTAGGTGGCCCATGACATTGGTGGCCAGTGAGTGGCTAGGTGCGTGGTACACATTTGTGGTCAGTGGGAGGTTAATGCATGACCCAGCTACCGCCCGCCTCATTCCGGCGGGCGGTGGCAAGGTCATGCATTTATAAGTGGGTGGCACATATTGGTGGGTGGCACACATTGGTGGTCAGTGGGAGGTAATGCATGACCCAGCCACCGCCCGCCTCATTCCGGTGGGCGGTGGCTGGGTCATGCATTTATAAGTGGGTGGCACACATTGGTGAGCAGTGGGGTTGCATTAAATACAGTACCAATACTCACCAAAGTGCTGCAATCCAGACTTCAGTGTGCAGGCTCTATCGTGCTTCCTTCTCCTTCTATCCACGATGCTGCACAAGATGGCAACTGGGCGTGTACAGGGTCCTGTCAGTCAAATTCCCCCGACGTATGATGCATCGTGAGATACATCGTGAGTAAAAAGTACTCACTATCTGCATCACACCGTTTCCCAGATTGGGATATCTGCCCTACAGCACGGCAGATTTGAAGATGCGATGTACGATGAACGGGGACGTGCACTGGCATCGTGATCGTGAGTGGAAACTCACGATTTGGGCATATTTTTCACGATTTGTCGTCACGATTCGTCGAAATCGGACAAATCGGGTAAAATATCGCTATGAGTGTGGCCAGCTTTATATTGAGTAGTTCACTGTCTGTATTAGATACAATTGTAGCTTAATTAGAATCGATACCTTTACCTCTAGTACAGTTATCTCAGTTCTTACATTCCCCACTATATAAATATCACACCATTCTTTAATCAGTGGTTTATTTGATAATAATAAATCAAATGTGGTATGTATGTATTTGAAATTTGAGTATAGCGTAATGATTTATATAATAATCTACATCAATAGCACATCAATTATTTAATATGCAATATACATACGGTTGCAATTCATATAATTTTGTGATGATAAGATAGTAATGTGATCTTAGGTGATCAGATACCATATATTAAATATATATATATAGAATTGCACTTCATACGATCTCATAAGAGTACAATTCTGGATAAATCATATGGAGATGATATTATGTCAGCTCATATTATTGCTAGATAGTCAGTATATTGCTAGATAATTAGTATAGCATAGATCATGTGTCTTTCACTTTGTTTAGATGAATGGAGTAGGCAGTGAATATTCTCTTAATATATAAATATCAACTAAGATATCGAAGTGTTTAATTAGATACAATGATTGTAATTATACCACATCAGTGACTCAGTATTCATGCATGATGTATCACTGCTGTCAATACTCAGACACTTTACAAATCATTCTTCCCTAACACAAATATCTTGTGCCGCTGTGCCTATACAGTAGCTGCAGCTAGGAACGCTAGGTCCCTATTCTAATATGCATACGGGGACTACGTAGCTCGTAGGTAGTTCATTCGGACTGTGTTCACGGCAAAAAGGTTAGAGAATGTGATCCTATCTATACTTTGTATATCATAGCAAAGACCAGATTCGTTACTGACATATACATATATTAAGAGTAAGAGATATTTTTGAGATCCACTTTCCTTTTCTTTTTCTTACATGGATAACTATCATACCATGTATCCTTTTGTTCCTAATCAATCTCAATATCATTATTACAATTTAGCAATAAATATATAAATATATCCCAAATATAGTATAGAGAGGGGAAGTTTCTATTTATGATATGTGGAACCCAAATACATATTTATTTGATTATGTGCTAATGATGGGAGATATGGGGGACTTATGGAATTTATGAAAGTATACTATGGAATTAAGACATATAATAATGTATTTACACTCAACTATACACTAATGATAAGGGACATAGGGAACATATGGAACATGATAATCTTTTTATGGGAAAAATGAGTTTTCCACACCTATAACTCCCCCCCATGTTTCATTAATTTACACTCAATTTAAGACACTCAAATAGACTTTGGGAAGTTCCAGCTATATAAGAAGGATATTGTAAAATATCCATCCATTCATCTAAACAAAGTGAAAAACATATGATCTATGCTATACTAATTATCTAGCAATATACTGACTATCTAGCAATAATATGAGCTGATATAATAACCTACAGAGGTTACCTGGATATGGTGGGTAGGCCCATAACCTTGGCCATAATCATGCTAAAAACCTCTATTTCTTGCAAAAATTTTATTGCAAAATGTATTTATATATATATAATTAGTAATTTGGAGTTGTGCATCTGTGATTTGTTTTTTTGTGTCTGCATTAACAGTCTCAACAGGTAGCACCTCCCATTATATATATTCAGGGTGTGCAGTCTAGGACCCCTTTCCCATATATTCCATTTAGTGTGCTTCATTGCACACCTGCAGGCACGAGACACCTTCAGCCTAGACTAGCACCCCACCCCTATTGGTTTAGAGCATGGAGTTTGGCATTGTGAATGGACACTTTTATTAGGCACATTATAGATAAGTCCTACAATTTATATACTGTAGTGCAGCTAAGGGTTGATTTTGGGGGCGTGGGTCCCCTGGATTGCTTTGGTTGGTCTGCTTCAGGGCATCGCATTATAGCACATTTCTTCTTTTTTGCAAATTTTAACACTTTTACTGTTCGTTTATTATATATGTAATTTCATTTTTCTACTCTATACATGTAGCTGTAGCTGCTCTTATCTATCTTAATTTTCACTTCACCTTTCTCATTAGAGCGAGGCCCTGGGGTGGCTCGGCTGAGCTGGTTTGGGAGAGTCCTGCACCCTGGATTTGAACCCCTGTATGTTAGGGACCTACCCTACAAAGGTTACCTGGATATGGTGGGTAGGCCTATAACCTTGGCCATGATTATGCTAAATACCTCTATTTATTGCAAATATTTTATTGAATAATGTTTATGTACATATATATATATATATATATAAATATGATATAAAATACCCACTTACCTGCTCCAGCAGATATGTGGTGTATTTTATCAGATGCCCATGTGGTCTATTATACGTGGGCAAGACTACCAGACAAATGAAGGAGCGGATGGCGCTCCACAGGTCCAGTATATGTGCAGCTTTGGATGGTAAAGGTACAGAACTACCAGTGGCCCGTCACTTTCGGGAACACCAGCACAATTTGTCCACGATTCGCTACAAGATGATCGATTGGATTCCCCCTAATGCTAGAGGAGGTGATCGTGGACGTATACTCCTTCAGAGAGAGACTAAATGGATACATATTCTTCAAACTATTCAACCATTCGGATTGAATGAGGCCATTTCATTTACGTGTTTTTTGTAGTTTGTCTGTATTGTTATTTCTGGATCTATTATAGATCTTTACTATACGGTGCATGTTGTGCTTCTTCATGTAGTGCACCTAGGTTATCTATTAGCTTAATGTCCATGCTCTTAGACTGTGTACTTTAATTTTTTTCTTATATTTGTTTCGATTACAGTTTAATGATGTCATCTTTCATTTAGCCTCATCACTGTTATGTAGTTTATATTCAGACTACCAGTTGTTTATATTGATGAGTTTTCGCTTTTCAGATTATTACTTTACCATACACCGAGGGTTGTACTCGGCTGTGATTATGTTATTTATCATAGGCTTTAATACCCCGTTTTTCCCTTCAGGTCTTTTGCAGCATTTTGTGTTTATGTTCACCATGGTGATGGTTCACGTAGTTTGGCCACGCCCCTTGGACGCGTCTGTAACGTGGGTGTGGGGTCGCACCAGTGACGTCATCAGATCTCCGACTGGGTGCTGTGGTGAGTTCACAGTCACGTTGGTGTCTTCTACAGGTATTTATTCTTTGTCTGTTTGTGTATTTTTAAGTCTTGATAAAAGGGAGTTGTCCCTGAAACGTCAATTTACATTACGACTATTGTCATGGTCATTATTTGAAGCTGTCCAGTCTCAAGAGTGCCGTCTTTACATATCTGCATATATATATATATATATATATATATATATATATATATATATAATTAGTAATTTGGAGTTGTGCATCTGTGATTTTTTTTTTTTTGTGACTGCATAATATCATCTCCATATTATTTAACCAGCATTGTACTCTTATGAGATTGTATGAAGTGCAGTTATATATAATATATATATATATATATATATATATATATATAGTATCTGATGAGATTGTATGAAGTGCAGTTATATATAATATATATATATATATATGTATATATATATATAGTATCTGATCACCTTAGATCACATTACTATCTTATCATCATGAAATTATATGAATTGCAAGCATATGTATATTGTATATTAAATAATTGATGCGCTACTAATGTAGATTGTGGTGTGATATTTATGTAGTGGGGAATGTAAGAACTGAGATAACTGTACTAGAGGTAAATGTATTGTTTCTAATTAAGCTACAATTGTATCTAATACAGACAGTGAACTACTGTTTCAATATAAGAGACACATATAGTAGTTACTTTAATTATGGGCAACACTTTCAACTAGCTGGAGTCAATCTGAGATATGCTTTGAGAATAGCAGCTATAAACGTGTATGATCTTATCAGTGTATATAATTAAATTACAATAAAACATCAATATTAAGATAGAGATTTAACTCTTTATTGAAAGACATGAAAATAAGACAATCGACTATTTAAAATAATTTATTTTTCTTTGATTTTAATCACCAAAATTCTTTTCATACTGTACACATTTATTTCTTTGCTTTTTGTATTATTTGCCTAATTTTAAATAACACAATAAAGGTTAGATTTTAATATCTGTGCATCATATACAGATTCCTTTCCCCTTTCTTTTTCCTTGGAATTTATTTTTTGGATCTGTGGTAGCACCCCCTGCTATAATTATGATTCAGAATCATTATTATTAGGGGGATTTTCTGTACATTCTGATAATAATCTTATGCGCAACAGATCTCTTCTTCTATTCTATTAAAGGGGAGAGGGAAAAGCAGGTTAAAGGAAATAGGAAAAAGTAGAATCAATCAGAGGCAGGTAGAAAAGAAAAGGTGGAAAGAAAGATAAAACATGACACCATAAAGAAATCAGTAAGAAATCACAACATCACCTTCCTTGAGAAAATTTTCTTCAAGAAAGAGGCCTAAAGCCTGCAACCCAACACTTAAATAAACTCTGCAACAGCCACACCCCTAACTGTGTAATAGGTTAACTGACTGCATGTGATCATCACCCAAGCCAGCCCCCAGCCTTCTGGTTTAAGCCACTCCTGGCTCATTCGAGCCCTCCGTTATTCGGAACAGCATATTATCGGAAAGTGTCAAAGGGGCTATAAACCGACAGTGGTGTAAAGTACTTAAGTACTTACCCTGTATTAATTAAACAAGTTAGGGACTTGCAATGTATCAACTACTCTATGACCGCAGGTGTTACAGTAAAATATGACTTGTTATTACTACTATATACATCTAAGTTGTTAATTTATATACAGGGACTGAGTGTTATTCTGTTCAGATAAAGTATACCGCTCATATCGTAGTTCAGTTATGTAATTACATAATGTCAATGCAAAATGTTCATATTTGCGAGTGCCAGTTGTATACAATTATAAAAGTACCATGAGATAAGTTAAGCGTGAGTTTATTTACTGTAGTAATCTTAATTCAAGTAATTTATAGAGGTTTGTAACTTAGACTTTTGGGTTAGGCTTACCCAAGCCTAAATTGGTTAATGTGGGTTTTCCCAAGTAGGCCCATGCCTGACTACCAATACTTGGGTGGAGGCACTGATGTAGATGGGTTCCCCACTTAACGTCGGGTTAAGGGTGGGTAACATAAATTACATGGGAGTTAGTAACCTGGTGTACTTTTTCAGAGAAAAAGGGGGTTACAATATAAAGTTGATTGTATTGTGTCTTAATTGGCTGCAAAGAGCACTAGTTTTTAAATTATTGGTTGGTAATTATTATTATGAATCTATATTTATATAGTGCCAACATATTACATAGCGCTTTACATAGAATGTTAAGGGGTCTATTTACTAAGCAGTGTTAGGAGACAGAGTGAAAAGTGATAAGGTGCCAGACAATCAGCTCCAAACTGCCATCTCACAGGCTGTGTTTGAAAAATGACAGTTGGGAGCTGATTGGCTGGCACCTTATCACTTTTCACTCTGTCTCCTAACACTGCTTAATAAATAGACCCCTTAATCTTATATGCAGTGGTCGAAGTGGGAATTTTGAAGTGGGGGTATGGAAATATAATGTGTGTACGTGCCGAAGGCTTGCGAAAAAAGTGTGTGGCCACACATCATGGGGCGTGGCTACGTGTCATGAGGGGTATGGTCACTTAAAAAAAGGGCATGTCATACATCCAACTCTCATTCTTTCCTTTCATCTCTCAAGCTTTGCACTTCTCACTCCCTCCATCTCTTTGTAACTTCCTGAATGCTAAAGACAGGTTATACACCGCTAATAGATAGTATATATGCACTATACTCATTACCTGACTCACTGCAGCACATTGCAAAAAAACACATTGGCACCCATAGGGAAAAAAACAAACACATAGGCTCCCACAGGAAATAAATTGCATAAGCTTTGCATGAACAAAACAAATATTGGCACACATAGGAAATTAAACCAAACACATTCGGGCATATTCAATAGGCTGTGAGAAAAGCAAAAAACCCGCACCTACGAGGTATTTCCTGCATGTGCGGGTTTTTTAATATTCTATTAGGTGCATTTTGTTTTAAAACACATGCTGGGAGGTTTTTCTTTGCGCACCTCCTGAGCAAGAGTGATTTTTCCTAAAATCGATGATTTCAGGAGAAATCACCGGGACTTGCTCTGACACCCCGGCGGCACCCCCCATGAGGACTAATTAAGCAATTGGAAGTATATAAAAAAGTACCCACCTTCACTTACTAGTTTCTGCCTAGGGGGAGGGCACACTGACTGACGTCAGTAGTTGCCCTGCCCAGGGTGCCCCTGCCTGTGCACGCAAGCCACCCCATAGTCGTCACAAACAGCACACTTAGCTCTCCAGTCTGTCTCGCTGTCAGTGTGTGTCACTCAAAAGTTGTGATCCTGGTAGACAGTGTCAGAGACCGTAACAGCTTCTGCCAGGATCACCGTGGTTCCAGTTGCGCAACTTTTCAGTAAAACACACTTAAGCTGGCCACACACTAGACCAACTTACATCCAACCAGCCAACTTGTTGATTGGTTGGAATGAAAATCTGGTAAGGAATGGGAGTAAATGATGATCAGCAATTTGCTCCTAAATGCCAGAAAACAGATGATAATGGTCATCAGACATGTTTGTTAAATGTTTGATCTAAACTATTTGTTCAAACAACAGTTTTTGTCCATTTTCCAGCATTTAGGAGCAAATTGCTGATTGTCATTTGCTTCCATACCTTACCAGATTTTCATTCCAACCGATCAACTAATTGGCTGGTTGGACAGATAATCTTTAGATGTGTGGCCAGCTTTAGGGTTCTTCATCCCACATTGTGCTTTCCGTCTCCCTCCACACCCCACACTGTGCTTCCCGTCTCCCTCCACACCCCACACTGTGCTTCCCTTCTCCCTCCACACACCACACTGTGCTTCCCGTCTCCCTCCACACCCCACACTGTGCTTCCCGTCTCCCTCCACATCCCACACTATGCTTCCCTTCTCCCTCCACACCCCACACTGTGCTTCCCGTCTCCCTCCACATCCCACACTGTGCTTCCCTTCTCCCTCCACACCCCACACTGTGCTTCCCTTCTCCCTCCACACCCCACACTGTGCTTCCCTTCTCCCTCCACACTCCACACTGTGCTTCCCTTCTCCCTCCACACCCCACACTGTGCTTCCCGTCTCTCTCCACATCCCACACTGTGCTTCCCTTCTCCCTCCACACCCCACACTTTCCTTTCCTTTTCTCTCCACACTGTGCTTCCCTTCTCCCTCCACATTCCACGCTGTGCTTCCCTTCTCCCTCCACACCCCACACTGTGCTTCTCTTCTCCCTCCACACCCCACACTGTGCTTCCCGTCTTCCTCCACATCCCACACTGTGCTTCCCTTCTCCCTCCACACCCCACACTGTGCTTCTCTTCTCCCTCCACATCCCACACTGTGCTTCCCATCTCCCTCCACATGCCACACTGTGCTTCCCGTCTCCCTCCACACCCCACACTGTGCTTCCCATCTCCCTCCACACCCCACACTGTGCTTCCCGTCTCCCTCCACACCCCACACTGTGCTTCCCTTCTCCCTCCACACCACACACTGTGCTTCCCGTCTCCCTCCACACCCCACACTGTGCTTCCCATCTCCCACCACACCCCACACTGTGCTTCCCGTCTCCCTCCACACCCCACACTGTGCTTCCCTTCTCCCTCCACACCCCACACTGTGCTTCCCATCTCCCTCCACACCCCACACTGTGCTTCCCATCTCCCACCACACCCCACACTGTGCTTCCCGTCTCCCTCCACACCCCACACTGTGCTTCCCTTCTCCCTCCACACCCCACACTGTGCTTCCCATCTCCCTCCACACCCCACACTGTGCTTCCCGTCTCCCTCCACACCCCACACTGTGCTTCCCGTCTCCCTCCACACCCCACACTGTGCTTCCCGTCTCCCTCCACATCCCACACTGTGCTTCCCTTCTCCCTCCACACCCCACACTGTGCTTCCCGTCTCCCTCCACACCCCACACTGTGCTTCCCTTCTCCCTCCACACTCCACACTGTGCTTCCCGTCTCCCTCCACACCCCACACTTTCCTTTTCTCTCCACACTGTGCTTCCCTTCTCCCTCCACATTCCACACTGTGCTTCCCTTCTCCCTCCACACCCCACACTGTGCTTCTCTTCTCCCTCCACACCCCACACTGTGCTTCCCGTCTCCCTCCACACTCCACACTGTGCTTCCCGTCTCCCTCCACATCCCACACTGTGCTTCCCTTCTCCCTCCACATCCCACACTTTGCTTCCCTTCTCCCTCCACACCTCACACTTTGCTTCCCTTTTCCCTCCACACCCCACACTGTGCTTCTCTTCTCCCTCCACACCCCACACAGTGCTTCCCGTCTACCAACCACATCCCACACTGTGCTTCCCGTCTCCCTCCACACCCCACACTGTGCTTCCCGTCTCCCACCACACCCCACACTGTGCTTCCCGTCTCCCTCCACACCCCACACTGTGCTTCCCTTCTCCCTCCACACCCCACACTGTGCTTCCCATCTCCCTCCACACCCCACACTGTGCTTCCCGTCTCCCTCCAAACCCCACACTGTGCTTCCCTTCTCCCTCCACACCCCACACTGTGCTTCTCTTCTCCCTCCACACCCCACACTGTGCTTCCCGTCTCTCTCCACACCCCACACTGTGCTTCCCTTCTCCCTCCACACCCCACACTGTGCTTCCTGTCTACCAACCACATCCTACTCTGCTCCCTTTCCCCATCCCACACTCTGCTCCCTTTCCCCATCCCACACTCTGCTCCCCTCCCCCATCCACATCCCACACTCTGCTCCCCTTCCCCTATTATACTCCCTTGTTTTCCTGATACATCTCACACTATATTATGTGCTCCCCCCTCCACATTGATCCCACATTTTATGCTCCCCAAGATCAGATGTTCTCCAGCAGTAGTTACAGTACTTTAATTACCTTACTAATACTGGAAAGGAGCTCCAGGGCCATCTGTCTCTTGTCGTTTTTCTAAGTGCTGCTTGCTGGCTCCCCTGTCAGTGACAGCCCACTGCCAGCGATCAGTATCAAGATGAGGCAGTGCAGGGGAGCCATGTATCCAGAAGAGACATCAGTCCACACAGCAGAGGCCGGCTGCCTGCTGTGTTGATGATGCTGCTGTGGCCAGGGGGCGGGCCTGGATAGTTGGGGCGGGGCTGCCTGCTCTTTGGATCCTTCAGCCAACTATCCAAGGAGTTAGGTCAGTGTGTGTGGTCCGCAGCGCCCTGCACTGCTACAGTACCCTATAGTACACTACACCCTCACTAGTCCCGGCCCGGGCCGCCGGCAAGCACTAGTAGCTGCCCGGTCCCAGACCTTTAGCGCCCCTGATTTCTATCCCCTGGTCACACACCCCCCCCTCCCCGGCGAGTGCTATCTTGGCAAAGGGTTACATCCATCCCTGCATGTGGGCTGCTAGAGTACACTGTAATGCCAAGCTGAAGCCTGTGTTACAGCAAAGGGGAGGAGGAGAAACAAAAAGCACGGCTGAATGAACTTAAGTGTTACCTTTTTATCTAACAGTCTTGGAGGCACACAAGCCTCAATGCTGATCTCTCTGCAGCATCAAAGTTGTAGAGACCTTTCAGCGGGGGATGGATCCCCACACCCGCAGGCGGCGAGCGGTTACCCGGCAAAGTAATGCTGGTAGGCGGGAAGGGGTTCAAAGGGACAGCGCACAAGCTAAAATGCTGGACTGCAAATATCTTTACCTTCCAGTGGGGGACGGCTCACAGCATGCGTGGGCTGATGGGCGGGCAATGGGATAATGAAATTTTCACTGAGCCAGCCGCATAAACACACACTGCGGCTGGCTGCTTAAAGGGCTGTCCTAGCGGGTGGAGACATGTAGCTGTCCCGCTCAGCCCTTTGCCATAGCAACAAGAGAAAAAAATATATTTTTATTGCTTGAAGTGCCGGTATGCCATACCGTTGCATACAAGCACACTTCGAGCACTGCTTATATGTACATACGCCCCTGCCTAGTGAAACTCGCAGTCTTACTTACTGTAGGCAGCAGTGATGGACCTATGGACTGGAGTAGGTAGTGAGAGAGCTATGGACTGGAGAGAGCAGTGAGAGCAAGAGATATGGATTGTGGTCACATCTGTTCAGAGGGGCTAGACCTACTGCTGCATTTAACGGCTTACTGTGATCACTGGCCCCGTATATATGAGGTATTACCTACACTTCACTTTGTATAAGGCAGACTATAGCTTGTTAAGTGCTAATTATGCCCTCTGTATAGGCTGGACATACTTATTCTAAATCAAACATTTGGAAAGAAATCCTGCATTTAACCTTCCAATACTGTGTGTTGTGTATGCAATTTCTATGTGAAAGAAAGCATCTCGGCTATGCTGGAGAGATGTATGTGCTTACCTCCGAAGTGTGAGGGGCAGTATGGCTGAGAGGAAAGAAGCCTGCTGCCATGCAGGTGCAGTCGGGCATTTACCTTACACTACTCATTCTAACCTTGCAGGCCGTGTTGGTCGATGGTCCTGGAGCGCAGGTTGGACACGGATAGTGAAGGCACAAAACTCATGATCACAGACCCTGCAAAGTTAGGCAAACGCACTAAGGGCCTGATTCAGCAGTGCAGGCAAGTGCACTGCTGATCGCAGATTCCCGATTATCGGGAATCTGCGCATGCACATTTCTGTGCATGTGCAGAACGGGTCCAGTGAAATATCGCATGCAGGCTCCTGTATGATTGACAGAGACATTTTCGGAGCAGGGGGGGGGAACATGCATTCCTGGAAACAGGAGTGTGTCGCCCCTGTTTACTGGGAGTTACAAGGCCAGGATCTGCGAACATGGCTTCTTGGTCTCGCAGGATGACAGGACCAGGGCAGGCTGCAGTAAGCTTCAGCTACTGCAGCCTGAACAAAGGGGCAACCATCACAACTATTTTGTATGAGTTAAGCTGGGTATCCACCTGGCCGGTGGTGTGACCCTGCCAGCAACTTGTGATAGTTGCCTTTGTATATGCCGGCAAATATAGGAAAGAGTCCTAGACTGCACACCCTGAATATATATATATATATATATATATATATATAATGGGAGGTGCTACCTGATGAGACTATTATTGCAGGCACAGAAACAGACAAATCACAGGTGCACAACTCCAAATTACTGATTATATATAAATACATTATGCAATAACATTTTGCAATAAATAAATAAATAGAGGTTTTTAGCATAATCATGGCCAAGGTTATGGGCCTACCCACCACATCCAGGTAACCTCTGTAGGGTAGGTCCCTAACATAATAGGGTTCAAATGCACAGCGCAGGACACCCCCAACCCAGCTCAGCCGAGCCACCCCAGGGCATCGCTCTAATGAAAAAGGTGAAGTGTAAAGTAAGATAGATAAGAGCAGCTTCGGCTGCATATATAGGATGGAGAAGTGAAAATACAAATATAATAAAAACAAAAATTAAAAGTGTTAAAATGTGCAAAAAAGGAAAAATGTGTTATAATGTGATGCCCTGAAGCAGACCAACCAAAGCAATCCAGGGGACCCACGCCCCAAAAATCAACCAAAATTTGCACTACAGTATATAATTTGTAGGACTTACCTAAATTGTGCCTATTACTAGTGTGCATTCACAATACCAGACTCCATGCTTTGTTTAAACCAATAAGGGAGGGGTGCTAGTCCAGGCTGAAGGTGTCTCAGCCTTCAGGTGTGCAAAGAAACACACCAAATGGAGTGTATAGGAAAGTGTCCTGAACTGCACACTCTGAATATATATACTGTATATATAATGGAAGGTGCTACCTGCTGAGACTATTATTGCAGGCACAGAAACAGACAAATCACTGGTGCACAACTCCAAATTACTGATATATATATATATATATATATATATACATTATGCAATAAAATTTAGCAATAAATAGAGGTTTTTAGTATTATCATGGCCAAGGTTGTGGGCCTACCCACCATATCCAGGTAACCTCTATAGGGTAGGTCCCTAACATACTAGGGTTTAAATCCAGAGCGCAGGACACCCCCAAACCAGCTCAGCCGAGGCACCCCAGGTCTTCGCTCTAATGAGAAATTAGTACACAAACTTGTGTACCAGCAACTTGTGATAGCTGCCTTTGTATTGTATATGCTGGCAATTGCCTATTTTTTTAGTGAACACATCTGAAATTTGAGGCACAATTGCACTCAAAGTCAAACCTCAGTGTAAACTTGCGCCTGGCAGACATTAATTACAGAAATGGACTGTGGTGATGCATACACGGGGCAGTGCCAGCGATTACATGACAGCTCAGAGGCCAGAGTCAGATCCCACTACATCAAAGGGCCTGATTCACTACTGATCGCTAATCTGCTTATATGCACGCAAAGCAGTTGCTAATATCAGCAGTGATATGTATATGTCTGCATTCGCATTGCGATGGCAGCCTAACATAAGGACGCCCACTTCCCCTTACTCACATCCGTATACTTTGGCAACATAGAGAAACAATCGGAAGCATCGAGTAACATTGGAACCAGAGGCACAGTTAAGGCAGGTCAGACCTCATTCAGGAATTTCTGACTTCAGCGCACGGTATGGGGCCTCAGGCTGCGTATGGTATCGCAGTGGCTAATTTATGCACGCCCCCGCAATGCCGTCCCAATGCACTGGCATGCCTGCATTCGCATGACCACCCCCTGTCACCACCTACAAACGGCACTTCCTATCAATCACTTGGGTTTGCGTAGCCTCTGCGATCTCAGGGCCTGATTCAGACCCGGTCGCAAGCGATGAGCGCTCGCAACCGGGTCAATGGTGGCCCAGAGCGCATGCGCACGATGGAGCCGGCTCCATCATGCGCATGCGCGAGACCCGGATAGCCGTCGTTCCGGGTCTCGCACCAAAGGGGGCGTGCTGTCGATGTTGAGTGACAGCACGCCCTCTTTGGCCGGGGGGGGGCGGCCCAGACGGAGGCATTCCCATGAGAATGCCTACCGTCTGGGGCCAGCCCCACTGACATCACAAGTGATGTTAGTGGGAGAGCTTTCGGCTCTGTTTGAGCCAAAAGCTCTCTGGGGCTTGCGGCAACGGAACCCTACCACAAGGGTCTCGTCGCAAGCCCGATGGTCTTGACCATCGCGACCATCTTCCTGGCCGCTCGCTATAGCTGTGGGTGGTCACCCACAGCTATGCGAGCGGCCAGGAGGCCGTCTTAAAAACAAAAAAACTGGCCCTGATTCAGAGCGAGCGGCCTCAGTCCTAATCGCAGTAGCTAGTTTACACATGTGCAGAACGCAACAATTGGCCGATTGCCTGTGTATAAGCGACTGCATTTCCTGCTGAATCAGGCCCATATATGGGAGGTGCTACAGCGGTCTGTAATGAAATAGGGAAGTAATCCTGTACAGAATGAGCACAACTCTATGTTCAGCTAAGCATTTGATTAATTGTTGTTATAACCAGCCAGGCACCTGTGCAGGGATCAGGATAAGGGCCCCATACATCAGGAGACTGTTTCATCGATTCCCCGATCCAACCGTAATCACCAATCCACCGGTCATCAATCGCCAATCCAATGTGGAATCTTTGAAATTCTTATTTTGGAAAGTCCCTGATTTGCTGATCAGGATCATATTTTGATTGTGATTGGCAAATCAGGGAAATCCAACATGTTGGTTTTCACCTATGCCCCAACCCTAGCGTCTCGGGATCAGGGAATTTGGCCCAATACATTGCAGATGTATTGGGGCCTATGCACAGGTAGCTTATCCCCAGGACTCTGTTAAGTGCTGTTGGTTATATATTAGTACAGTAGTATGCTGGAATTCAGGGCCTGATTCAGAGCCGGACGCTCTGACCAGAGCGCTCGCTCTGAATCAAGGCCGGCCTACCTAAAATTGGTGCGGCCTCTTGGACGCTCGCATAGCTGTGGGTGACCACCCACAGCTTATGCGAGCGTCCATGATGATAGCCGCGATGGTCCAGACCATCGCGAACATCAGGCTTGCGACGAGACCCTGCGGTAGGGTCTCGCTGCCGCAAGCCCTGGAGTGATTTTGGCTCTATCAGAGCCAAAATCACTCCCACGGACATCACTAGTGATGTCAGTGGGGCCGGACCCAGACGGTAGGCGCTCCCATGGGAACGCCTCCGTCTGGGCAGCCACGCCCCAGCACGCCCACCAAAGGGCGCGTGCTGTCACTCACCATCGACAGCATGCCCCCTTTGGTGCGAGACCCCGAGCGACGGCTTCCCCGTCGCTCGCCGGGTCTCGCGCATGCGTACGACGGAGCTCCCTCCATCGTGCGCATTTGGGTACCATCGACCCGCTTGCGAGCGTCCTGCGCTCGCGAGCGGGTCTGAATGAGACCCTCAGTCGCCAGTAGAGACTGTGCACTACATTTGTGTACCCTGTTTTACGTAGCTACGCTGTCATCTCACTTGTGCCGGTTATAGCTTCCTGCACAGTAGGTTTAGCAATGCTACTAACTGGTTCTCTGTTGCTCCCTCCCAGCACTTCCCGCGGTGCGTGCGTCCTTCTGCGCAGAAGGATGCCACAGGGACTTCTGGGTCACAGACCTGGGAGTCCCTGATTTGCAAAGGACAGCACTTACCGAGAGAGCTGTCCTTTGTGATTTTCTTCATACATACCGGCGTAATTAATGCCAGCATGCATGTGAAGAGTGTGGGGATGCATCGCACCCTAGATGTTGGTACCCAATACAAACCTATGGGCTTCTATTCACATTTCCTCTTGAGAGGGATCCAATCGGATCCCTTCCAGCACTGTCAGAGGCGTGTGCGCCACTGAATGTATGCGCAGAAGGACTCCTGGGTTATAAACCCGGAAATCCTTCTATCGCTAAGAACAGCTCTTAATGGCTATGCAGTAATTAGTCCAAGAGAGATTGATGCCATATCGTATTAACTGCAGTTGATCTTTTATCAACTGTATCCTGTTATAGTCAATAAAGCCTACTCTGGTTTGGAATGAAGGTGTGAACTAACCTCCTTGCTCACAACCAATACGCACCTACCAACTTGTAGGCATCTGCCAATATGTCACATGACCCTTGTTATGGATTGGGTATGAAATCCTGGCAGCTTAATAGCCGCCGGGTGAAATACAGACAGTGGAAGCCCGACAGCAGTAGACTCCCTAACCCTACCCTTTCACCCCCTAACCCTCCCTTGGGGGTGCCTAACCCGAATACTCCTGGGGTGGTGCATAGCCCTAAAGTCCCCCGGGAGTGCCTAAAACTAACCCCCCTACCTGCCCCCTAGACCTAACCCTCCCCGGGGGGGGGGGGGCTAAGCCTAACCTACCAGTGGTGCCTAACCCCACCATCCCATAGCCTACCCCTAACCCTCCTCGGGGGTGCCTAACCCTAAGTCCCCGTGTGCCTAAACCTAGAACCCGCAGCTAACTGCTAAGGATGCCAGGACCTACCTCGTTCATTCCGGCATCCTTCGCCATTCAGGCGTAGGGATTAAGGTTAGGCGTCGGTATTTCGATGCCTATCTTAAGTCCCATGTCGGGCTTCCACAATCGGGATATAGACCCACGGCATTTAGTCCCCTTGTTATTACTGCTATAACCGCATTAACCCTGTGTTTACAGCTGTTACTAATAAACTGGAGGACGTCTGTGTGGGCGGACATCCATTTCGCATTCCACTGACACCTATGGCAACCATATATGTTCTACAATTACATACATGCAACTTGCTTTAGATATTTTTTTATTTTTAAAACAATACCTGTTTTATGCTTGGGAGCTGCAAACATTTACAGTACAGCATTGCACTCCTTTCATATGCACACATGATACATGGACCAAGCTGTGGCAGGAACCTGTGTAGGGTTTCTCTCACACTGATTACATTACGTATTACTAACCAGAAGATGATACATCTGTGCAGCATTAATCCTATCACTGAACACAGTGTTTATACAATACATGAAAACAGGTTTAAAATGTCCAGATATGTTTGTGAAAGAGACATTCACGTTTACAGCACATGGGCTCCTATTAAACTGTGTGTCAGGAAGTGATAAATGTCTATTATAATATTACTCTTATTTATACAGGGACCGGCAGATGTTGTGTTGTGGTCTCTGGAATCTTGTTTCTGGGAATCCTCAGTATCCAGGGACGGTCCCAGATTGTAGTATAATGTCCCTGACAATGCAGTACTCCTGTGCGTTTCTATATTGAACAACTACAGCACACTTCACTCAGTCATGTATGTAATCCTCAAGACTTAAGGGGAGATGTATCTGTTGGCAGAGTATACGGTGGTGCTGGGTGTGCAGCGGCGTGCGAATGGAGAGTAGTCCAAACAGCAGACAGTTTAGGACTTTGTATGCCTCCCCGTGTAGAGAGTAACTCAGGGGCATATCCCGTTAATGCAGGACACCATGGAGGAGAGACAGTGCAGCCGCACATGCACAGAGGCACATGTCGGAGGTCATGCCTCCATGGAGAGCTGCTGGGCCCTAGTGCCCACTGGCTGCAAGGATACAGGGAACAGAGCGCTCCACTAACATTACTAAGCCTTGGAGAGAGAGAGATAAAGTGCAGAGGTTGCCCAAATCAACCAATCAGCTTCTAATTGTCATTTCATAGACTGTGCTAGATAAATGACAGAAGCTGATTCTGCACTTTATCTCTCTCCAAGCCTTGATACACCTCCCGAGACTGTACGGTCTACTACACATTACCACTTATTTTCTAAGTGGGAAATATATTATTTTATAGATACTGAGATACAGGTAATGATAACCGGTATTTTGGACCCATCATTTCATTTGCTGGGTCCCTAACAGGTGTGCAGGTTTTTTCCTCTCTATTCTCCGACTATTTCCCCCATCTTCCACTATTCTTCCCCCCATTCCTCCCATCTTCCCCTATTCTTCCCCTTCCCGTCCCTCCCTATTCCTCTCATCTTACCCCATTCCTTCCATCTCCCCCTATTCTTCCACTTCCCATCCCTCCCTATTCCTCTCATCTTACCCCATTCCTCCCATTTCTCCCTATTCTCCCCCTTCCCGTCCCTCCCTATTCCTCTCATCTTACCCCATTCCTCCCATCTCCCCCTATTCTTCCCCTTCCCGTTCCTCCATATTCCTCTCATCTTACCCCATTCCTCCCATCTCCCCCTATTCTTCCCCTTCCCATCCCTCCCTATTCCTCTCATCTTATCCCATTCCTCCCATCTCCCCCTATTCTTCCCCTTCCTGTCCCTCCCATCTTACCCCATTCCTCCCATCTCCCCCTATTCTTCCCCTTCCCATCCCTCCCTATTCCTCTCATCTTACCCCATTCCTCCCATCTCCCCCTATTCTTCCCCTTCCCATCCCTCCCTATTCCTCTCATCTTACCCCATTCCTCCCATCTCCCCCTATTCTTCACCTTCCCATCCCTCCCTATTCCTCTCATCTTACCCCATTCCTCCCATCTCCACCTATTCTTCCCCTTCCCGTCCCTCCCTATTCCTCTCATCTTGCCCCATTCCTCCCATCTTCCCCTTCCCATCCCTCCCTATTCCTCTAATCCTACCCCATTCCTCCCATCTCCCCCTATCCTTCACCTTCCCATCCCTCCCTATCCTCTCATCTTACCCCATTCCTCCCATCTCCCCCTATTCTTCCCCTTCCCATCCCTCCCTATTCCTCTCATCTTATCCCATTCCTCCCATCTCCCCCTATTCCCCTTCCTGTCCCTCCCATCTTACCCCATTCCTCCCATCTCCCCCTATTCTTCCCCTTCCCATCCCTCCCTATTCCTGTCATCTTACCCCATTCCTCCCATCTCCCCCTATTCTTCCCCTTCCCGTCCCTCCCTATTCCTCTCATCTTACCCAATTCCTCCCATCTCCCCTATTCTTCCCCTTCCCGTCCCTCCCTATTCCTCTCATCTTACCTCATTCCACCCATCTCCCCCTATTCTTCCCCTTCCCATCCCTCCCTATTCCTCTCATCTTACCCCATTCCTCCCATCTCACCCTATTCTACCTCTTCCCCTCCCTCCCTATTCCTCCCATCTCCCCCTATTCTTCCCCTTCCCATCCCTCCCTATTCCTCTCATCTTACCCCATTCCTCCCATTTCCCCCTATTCTTCCCCTTCCCATCCCTCCCTATTCCTCTCATCTTACCCCATTCCTCCCATCTCCCCATTATTCCCCTTCCCGTTCCTGCATATTCCTCTCATCTTACCCCATTCCTCCCATCTTCCCCTTCCCATCCCTCCCTATTCCTCTAATCCTACCCCATTCCTCCCATCTCCCCCTATTCTTCACCTTCCCATCCCTCCCTATCCTCTCATCTTACCCCATTCCTCCCATCTCCCCCTATTCTTCCCCTTCCCATCCCTCCCTATTCCTCTCATCTTATCCCATTCCTCCCATCTCCCCCTATTCTTCCCCTTCCTGTCCCTCCCATCTTACCCCATTCCTCCCATCTCCCCCTATTCTTCCCCTTCCCATCCCTCCCTATTCCTCTCATCTTACCCCATTCCTCCCATCTCCCCCTATTCTTCCCCTTCCCGTCCCTCCCTATTCCTCTCATCTTACCCCATTCCTCCCATCTCCCCCTATTCTTTCCCTTCCCATCCCTCCCTATTCCTGTCATCTTACCCCATTCCTCCCATCTCCCCCTATTCTTCCCCTTCCCGTCCCTCCCTATTCCTCTCATCTTACCCAATTCCTCCCATCTCCCCCTATTCTTCCCCTTCCCGTCCCTCCCTATTCCTCTCATCTTACCTCATTCCACCCATCTCCCCCTATTCTTCCCCTTCCCATCCCTCCCTATTCCTCTCATCTTACCCCATTCCTCCCATCTCACCCTATTCTACCTCTTCCCCTCCCTCCCTATTCCTCCCATCTCCCCCTATTCTTCCCCTTCCCATCCCTCCCTATTCCTCTCATCTTACCCCATTCCTCCCATTTCCTCCTATTCTTCCCCTTCCCATCCCTCCCTATTCCTCTCATCTTACCCCATTCCTCCCATCTCCCCCTATTATTCCCCTTCCCATCCCTCCCTATTGCTTTCATCTAACCCCATTCCTCCCATCTCCCCCTATTCTTCCCATTCCTCCCATCTCCCCCTATTCTTCCCCTTCCCATCCCTCCCTATTCCTCTCATCTTACCCCATTCCTCCCATCTCCACCTATTCTACCCCTTCGCTTCCCTCCCTATTCCCCTCATCTTACCCCATTCCTCCCATCTTCCCTTCCCATCCCTCCCTATTCCTCTCATCTTACCCCATTCCTCCCATCTCCCCCTATTCTTCACCTTCCCATCCCTCCCTATCCTCTCATCTTACCACATTCCTCCCATCTCCCCCTATTCTTCCCCTTCCCATCCCTCCCATCTTATCCCATTCCTCCCATCTCCCCCTATTCTTCCCCTTCCTGTCCCTCCCATCTTACCCCATTCCTCCCATCTCCCCCTATTCTTCCCCTTCCCATCCCTCCCTATTCCTCTCATCTTACCCCATTCCTCCCATCTCCCCCTATTCTTCCCCTTCCCGTCCCTCCCTATTCCTCTCATCTTACCCCATTCCTCCCATCTCCCCCTATTCTTCCCCTTCCCATCCCTCCCTATTCCTGTCATCTTACCCCATTCCTCCCATCTCCCCCTATTCTTCCCCTTCCCGTCCCTCCCTATTCCTCTCATCTTACCCAATTCCTCCCATCTCCCCCTATTCTTCCCCTTCCCGTCCCTCCCTATTCCTCTCATCTTACCTCATTCCACCCATCTCCCCCTATTCCTCTCATCTTACCCCATTCCTCCCATCTCACCCTATTCTACCTCTTCCCCTCCCTCCCTATTCCTCCCATCTCCCCCTATTCTTCCCCTTCCCATCCCTCCCTATTCCTCTCATCTTACCCCATTCCTCCCATTTCCCCCTATTCTTCCCCTTCCCATCCCTCCCTATTCCTCTCATCTTACCCCATTCCTCCCATCTCCCCCTATTATTCCCCTTCCCATCCCTCCCTATTGCTTTAATCTATCCCCATTCCTCCCATCTCCCCCTATTCTTCCCATCCCTCCCTTTTCCTCTCATCTTACCCCATTCCTCCCATCTCCCCCTATTCTTCCCCTTCCCATCCCTCCCTATTCCTCTCATCTTACCCCATTCCTCCCATCTCCACCTATTCTACCCCTTCGCTTCCCTCCCTATTCCCCTCATCTTACCCCATTCCTCCCATCTCCACCTATTCTACCCCTTCCCGTCCCTCCCTATTCCCCTCATCTTACCCCATTCCTCCCATCTCCCCCTATTCTTCCCTTCTGTCTCTCGTTATTCCTCCTATCTCCCACTATTCTTCCCCTTCCCATCTCTCCCTATTACACTCAGCTTTCTCTATTATTTTCCCATTCCTCCCATCTCCCCCTATTACACCCATCTCCCCCTATTTTTCCCCCTCTCCCTATTCCTTTCATCTCCCCCTATTTTTCCCCTTCCTGTCTCTCCCTATTCCTCTCATCTTCTCCTATTGTACCCATCTACCCCTTCCTGTCTCTCCCTATTCCTCTCATCCTCCCCTATTACCCCCATCTCACCCTATTCTGCTCTTTCCTGTCTGTTTCTATTCACAATTATAAGTCCTCTTACCACTTCACCTGGTTAGCCTGTCTCTGCCTTTGGTGATTCTGACAGTCTTTGTCCCCGTTCAGTGCCTGCTCTAAGAACACACCACAGTAGTAGCAGCAGCAAGGAGCAGTGATACGGATTCTGATACCAGGGGACAGAAATGTGAACTACATGTGATAATACTGGGCTAAGGTATAGCTCTGTGCCAGACTGCTTTAAAGAGGCAGCCTTATTGTGCCCGGACCGTAATACCCTCAGTCACTCTCAGCTATCATCAGATAGTGATGCATGCCATCTTGCTGCGCTGGGATCTATCTTTTTAAAGACAGAGACAGCCCCTGTGGAGTTCCAGGACCTGAATAATTGGTCCTTTTTCAACCTGACAATTTACAGTACTCCAAGCTAGCTAGGCAGGCCACTGCGGGGATGGTTCTATGGGGTCTACTTAGGCTACAGCTAAACCCAGGAGTTATGGGAAGAATATTATCTTGGTTGTGTTATAACTGAAGAATTCATAGGAAGGCCAGGTGCTCACCAATCACCAAGCTGCTCTAAAAAACATAACTGATAACATTTGGGAAGTTTGGGTGCCGCTAGACCTCCTTTCAGCTTAGACCAGAGTATTCTTCTCTTGCAAATCAGGGGCATTTATCTTTCTGAACTGAAGCCAGAAATGTGCTGAGAGTCTATGAGCACACAATGGCCCTGATTCAGAGGCGCTCTGAATCAGGACGGGCCGTTTTTCTTTTTGTTTCGGCCTCCAGGCTGCTCATTAAGCTGTGGGTGACAAGACCCATGTGGTAGGGTATCATCCACCGCAAGACCCAGTGAACTTCCTGCTCTAATAGAGCAGGAAGTTCACTACTGACATCACTGGTGATGTCAGTAAGGCTGCCCACAAACGTCAGGCGTTCATTCACGCATGCCTACAAAACGGGGCGAGCTGTCAATCACAATCGACAGCCGCCCCGTCTTGTAGTGAGTCCCGCGGTGAGTGAACTTTCACTCGCTATGTGGGCTCGTGCACGCGCAGTGCACATGCCGTGCGTGCGCACTGCCCGGCCATCAACCCGCAATGCGCTCGCGAGCGAGTCTGAATCAGGCCCAGTATACGAAATGGCTGGAAATAAATATAGGAACTTGGGAAGTAGACTCTCTTACACAGCTACAATCTGGGCCCAGCCACAAGACTTTGTCGTTAAACCAATTTTTAGTCAAAGTTTTAATTTTCTATGAAAGCAGATAATAATTACACTCAGTAGTGTCTGAGGGGTGTCCAGGCATATATACATTATTCTTTCTGCTTATAAAGTGTGTCTGGAGGAATAAGGCTCCAGGGGTATTAAGGGGGAGATTTCTGAAAGCTTGGAGAGAGATACAGTAAAGTGGAGAGAACTAAAGTGCTAACCAATTAGCTCCTGTAATAAAATGAGTCCTACTAGCTACTAAGCTACACATATCATGCTCACCAGAGCAGGAGATTTACATACAGCAGTGTCCTCCAACATCTTTCTTCAATACACACGCAGCGTGACATGCCTAACGTGAGTGAGCCGCCAGGTTCTGTACAACTCTGCTAGCATCTGACGTCTTTTGCATTTCAACTAGGATGCACCAGGAGACTGTCCTGATTAATATGATATGTGACAATTGTATATCTGTGTGTGACTGAGACTGTAAACTCGGTGTAGAAAAAAGCTGCGGCCGCTGCATGGTAGTACTTTCATGGTGATTGAAAGACTCAGTCGCACACAGATGTACAAGTGTCACATTTGAAACTAATCAACACAGGGCCTGATTCAGACCCGCCCGCAAGCGCTATGCGCTTAAAAGCAGGTCGATGTTAGGGCATTGGGCCCCGGAGCTCCGGTGCTCGCTACAAACTGGGCGGCTGTCGATGTTGATGGACAGCTCGCCCCGATTTGTAGGCGGGGAGGGGGGTTGGCTGGCCAAATGGAGGCGTTCCCGACGGAACGCCTGCCGTTTGAGGTCATCCCTACTGACATCACTAGTTGAGCTCCCTGCTCTATTAGAGGGAATGAAACCCTACCACAAGGGTCTCGTCGCAAGCCTGATGGTCGTGACCATCACCTGGCCGCTCGCAAAAGCTGTGGGTGGTCACCCACAGCTATGCAAGAGGCCAGGAGGCCGGTTTTAAAAAAAAAAGCGGCCGCCCTGATTCAGAGCGAGGGCTCGCTTTTTGCGAGCGGCTCTGAATCAGGCCCACAGTCTCCTGGTGCATCTTGGTTGCATCGCATTGTGACTTTGACACATTTTCGTCAAAAAAAAAGAGCTGATTGGTGAAAATATCAACACGACAGGGCCTATTCATCATACGATAAATGGCCCAGTAACCATGCGGAAATGCTAATTTCCACATATTTAGGTTACCGGGCTATTCATCATTAGGGGTCTGATAGGACCCCCCGGTATTCAGCAAACTCCGAAAACTGAAAGTTTTTGGAGTTTGCTGCCGAGAACAAGCAATATATTCAGATGGCACTTGTTCTCGAATCCCCGCACCCTCCTATGGGAAGTAGTTCCGGGGATGCGAAGAGGGTTCCAAGCGGATCCCTCCGCCACCTCTTCACTCTCTCACAGCTGCTTTGCGCATGCGTAGCTGGGACCACAGGGGAGCAGGTAAGTAACGCAGCTACAGAAGTAGCTGCAATACTTTCCACGGGGACAACTGCTTTTCGGAGCTGTTGTCCCCTCACCGGAGCAATGATGAATTGCTGCGGTGTCACGTTTCCCCCGCTGCGAGTTGAATGCCTAAGTATATATATCATTATGTCAGCATATCGTTAACCCCACTTCTAAACATTGATAGTTCACCATTGATCATCAGTAAACCATCAATCATAATCAATAATATAGTCCAACGATGATTGATTTTGATCAATTATCAAAAAACTTTTCTAGATAGTTAGCTCTGTGTTTCATAACATCGATTGTTGACAAATGACAGTCTTAAAAACGTTCTGATAAATGGAAAATCGATCATCAGTAGAAAAACGTTACTGCTTTTAAGCCCTAATGATCGATATCAGCAATCATCAGGGAGCATCAGGCATGGGTGTAATTAATTATTGATTACATCAATTATCTGCTGCTGTACCACCTTTGATTTTAGTTTCATACTGGTGTATAGGGTTATCTACACATGTCCGATATTAATGATAGTAGATATACTGTACTGTTGTTTTTTGGGGGTTTTTTTGCGGAATTTTTTTTCCCGCAACCTAAATTTTATAGGTGGTAAATAGTATAGTATATCAATCATTAGGGCTTAAAACCAGTACAGTTTTTATATAGGTAATTAATTTCTATCTATTGATATGTTTTTTTAGTCTATCGTTAATATAATCGATGTTATGAAACAGAGTTAAATACCTAGAAATGTTTTTCGATAATCAATCGAAATCGAACATCAATGGTCTATTCTAACAATTTCAATCACCGTTGTTTATCAATCGATCATTCGATGTTTAATTAGTGAGGCTGACAATATGCCAATATAATGATATATATCTATCATTGTAATTTCTATATTATGAATGTAGACATTTAGACCAGATCAAGTTTTTGAATGTCAACCTTTTGACTGTTTATGTTCTTTTTAATGTTGACCTTTTGACCATGTTTACCTTTTGACTACATCCCTGAATATACAGCTTTCAAGGTATATAGCTGATGTCATGATAGTTAGTTGACAGGTCCTCTTTATTTGGATTGACCTATAGTCATACTTGCCTACCCTCCCGATTTTAACGGGAGGCTCACGATTTTTAATGAAGCCTCCTGCCCCCCGCAAAGTATACATCAACTTCCGGATTTTTTTGTTATTTTTGTTATCTTCGGACCGCGCATGTGCGAGTCCTAGACTGCCGGGGGCGGGGCCTGCACAGGACCTCATGACCGGCCACTGCTGGGTTGTAGGTAGCGGTGGCCGGCTAGACAGCAGTGAGATCGTCGGGATCTGTAAACAGCGGCGCTGCGGAGCTCTGGTCAGAGGCGCAGGTCACGTGTACACAGTTCAGCAGCAGCGGTGGCCTTTTCTCCTCCCACGGTGGCCTGGCTCAACGTAAGTAGAAGTATTATTAAAGGTAAGTGAATAGTGGCTAGTGGTGCTGAGTGTCACAGGCATTAACTGCACTCCGAAAGGGCACTCACTGACAGCCATCCATTTAATCATAGATGGCTGTTAGTGAGTGCCCGTTTAGAGTGCAGTTAATGCCTGTGACAAGATATATATATATAATGGAGTATACAGTATATAGGAGGGAGAGTGAGGCAGCCTGCTCACAGCCAGCAATCCAAACCTCCCAGCAACTACTGTACTGAACCGCCAACCACTCCTCACATTGTAAGGTAGGGCCCTCTCCCTCTCTTACCACACTCCCAGCATGGAATGTATTATCTATCTCTCCGTGCAGGACATGTACAGATGCTGACTGCTGAAAGCTCCGCTCCCCAGGTGTCTCTGTGTTATCGGTCCGATCTCTATGGCCGCTTCCTAATTAGTTTATTTCTACCAGAGATGTGTTCTGTGGAATAGGAAAGTGTGACAGCAGACATCTAGTAATGTGAATGTGTGTGTAGGGCATCTAGGTGGAGCTAGACACGCCCCTTGGGTGGAGCGGGCTGCTCGCTGCGCATTCTACTCCCATCTGCAATCTCCCTGAAAGTGTTTTTCAAAAGTAGGCAACTATGCCTATAGTGTGTGTGTTAGAGGGGCGGAAGGTTGCTTAGCTAGGGATATATAATTGCCCCTCCATGCAAGGGGTTAATTATATATGTCAATAAAAAACTTTAATATTGTTGTAACAGTTGTTAGCATGACATTTGCAGAATAATTAAAAGAGAAATAATAATACTGGACTTAAAAAGTTGTGAAAGATGATTTGATAAATATTTTTAAAAGTAGGAAAAAAAAGAGGAGTTTTACATTTATTATGGAATCAAGGAAAAATCCAACATTTTTGAAAGCACTGTGACCTGACTGCATGATGTGTGCGGATATCGCACAGGTAACCCAGGGCAACCAATGAGATATTACTATAAGGAGAAATATATATAAGACTTCACCCTAAAGGTCCCCAGGGCTTGTGAAACTACAAATCCTGTGGGCATTTGCAAATACCAAACTGGATCAAAAAAATTCACCTTCTTTTGCTAAAACTTCTCTTTGGTGGATGGCAGATCGGGATAATTAAGAGCCATGCCTGTGGGTTATAGCCAGGGCCAGATTAACAATGGGCGGATGGAGCTACAGCTCCAGGCCTCCGCATAAAAATAGGCCCATTGTCATGACAACATGATGTTGACTGGCCATCTCCTCTCCACACGGTCAGCCATAAATCATAAGTAGTAAAATTGTATTTCTATTTACCTCACAAAATGAAGGATTTTTTTCCTTTTACATATTTAGGGAGACATTGGAGCAGAGAGTATAGGGAGTACACGCCCTCATAGCACTGGCCATACCCACACAGCTCTGGTCACGCCTCTTCTGCTTCTCATAATAGGCCCTTTGGCCATTTCCGTTTCCTCTCCAGGCCCATGTGGCCATCAATCCGGCCCTGGTTATAGCCTATGCTTTGACCTGTAGTTCTACTACAACTGATGGTCACTTTATCCTCAGAAATACAGAGAAGAGGCCTCTTATAATTCTGTGCAGTAAAGCTGGATCTTGGTATCACTGTGCGTGCGCCAGACCAGACTGTTCTCAAATGAGGCCCACACACTGTTCTTCTGAGAGCAGAGCACGGTGCCTCGGGAGGTTAACCTAACAAGGCCGAGCCCTCCCCACCTCTGTGCACTGTAGGGCCTTTACCCCCTGCAGTGGCGGTAATCCCATCACTGGGTGCAGACCATAGTTTCTATTTGTAACAAGTTATGGTAGGTACAGGCACAGCATGCTGAACACTTATTTTGGAAGCGCTGTTTATGTTATTACACTGTAACTCTCCATGGACACGGGTATATACATTTGTTACAATGTAGAATACAGTGCCTCATTCCATGTCCATATTTGTTCCCCAGAATAGTGTACAAAGATAACCTTGTAAGCTCTTACCAGGATCATTGTGAGAGTTCCCTCTTCTCCCAGTATACCTGGGTAATAGGGCAATATGCAGCAGCTACTCATTCTAAGATTCTTTACACGGGCAAAGCAATTCTGTATATACCGGAGACCACAATATATAGCAGATAGCTTATAATATAGGTAGATAGGGCCCTTTAACTTATTTTCTGGACCTAGTTGGTGTATAGACTGTTAAAAGTGGAGCACGCTGCTGAGTGAACTCCATGTTACTCCTCCAGGGAGGCCTCAATCCCTGTTCCAAGATGGCAACCAACCTAAGTACTGCACATGAGACAGTTGTCTTCCACTTGCTTCGGTGATACCTGCGACCCAGTGAATATGCACCGCTGCCCGCTAGCTTTATACACTCACCTGTAGGTGAGCTACATTAACCACTGTGTATAGCTTTACCTGATATACCTTCAATAAAACCACTATACTTGTTAAGTTACTGGGCTGTTCACAGACTCAGGGCATCCATTGGTGTGTACAGTAACTTTGCTCTATCTTCCTGCATGTACACACATATTTCCAACAGGTATGGACCCAGGCACACTAGTACCAGATACACAAGACCCAAGCTACTAGAATGCCCACAGCAGCACATAGATGCCATCTTAGACATATGCACCGCACAGACTGCCACAGGACACAGGATGAATAGAGCACAGAGGGTTTACAGCACCATGTGAAAGCAGAGAAGCTGATTAGAGCACAGATGTTGCACAAATTATGTGTGTAAAGGTGGGTACACACTGGACAATGTGTACCAGGCTGACATATCGTACCGCGGGTACACATCAGAATGACAATCTGTTCTGTCCTTCATTAAAATGAATGGGGCTGCATGTGATATTAGCAGGTTTGTTGTGCAGCACATCAAACCTGATGACTTCGTATGCGACCGTGGGAGCATGATATGGTGTTTCAATTTTATCAAATTGTAACAACATTGTCCAAGTGTGTACCCGGCTTTAGAAGCATGCATACAGAAGCTACAACCATAATGGGGTTTATCAAGCTAAAAGGTGCAGAAAGTTATACATGAAAGATTGCTATGGAAATTCAATTGAAACTTGAAAGATCATGGAAGGTCACAGTAAATCCAGGTGACAGTCAAAGCCCTGATGATGTAGAAAGGCATGGGTACCATAGGCTTAAGTGTAGGGCAACATGTGTACTTTGTCATACTGTACATGGGAAGATGTCAGCAAATAACATGTGAACAGCAGAGCATTCAGCATACCAATACGGAGGTCTCGTGAGAAGGATAAATTTAAGACTTGTATTATACAATACCAAATTATGTGAAAGCAACAGTATGATGATTACTTTGATAGAATAATGTCTGTATCTCAGCAACTATTGTCTGTTGGCGTAAGAGTAGATGATGAAGAAATTGCTACAACACATTGGAGGCAAACTCAGAAAATTTGACCACAGACAAATATTTCAGTTCCAAGAATGTATGTCATGTGAGTCAAGTGCTGAAACTAATGCATTACACACAAAAAGTGAAAAATGTTTTAAATTCTAGTGCTACAATTGTCACAAGATAGGTCACAAGCATGTGAGTGCAAGCAAAAGAATGTGAATCATATGCAAAGCAAGAGATGCAATGGCAAAGATGAATCAGCCATGAGTGTTACAGACAGCCACAGAAAGGACTGCTGGTATTTAGATTTAGGTGCATTAAGGCATTTAAGCTGCACGGAGGAATGGTTCACCAAGTTAGCCGCATGTGATCCTATTACAATCAAAAGGATTGGCAGTCAAGACCTTACAGCTATAAAAGTTGGAACAATTAAAGCTACCCATTAGCTTCATATACAGGTGTGTCATGACTATGCAGGCATGTCATGACTATTTTCGAGGCGTGTCACAGCCAGCATCTGTGATCCCGTACACAGTAAATATGGCTGCCCCTCCCCGGACACAGCCAGTGCAGCAAAGATTTACTTTTAGTTTACTAGAACAGACTGCTGTGAGTCGTAGAGTATAGGAAATGGCGGCTCCAGAGGTGGGGCTGCAGCGCAATCCAAAATTCAAATAGGGGAACCACCACACCAACGGTCAGTGAGTCCTAGCCGGTGATATTTAGAAGGGAAGTTGGTGTGGTTCCCCTATTTGAATTTTGGACTGGCTGCAACCCCACCACTGGAGCTACCACTGGTGATAATCTCTAATATAATTCACTCTCTGTAAGAATAATGGTTATTACAATACAGGTTGCATATTCCAAACATATGAGCAATATCACTCGGAAAAAGTTGCAGAATGGATCGTGGTTGTCCTACAATACAACCTATCGCTTACAGTAACTCTAAAGCTCCTATTTGTCTAATGATATTTGCAGGATACCCGGAAATATCTCGGGCATCTGCTGCGGTCCCTTCATTTCTGACAGCAGCCGCAGCCCCCAAAGGTTTCTATGGGGGGGGCTGGAAGCCAGAGTTTGGCCCTGATAGGATAATGCCATCTCCAGATTACTATTTCGCAAAAATGACAGAGAGAAAGTTCCAGGCAATTGGCGCTGCACATGCGTGTTCTGTTGACCGTACTTGCGCTGACTGGCCCCAGCTCTAGAGATAGAAGGGAAAGTATTGCTTTAGCAATCGTTTAACTTCTTTACGCAACGCATGGGCGGGCGCCTTACCGCGCTCATGTCCCTTCGTGTGATTTTTTAGTGCATTCAGCCGAATGTGAATTACTTATTGCTGCAAATAGCGTCGATAAGAAATTCTTAAAGAGAGATGGCGGGTATAACACCAGGAACTGCTGCCATGTCCCTGCACTTGCAGCTTTGTATTGCAGCTATTCAATAGGAAATCCACCCTGAGGCTACTGTAGTCCCTGAGCCTGTGCGTGGCTCCAGGGAGCGCTGCCCAGTACCTGCCAGCATGAGAAGGAAAATAAAGTTTTTGTTTTCTCAAAATACCAGTAAAAAATACTTTAGGCAGATCCTAAAGTCATCAGTCTACTGGGAAAAGTCATGGTAAGCTCTATGGCCAGTCAGCCTCTGACGCCAAGCAATCCTCCCACTCACTTAGATCTTTGGGCCTGATTCAGAGCCGCTCGCAAGCGGCTCGATGTTTGTGATCTGCGCATGCGCCGCGTCCTGCGTACGCATGTGCGAGCCCCGCCAAGCGACTGAAGTTCAGTCGCTGCGGGGCTCGCTACAAGATGGGGCGGTTGTCGATGGTGAGTGACAGCTCGCACCGTTTTGTAGGCGGGTAGGGGGGGTGGATGGCCAAACGCAGGCGTTCCCTTAGAAACACCTGGCGTTTGAGGGAGGACCTACTGACATCACAACTGATGTCAGTAGTGGACTTCCTGCTCTATTAGAGCAGGAAGTCCACTCGGCCTTGCGGCAGCCGAGACCCTACCCAAGGCCGCAACCACGGGGGGGGATGGAGGTGCACTTGCACCGGGTGTGCTGCTGCACCCGCCACCAGTTTCCTCCAGCATGGCGCTGCAGGGGTCTCCAGCCAGATGCCCGCTAAGATATTATTACCAGCGGGCACTTGGCTCATTCTCTGCAGCGCCGCGGTAGCCGGTGGCTGGAGTTCTCTCCTGAACTCCAGCTCCCGGCTCTCCCCACGGGCAGTATGGGAGCAGCTGGGCGGACTGGTCGGCGGCGGACATAGGAGCGGGGTTTAAGGTAAGTATTGTTTTTTTTATTTGTGTAAGCGGCACTACAAGGGCATTACTATGGGGGCATCACCATATGGGCATTACTATAGGGGTATTACTATGGGGGCATTACTATATGGGCACTACTACAGGGGCATTACAATGGGGGCATTACTATATGGGCACTACAGGGGCATTACTATGTACAATATGGGCACTACAGGGGCATTACCATATGGGCACTACTACAGGGGCATTACTATGGGGGCACTAATACAGAGCCATTACCTCAGGGGGCATTACTATAGATGCACTGCTGATGGGGCATTACTATAGGGGCACTGCTGCATTACTATGGGGGAATTACCAGGGGGGGGGGCCAAATTACTGTCTTGCCCGGGTAACAAAAATCCTAGTTTCGGCCCTGCCCTACCACAGGGTCTCGTCGCAAGGCCGATGGTCTCGATTATCGCAACAAGCTCCTGGCCGCTCACACAAGCTGTGGGTGGTCACCCACAGCTTTGGGAGCAGCCGGAGAAGAAAAAATAAATAAAAATAAAAAAACGCTCACAGACCCAGCGAGCTGCCAGTGGCAGCGAGCGGGTCTGAATCAGGGCGTTTGTGTATGGCTATTTGTTTTGCTTGCAAAATACGCATTCGCTATTGGCCATCAATGAAACTACAAATACTTCACTAATACAACTCCTAGGGATAAACTTAGTAAAGTAAGAGTTTTAGAAGTGGAGATGTTGCCCATAGCAACCAATCAGATTCTACTTAATCAGATTCTAGCTATTATCTTCTAGACGGTGCTAGTTACATGTTGGTTGCTATGGGCAATGCACAATAGTTGTCCGATTGGCCATACTCAGTATGATCTAGTTCTAAAGTTATATAGAATTACCATATTTACCAAGATTGTGTATAACCACCGTATTGCAAACTTCTTGAGGATGATAACCACACTTATAGCTTCCAAGGTGATTATGATAATATTGATTATTATTTAAACCATACTTGCATATTATTTTTAACATTCCTCTTCAGGAGAAGCCTGGAGAGGAGATGCCGCTGGCTACTTTGGAGGGCGGGACCGGGCTCTCACACCATTTTAGTCCTGTCCTACCTTAACATGAAATATACTAATTTGTACGGCCCATGTTCTGGGAGACTTGCCCTCTCTTGCAGGTGGTCGGGAGCTCCACCCGATTTTCTGGAGCCTCCCGGCCATTGCGGGAAAGTCGGCATGTATGGTCCAACTCAGCATGAGCACCTAGTGAGCGCCAAAATGTACTGAAATTCGGGAGTTTTTAAAATACAGTTTATGTCTGTACACAATTTAAATTTTTGTCATTGAACCATTTAAATTTGAACCAGGTTAAAAAAAAAATTATCAATTGGAATTTAAGCAATGCTTCATAGATGGTTCTCTTTTTTTTATAGAAAAAAAAACAAAAGTTTACAAATAAAACAATACTTAAGTACATAATAATTTCTTATTTTCCCAGTCTGTATCCCATCAGTTCCTTTGTGCAAAGCAATCATTCCAGCTGATTCTTCAGTCTAATGAATTGGGGGTCTTCAAGGTAGGTTTCTTGGAAATGAGCTTGTATATAACATGCCTGTTAAGACCCTTCAAGGGTTCATCCGCTTGTTATACCTCTGTTACTCTTAATAATATTACCACCACATTTCACAAATGTTAAAAAAAAGCACGAAAAGTTGGAATTTTGTTAGAAAAATGTAAATATATAAAGAAAAATGTATTAAAAAAAAACTGTTATTTAGTATATTATATTACATTGTGCTTAGATTTTTTTGCAGTGATTCGAGGAACCAATACTGACATGTTAACAATACATGGTATTCCAGTGGATAGTTTATTCCTGTTAAAATCTCAGATTATATCCATACAGAAGTTTTTCCGTCTTTGCTGCTGGTACTGCCTTTATCTGAGCTAGCTTTAGGCTTCGCTCCTTGCTTCTCCTGTGCGGTATTAACCCGGTTCTGCTCTACCACAGTCCCTCCAGAAGCTGGACTGCTGGTCCTAGAAGTTTGGGCATTGACCTGAGAGTTATAGCTCTGGAATGCAATGTCCAACTGCTCCTGGGCCACTCTCAAATGTTTATGTAAAGTAATGAGGTCTGAAGGCACATTATCATCGGGGCTAGTGCATTGATGCTCTTGAGCAACATTGGCCAAGTTCTGCTCATGGGCCATGACGCTGTTTGGGAGTTTGGAGGACTTGTCTGACCTAACCACCATATTGTATTCCGGAGGACAAGTGATGTTCTTTGGGTAAGAATAGTTGTAGGGTGGCTGCCTGTCTGTTTTAGTTCTCCTGTTACGAATCGCATCCCTCAGGGTTCCAAAACCAAGATGAAGCATCTCACAGATGTTAAGCAATAAGCAAAGACAGCTCACGACATACATTATGAGCAGAAATACTGTCTTCTCCGTCGGTCTGGAAACAAAACAATCTACCTTGTGGGGACATGGACGTGTATCGCACACAAAATCAGGTAGAACTTTGAAGCCGTATAAGAAATATTGACCTGCCAAGAAGCCTACTTCAAAAACGGCCCTCGACAGCAGCTGGAAGACATACATTTTCATCAATCCCTCCTCCTTAATACGCCTTCGGCCATCGTGTTTTTTATTTTCTTTATCCTTACTTTCCACTACTTTCTCTGGTTCTGCCGCAGCCTCGTAGATCATGGGCTCCGCTTCCTCTTCTTCTGGATCTTCCACATTCTCACCTGTCCGCCACCTCGCGAAGGATTTCTTCTTCTTGTGCGTTTCCCTCCGCCTGTCTTCCTCGGAAGCCCGCGCAATCCTGTGAATGGCGTAACCCAGGTACAAGACGGACGGAGCCGATATCATGATGATCTGGAAAACCCAAAACCGCACATGCGAGAGCGGGGCGAAGCTGTCGTAGCAGACGTTGTCGCAGCCAGGTTGCTTGGTGTTGCACGTGAATTTACTCTGCTCATCCGAGTAAATGGACTCCCCCCCGACTGCGGTCAGCACTATTCGGAATATAATTAGGACAGTCAGCCACACCTTCCCAACAAAGGTGGAATGATTGTGAATTTCTTCTAGGAGACGGGTTAGAAAACTCCAGCTCATGTTTGGCATAAGGGCTATTCATTTATAACCTGCAAGAAGAAAAAAAAAAATACAATGAAATGTAAACATTATATATTTACATCTTCTAAATCCTTTTTGGTTATAACATCCCAATTCCCATGTACTATCAACCTTTAGCAAGGTGGCTGTAAGACTATAGGACATACTTACCTCTTCTCCCACAACTGCCGGGAGACTCCAGAATTTGCAGGGACCCCCACAAAGCCCCGGAAGAGCGGGTGGGACTTCCGAATCCCACCCAATTCCTAATGAAGTGGGGAGTATAGGGAGGATAATGTCGGGAATCGCTGGGCAATGGGGAAGTGGCTGTGCCATTATGACATCCTATAGAATTGCCTCATATTGGTCCTAGTCCCTCCTCATGGACCTGTGGTCAGTGGCATTTCCCACGTGGAGAATATGAAGATTGACAAATATGATAATGGATGATGATAATAACAATAGGATGTCTCTACTTTATAATGGAGATGAAAAAGGCAAATGAAAAACATATGGGCCAATGTAAACTGGATTCAGCATTCCCATATAAACCACATTGGCGAATTATATTCTATATAAATTATTAGAATGCCATTTAATATGCCTGCTGCCTCCACACTGCATTCAAATGTTGCTAGTATTAGGTACTGCTGTATTACCTCATTGTAGCTTACAGCATATTTATTTATTTATTTACAGTCATTTACAGTATATAGCGCACACATATTACGCAGGGCTTCACGAAAAGCATTAGGTCATTCACATCACTTACTGCCTCAGTGGAGGTTACAATCTATGGTCCCCATTTATTAACGAGTTTTATCACCAAAACGAGTGATAAATGTCACTGTGTATGATAAATGGTGCTCCAGCCAATCAGCTCCCAACTGTCATTTTTCTAACAGTTGATAGTTGGGAGCTGATTGGCTGGAGCACCATTTATCATACACAGTGTCATTTATCACTCGTTTTGGTGATAAAACTTGTTAATAAATGAGGCCCTATATTACCTAGTACATGGACTGCAGCCAATTAACCTACCAGTATGTTTTTGGAGTGTGGGAGAAAACTCACGCAAGCATGTGGAGAACATACAAACTCCACACCAATAGGCCAGAGCGCCATAATTAGGGCTGTGCGAGCGGTGTCGTTGCACAGGGCGCAGGCATGTGGCTAGCAGGGTGCCTGAAACGGCATCCTGCAGCCAGCAGCACTACTGCAGAGCCGCCCCGGAGCATCCAAGGGACATTGCAGCCTGGCCCTGATCGCCCATAAACAGTAATGCTAGTCACTATGCCAAACCTGCTGCCTGGCATGCATTTACCAGTTGAAATAGTGAGTAAATCCACTAACTTTGACATATTGTGAAGCTCATACGTCGATGTGTCTTAACCTGCGGTTGGACTGCCATAGTCTTCTTTGTTTGGTCAAAGCGAGTGGAAGATCTGCGGTGGATGGTCTCCCAGAACGCGCCTCGTCAGTCACTCACGTATTACCCTCTTTGAAGTGCGTCCACCACAGAAATACTGCAGCACGGCTGATTGTTTCTCCATTGTATGCTTGCCGTAACATTTCATAAGTTTTATTTCCGCTTTTTCCAAGTTTGAAACCAAATTCAATCACACATCTCTGACGTAATCTCACAGACACGCCCTCCTCAACCGCCATGACGAAACTTACAAAGATTTTCCACTCGCTGTGACCAAACTAAGAAGAATACGGCAGTCCAACCGCAGATTCAGACACTTCGATGTACGAGCTTCACAATAACCAGCAGAGTTTTCGCATCTACCTATGGGACAGAAAAACAGAGGCAGTCTCATTACTTTTCAATCAGCTCTCATACTGTATATCTTATATTATTATATTAAGCTGTGTATTACTGAGTTGAATAATGTACATGGAATAACTGCAGGGTTTATAATAAACTGAATAATCCACCATGATCTCTGTTATTCCTTTGCAGCAGGTTGTCATTTTAGGAGGGAGAAGCTCCTCTAACAGGACAAACACAGAGGGAGTGATTCAGAGGTGGGCGCAGGGAAGCTATCGGGCGTAAGTGGCCACAGTTTTCCCTCTGCGCATTTGTGTCCGAGCCACAGTGATAGTTACTGCATAGAGATGCAGATCCATGCAATATCAAAGGGCGTTTCTGTGTGGTAACTTGCGGGGTGGCTACCAGATGCGGGCGTGTCGCAGGTGTGTCGGTGTCAGTGACGCAGTTGCACTGACACTGGCAGCCATGTTCAGTCAGACATTCTGCACCTGCCATAGGGAAAGTGCGCTGTCTAGGGATGTGGCCAATGATGCATCCACCTTTGAATTATACCCAGAGGGGTCTATGGGCCTGATTAAGAGCCGCTCGCAAAAAGCGAGCGCTCGCTCTGAATCAGGGCGGCCGCATGTTTTTTTTACTACACCATTTCCACACAATGCATCTTACGATGCATCTAAAATCGGCCTGAAATCGTGATAGTGTATGGCCAGCATAAGTCTGTGACTTGTTGGATGCTTGAAGCGAAGAGGACTGAGTGGACTGTAACAGTTAGTCGCCCCCCAAGTACCAGCTGCCTGCTGTGCCAGTGAAGTGAGTGCCTAGGCTGGCCTGCCTGTACTCCCTCTAGTAGGAGGCTGTGTGTGTGCTGCTGCTGCTTTCAACTGGACTGTTAGGACTCGGGAGGGTCAACTGAATGTTTTTGTTTTTTTTCTTAAGCTGGGTACACACCTAAAAGATATATCTGCACATGATGGTTGTTCATACACGCTGACCAACCATCTGTGATAGTATAGAACCCCTCTAAGCGCAAAAAATGCTCAGAGTCTGCCGGTGAAATTAAACACAATGAGGAATTCCCAAATTCCACAACATAGAGTAATGCAAATCAAACAGTAGCGATAATTCCTTGGCGCTCAAATACACTTAAAAAATGCTAATTTAAAATCACAAGCATTTTATTAGTGACATAAAAATATACAAAATCCACAAATGGTGAGGTGTTATACAGTACTAGATAATTTCATTAGAATAAATAAAGTGCTGGAGTGTATTATTGCACAGTCCTGGATAGTATTGCACACAGGGCCTGATTCAGAGCCGGACGCTCTGACCAGAGCGCTCGCTCTGAATCAGGGCCCTCCTACCTAATATTGGAGCGGCCTCCTGGCCACTCGCATAGCTGTGGGTAACCACCCACAGCATATGCGAGCGGCCAAAAAGATGGTCGCGATGGTCAAGACCATTGCGACCATCGGGCTTGCGACGAGACCCTGCGGTAGGGTCTCGCTGCCGCAAGCCCAGGAGTGCTTTTGGCTCTATCAGAGCCAAAAGCACTCCCACTGACCTCACTAGTGAGGTCAGTGGGGCAGGACCCAGACAGGCATTCCCATGGGAACGCCTCCGTCTGGGCAGCAACGCCCCCGGCACGCCCACCAAAGGGGGCGTGCTGTCACTCACCATCGACAGCACGCCCCCTTTGGTGCGAGAACCATAACGACGGCTTGGCCGTCGCTATGCGGGTCTTGCGCATGCGCACGACGGAGCTCCCTCTGTTGTGCGCATGCGCACTAGGGCACCATCGACCCGCTTTCGAGCGCTCAGTGCTCGCGAGCGGGTCTAACTCAGGCCCACAGTCCAAAGTGCTCAATACCTTCATGGGTGCTGGATATACATAAAATGACAGAGAGGATCCTACCCAGCAGAAGATATGGAGCCACAGGATGTTTCAAAATACAGGGTAAATCCGGATTACCCTGTATAGGCGCCACAAGATTTCCTCCAAAATGGCAGGATCGTCTCCCAGGTTAGTCCAAATAGAAGTGCAGCATGCAGGATTCACCAACGCGTTTCGAGCTGTTATGGAGCTCTTTGTCAAGGTATAAGCTACACCTTGACAAAGAGCTCCATAACAGCTCGAAACGCGTTGGTGGATCCTGCATGCTGCACTTCTAGTACTGTATAACACCTCACCATTTGTGGATTTTATACATTTTTATGTCACTAATAAAATGCTTATGATTTGAAATTAGCATTTTTTAACTGTATTTGAGCGCCTAGGAATTATTACTACTGTTTGATTTGCATTACTGACCAATCATCATCTGGCCGCGAGTCCCGCTGGCCGGGGGACGTTGTGCCAGTAGTGGCGTCTAAAGAATCACCGGTCATATTGCAGTATGCAGCAGTCCTCGCATAATCAGACGCTGAACAACGGGAAGGCTGGTACTAGCATTTGCATATTATTGCAGCCGCGACAGACACGAGAGCGGTCGCAGCAGCAGGGTCAACCTCTGCACCAGGCCCATTGTATGAATTGGTGGGTTCTTCACACACGAGTGGCAATGTAACAGCTGAAATGATGGCAGTTTCAGCTTTTTGGTTCAGATTCCGTAAACACACCACCCTAAAGATAAGGTGAACTGATCATTTACTGTAACAGAGTATCAGGGGCATGTCTGGGTGACACTGAACTTTTTATTTTAGCCATACTTGCCTAAGCATTTCAGGGAGATTGTAAAAGCAGCACCTATGAGCGCGGTGGTAAAGTGGGCGTGCACTGCTACATCTGAGGGGCGTGTCATAAAAATGACTTGCATCCAAATGTTACTGAGCCCCCAGGGGCGCCGAGAGGGGTGGGTACAGATTACCCGGGCCTGGGCTTCCTGAGGGGCCCAGGTCCAGCGCCGCCCCCCCCCCCCTCCCTCACAGCAGCCCAGCACACAGCGTGTGCTGAGCTGCAGTGGAGACTGCTCGTGGCTGCTGAGCACCAGCCACAGCAGTCTCCTATGCCTGTGGGGGGGAGCGATCACACTGATCGCGCCCCCTCCCTGCCTTTGAGCAGGGCTGAGGCGGCTCAGAGCGCCCCCCTCCCCAGCGCGAAGCGCCACTGCAAAACCTTTTTTTTTTTTATGGGAAGGGGGCGTGGGCGTTATATAACAGCTTCATAATGGGGGCAAGGTGCAATCAGGGAGATTGCTAATGGTAAATATACTAAAAATCGAGTCTGGTCGAGTTTTTATATATTCCAAGTCGATTAGCATCTCCAAAACTCGGGTGATTTGAGGCTCCTGAAACTCACAAATTTACTAAGAAGTGAGTTTAGTTGAGAGTGAGTTGGCCGATGCTGAAGCAGATCGAGATTTCTCTCCCGAGTAGCAAGTTTGAAGGAGATTTCTCACCCGTGATTGCAGGGTTTTCTCACTGCCTAACTCTCCCGAACAAGCCGCCTGCATATATCAGTGAGATATGTGAAGGCTGTTTGTGTGTTGTTCCTGTAAAAAAAAAAAAAAGGTAAAATATTTTTAAAAAATTACGTAGGGTTCCCCCCCCAAAAAAATAGCATAACCAGCCCCAGACTGCACAGCCAGTCCTGATTCATAAAATGACGAGGAACAAAATGTGTAGGGTTACCCTGTAATTTAGGAACCAGCACCTGGCTGCAGGGCTTGTCCTGGTTTTAAATATAGGGGGAAAAATGCATAGGGGTCCCCCTATATTTAAAACCAGCACCGGACCCAAACCGACCGGGGTGTAATGCCACAGCAATGAGACCCTATCACTGGGTCTCCAAGGCCAAAGCATTAACTCCCCAAGCCGGTCTGCCAAAGACGGGGATCTCAGGGAGGTGGGGACCCCACCAAAAATGTGTCCCCCCTATCCCGAAACTCCAGGATTGGTTGGCTCCGGCTCCTGTCTGACTGACCAGCCCACGTGGGAACTGTTTACAGTTATCAGCCACTGATTGGTTGCCTGCTCCTGACAGTTCACACTGAGCAGTCAGGAGCCGGTTAGCGGTGTATGTGGTCACACACATACAACACTAAAGTAAGTATCTGGTCCGGGTTTCGTTTTCTTTTTTTGCCAAGTACGGGGATGCTACGGAGAGCAGGATATAGGTGAGTATGGGCAGGGCCGCAACTGGGAGGGGGGGGGCTGAAATTGTGCGTACACCAGTTACCAGATATGGGGCCCATAGCCCCTGCATCCAACAGCGCCGCTGCACCCGGCGCCACAGAGAGGCTCCATTTGCCGGTCGCCCGCTGAGATTTTATTACCAGCGGGTGCCCGGCTCCTTCCTTGCAGCTCAGTGGTAGGCGGAGGCTGGAGTTCTTTCCTGAACTCCAGCTTCCGGCTCCCCCCATGGGCATTATGGGAGAGACGCCATTTTTTCCTGTGTAAGCGGCACTACAGGGACCATTACTATGGGGGCATTACCTCAGGGGGCATTACTATATGGGCACTACTACAGGGGCATTACCTTAGGGGGCATTGCTATAGGGACACTGCTGAAGGGGCATTACTATATGGGCACTGCTGCAGGGGGCATTATTATAGGGGCACTACTGAAGAGGGCATTACTATAGGGCTAGTACTACAGGGTGCATTACTATAGGTGTACTGCTGAAGGGGGCATTACTATAGGGGCACTACTACAGGGAGCATTACTATGGGGCACTGCTGCAGGGAGCATTACTATGGGACACTACTACAGGGAGCATTACTATGGGGCACTGCTGCAGGGGGCATTACTATGGGGCACTGCTGCAGGGGTGGCATTATGTGTAAATGGCATTATAATATGTGGCATTATATGTAAAGGGAATTACAATATGTGGCTATTTGTAAAGGCCATTACAATATGTGGAATTATGTGTAAAGGCCATTACAATATGTGGCATTATGTGTAATATGTTTGTTCTGTCGATATTTGTAATTTCAATAAAATTATGTGGAAATTCTTGTGGGGGTCTTCTTGGGGTCCCCACCTCCCTGAGATCCCTGACTGGCTTGGGGTATTAATGCTTTGGCTCTGGAGACCCCGTGATAGGGTCTCCTGGCTGTGGTATTACACCCCGGTAGGTTTGGGTCCGGTGCTGGTTTTAAATATAAGAGGACCCCTACGCATTTTTTCCTCCTATATTTAAAACCAGCACTGGCCCTGCAGCCAGGTGCTGGTTCCTAAATCACGGGGGAACCCTACTTGTTTTTTTCCAGTAATTTTAGGAACCAGGACTGGCTGAACAGCCTGGGGTTGGTAATGCTTTTGGGGGGGAAACCTACGTAATGTTTTACCCTTCATTTACTAAATACAGGCAGAAACATACATGGATCACACTGATCTGTGTATGTTTCTGCCAAACACGTAGCTCACAGGCAGGTGAATTGATTTCACAAATTTTTACAGGAGTATTGTCCATTCTCATGAGAGTTTAGAAACTCTCATCTTGGTAAGTTCCCGAATCCTATCTTCACTAGTGAAAAGTTGCTCGAGTTTGGCCGATGGTGAAGTGAAGAGAGTTTGCTAACTCTCCAGTAGTTTCCTGTAGCAAAGGAGATCTCTCTCCCGAGTTTGTCATTAGTAAACTTGCGAGTGGAAAAAAATGCCCAAAGTCTCCAGAGAATGCTAACTCTCCCAAACTAGAATCTTAGTAAATTTACCCTCTAGACACGTCAGGAAGATTACTACTATTTCAGGGAGTCTCCCTGACAATCAAGGAGAGTTGGCAAGTATGATTTTAGCTTCATGGTTCATACATGAAAAATGTCAGTTTTGGGGTTTAATGATCATATAAAAAAAAGCCTGTGCTCTTACTTGCTACCATTGATACTTATTCCTTCATATGCAAAACCTCACAATATACCTGCAAACGGACTTGTAGCAGGGTGATATTCCGTCGCCACCTAAGGACGTGGCCCTATAAGCTGCAGGGTGATGATCCAGGTATTGGCAGACCCTACAGATGTATAGGTGGCAAATGGTAGGATGGGTTTGCAGGATGACACAGGGTTAATGCAGAAGGTATGTACAACAGGTGCACAGTGTACATATAATGGATATAACAGATCAAACCAGGAACGTATAGTGGAGCACAGGTGGTGTGCAGACAAACAGGGAGCACACACCCATGTGTATGCATAAAGTGGTGGCAGTGATGAATGCACACACTAGCTCATATAGGGGAAGATGTATCAACTGCCGAAGCAGCATCAGCGCACGTTATGTGCGCTGATACCGCTACTTCCCCATGTATGATTGGAGGTTTGACCGGTAAATGACAGGAGCGCTATGCAATATCGGCGCTGCTATCTACAAGATAGCAGCGCCGATAGCCTGGGCTATGTATGAACGGTCAATTCGTCTGACTATTCCGCCCGCTGCAGCTGTCGCTATCGATAGCTGCAGCCTGACGATGCCCTAAGTAGGAACATCGCTGTCCCTGCTGCGGTGGCTGCCGGCTCCAGGGCTGAACGCGGGATCTTGCAATACTTGCGAGATCCCGCGCATGCTCAGTGGAGCAGGCCAGGACTAAGACACAGCGCAACAGCACTGGGCTATGTATGAACTAGGCTGATGCGCTATGTCCTCAGGCAGGGATAGCTGGAAGGGAGAGTTATCACTCCCCTGCTCCGGCCGATGAGATGTTAATATATCTCATTGTTAGTGCTTCCTGCTTCGCCTCGGTAAAAAGTGTCACTATAATACATCTCCCCTATACAGTACAGCGGTATGGCATTGGTGGAGCAGTGGGTCACTGGCCTCTGTAACTTTCTCTCTCTCCACTATGTAAACTCTCAGGGACTGAAGATGCACGGTGTGGCAACATATGCGCAGTAGCGCACAAGGATGGAGGTTGTGCCTCCGGCAGTCCAGGATTCTCGCTCTAATGGATAGAGACATCTCTCAGCACTAAGCACCCTGCAAGCCAAATGCTGGTGACCAGCAGCGGCTCCTGTACTGTCCTGTTTTACCTGAGGGGGGCTGTCGCTGCTTCTGGTCCTGGCGCCTGCATAATGAAGGTCAGGTGCTGGGACTCTCACATGCGCATGAGCGGCGGTACCGATGTGCATGCGCATAACACTAGACCAGCTTCTCAGAGCTGCATTGGTTGCAGCCTTGAGAAGCCCGGTAGGGCTGCCCAAAAGGCAGAGCAGCGGCTTCCACTGGAAGCCGCTTTCTGCTTATCTCAGCCCAGAGAGGGCCGGATTAACAATGGGACGGGTGGAGCTCCAGCTCCAGGCCTCCCATAAGAATAGGCCCACAGGCTTCATTGCAGGCAGTGCAGTGTTGACAGGTAAAAAAATGTCCTGTCACCACAAGCGGCCGTCTGACGCTCAGCAAATTCATACCCCGAGGGCGAGGCCCAACCTATTCACAGTTTCACCCGCTACCCACCCCGTCGCCAGGGGGAGGTTAGAGTTTGGCACCCCTAGGGGGGATGGTTAGGGTTTGGCACTAAGGGGGGAGGGTTAGGTTTAGGCCCTGGATGGCCTGATCCACGGGATCAGGGCGACATATCTTCTAGTGTGTACCAACCTTTACACTATCTCAGACAACCCAGCTGACAGCACATGTGTGATCTGAGGGCTCACAGTGCAGAGGTGGTGAAGGGATCTGCTTGGATCCCTCTTCGCAACCTCAGACCTTCTTCCCATTGGAAGGAGCGAGGATCCAGGAATCACCACCATCTTAAGTTGTTGTTGGGTACCACAAGCAAACTAAAGTTTGCTGAATCCTAGGCGGCTGTTAGAGAAAAGTGAAAACATGTGGACTAGCGTTTCTGCATGTGCATCAGGTATGTTCGGGATCATGAATAGGCCCCTAAACACATTTTTCCTTTTAAAGTTAAAGTCTGCCTTAAATGTTTATACAGCATAAATAATATTATAATGCCAACGTACAATCTTTAGCAATAGGCACAAGACATTATAAACTCATAGATACATAAAACAATCAGGGGTCTATTTATTAAGCAGTGTTAGGAGACAGAGTGAAAAGTGATAAGGTGCCAGCCAATCAGCTCCTAACTGCCATCTCACAGGCTGTGTTTGAAAAATGACAGCTGGGAGCTGATTGGCTGGCAGCTTATCACTTTTCACTCTGTCTCCTAACACTGCTTAGTAACTAGACCCCTCAGTCATTTAAGTTACACAAAATGCTGCTTATTGTAACATACCTCCATATTACATTGTGTTTAATACCTAAGCCTGTAAATTACTTTGCAGAAAAATCCTCACTGCGACAGCTGTCGCAGGCCCATTGCAGCACATGGGTAGTGTGATATACAGGCATGCGCAGTAGAAGAAAATCAGCCATTTGTGAAAACATCGGCATTGTGACCGTTTCTGAATCAGGCCCACAGATCACACCCTTTTACAAAACAAAATAATTATTTTTGATATACAGTAGCTCCACTATAAAGTGGTTGAAGGTAGGTGCTAGCTGTACCCTCCGTGGATCCTCACGGCACAGGCCACACCCCCTGTGCAAACCACACTGCTAGTTATGCACCCACATCAATAGTCACACTGCACAGCGCTGGTCACACCCTCTCTAGCAGCACACAAAAGCCCCTAAATAAATGTCAGCTCCAGGCCCTTTTGGAACTTAATCTGGCACTGGTGTGGGGGCCCCTGGATGACCGCCCCGTCCGCCCTGCCTATAATCCGGTCCTGCATACTATTATAATACACAGCATGTTACCTACTAGTGTGTATGTGAGAGCAGACACCGGCATCTTACAGCGCAGACACACACAGTAACAATGTGTAGCGCTGCCTTTATGTCTGCTTAGTTACAGCATCATCCACACTGCAGAGATCGTCTGATACATCGCCGATAGCCGTACGCAGCTGCACAGAGGACGAGATGTATGAACAGGCGTTAGGGAAATTAGTGGTATCAGTGCACGTTATGTGCGCTGATACTGCTTCTTCCCCATGTATTAATATGGGGTTGGGTGGAAAATGATATGTACCACTGTCATTATTGGCGCCGCTATCTAGAAGACAGCGCGCCGATGTACCACCCAATGTATGACTGCAGCTGATGTTCCCCTATCACCACAGCAGGGACAGCACCGTCCCTGGTTCCCGCGGCTGCCGACACCGGGCTGCATGTGAGATCTCGTGTATGCCCAGTGGAGCCGGCCTAAGGTAAGACACAGCGCTAGGCTAATGCACTGTGGGGTCTGGCAGGGATCGCCGGAGGGGGCATTATCACTTGTTATTACATCTCGTCAGTACTGCTTCCTGCTTTGCCTCGTTAAAGAGGTGAAGCAGGAACAATTTTAGGGGCATGATGCATGCGGCTATAATACATCTCCCCCAGAGAGAGCACTTTTGAATTTGGCGCCTCAGTTGTGATAAAAATGAATACATAAAAGTGTCCTTATAATATATAGTACATATCTAATACATCAGGACACGTTTCTCACTATGGTGACAAAGCCACGGCATGATCTGGACCTAAAACTCACTGTAAAGATGCAGTTTTAGTCGGCGAGCAGAGCTCCTTACCTTCACCTGTGACTGATATCTAAGGTAAAGGGTCCGGATGTATAAGCTAAACCAGATACAGAAAACAGTGTTAAGACAAATCTCTGCCAACATAAATGAGATTTTCTATGTCAGTGAAATGTAAATTGACTCCCTCTTCTTTGGACTTTGGTTTAACACCGGTTTGTTATAAGGGGTTTTAATTTATTAGGATTACACAAAAATCTCACACAGAACCTCAGAGTTAATGATTTATTTTAGGAAATTGCTATAATGAATTTCAAAAACTATAATTTCATTTTGATGGCTTGTGCTACCTGGGTGCCACAGACTTGCGTATTCAGTTAATGATTTTACTCTTAATATTTACACACTGGACATAGATAATCAGTGCTAGATTGGTTTACTATAGTTTTCTGCTGTTGCCTGGCCAGCACATTCAGTGTACTCACAAAAGGTTATGTCACTTTTTGAATTGTCTAGAATGTTATCAGTAGCTCATTAGCATAAATAACGCATCACAATCATCACTCCGTGTCACAATGCCCAATGTAAGCAGAGTACCTCTGACAACAACTTCCTGGACTCAGTCGCTGCCTAGTCTACAAACGGGCAGCTTCTTTCACAAAGTGCTGGATACGGATTGTGCCTATCTGATTGTCTGCTGCAGTCAGAACCACCACAGATCCGAATCTGAATTTGATTCCTGCAGACATTTCTGCTTGCAGGTACCGTGGATAAAGAATAGGAATGTGGAATTGTTTCCCATTTCGGTGCTTCCGAAAGACGGGTCAGCCCAAGGAAGAATTATCAAATGTGACCCATCACACTGCTGTCGAGAACAGCAAGACTGGAAGATCTGTCGAAAGACAGTCGCTCATATGGCGTTTTAGGCGATTTATGTCTAAGAGGAGACAACGCAGACATGGTGAAACCGATGTCACTCATCTCATCAGAGAGAGCATGAAGGATTCTCTATCCTGTGTTGATTTAACAACTTTCACGCAGGCCTCAGACAACACTTTTGCTAAGAAGCTTGCTTCTAATGTTGTTGAAGACGAGCAAGTGTGCTTGAATCCAAAATGCACAAAGATGCAGGCATCCACCAGCGAGCTCCTGAGCTGCTTTGCCGAGTTCATCTGTGGAAGTTGTCACCAGCTGAACAATCTGTCACCTACAGATATAATTTTATGGATGACAAGTATAGACGACTCTCTCACTCAATACTGGCAGGAAGAAGGCTTCATCAACCCGGCCAATGTAGTGTTCCTCTACATGCTCTGCCGAGAGTTCAATCTATCAGAGTTGGACAGTGAGCAAGACCTACTGGCATTTCTATCCACATGTCTGTATATATCCTACGCATACTTGGGTAGTGAGATCTCCTATCCAATGAAGCCATTCCTAGTGGAAAGTTCAAAGGAAGACTTTTGGAGCCGTTGCCTCTACATCATTAATTTCATGAGCTCAAAGATGCTGCGCTTCCATGCCGACCACCATTATTTCATCCAGATCTTTGTTGATCTCAAAGCTGAGGGTGAACAGGAGAGCAGCATAGTATAGTACTGGACAAGTAATCAACATTACTCCAGGCTAAATACTATAAACAGCAATCTCCACCATCCGATCCATGCTGTGAACTAATACAGCAAGCTTCACCATCAGCTCCAGGCTGTCCACTGACACAGCATTCTTCATCATCAGCTCCAGGCTGTGCACTGACACAGCAAGATCTACCATCAGCTCCAGACTGTGCTCTGACACAGCAGGCTTTATCATCAGCTCCAGACTGTGCTCTGACACAGCAAGCTTCATCAGCTCCAGGCTGTGCACTGACACAGCAAGCTCTACCATCAGCTCCAGGCTGTGCTCTGACACAGCATGCATCATCATCAGCTCCAGACTGTGCTCTGACACAGCAAGCTTCATCATCAGCTCCAGACTGTGCTCTGACACAGCAAGCTTCGTCATCAGCTCCAGGCTGTGCACTGACACAGCAAGCTCTACCATCAGCTCCAGACTGTGCTCTGACACAGCAGGCTTTATCATCAGCTCCAGACTGTGCTCTGACACAGCAAGCTTCATCAGCTCCAGGCTGTGCACTGACACAGCAAGCTCTACCATCAGCTCCAGGCTGTGCTCTGACACAGCATGCATCATCATCAGCTCCAGACTGTGCTCTGACACAGCAAGCTTCATCATCAGCTCCAGACTGTGCTCTGACACAGCAAGCTTCGTCATCAGCTCCAGGCTGTGCACTGACAGAGCAAGCTCTACCATCAGCTCCAGACTGTGCACTGACACAGCAAGCTTCATCATCAGCTCCAGGCTGTGCACTGACACAGCAAGCTTCATCATCAGCTCCAGACTGTGCTCTGACACAGCAAGCTTCGTCATCAGCTCCAGGCTGTGCACTGACACAGCAAGCTCTACCATCAGCTCCAGACTGTGCTCTGACACAGCAAGCTTCATCATCAGCTCCAGGCTGTGCACTGACACAGCAAGCTTCATCATCAGCTCCAGGCTGTGCTCTGACACAGCAAGCTTCACCATCAGCTCCAGGCTGTGAACTGACACAGCAAGCTTCATCATCAGCTCCAGGCTGTGCACGGACACAGCAAGCTCTACCATCAGCTCCAGACTGCGCTCTGACACAGAAAGCTTCATTATCAGCTCCAGGCTGTGCACTGACACAGCAAGCTCTACCATCAGCTCCAGACTGTGCTCTGACACAGGAAGCTTCATCATCAGCTCCAGGCTGTGCACTGACACAGCAAGCTTCATCATCAGCTCCAGACTGTGCACTGACACAGCATGCTTCATCATCAGCTCCAGGCTGTGCACTGACACAGCAACAAGCTCTACCATCCGCTCCAGACTGTGCTCTGACGCAGCATGCTTCATCATCAGCTCCAGGCTGTGCTCTGACACAGCAAGCTCTACCATCAGCTCCAGACTGTGCTCTGACACAGCAAGCTTCATCATCAGCTCCAGACTGTGTTCTGACACAGCAAGCTTCATCATCAGCTCCAGGCTGTGCTCTGACACAGCAAGCTTCATCATCAGCTCCAGGCTGTGCTCTGACGCAGCATGCTTCATCATCAGCTCCAGGCTGTGCTCTGACACAGCAAGCTCTACCATCAGCTCCAGACTGTGCTCTGACACAGCAAGCTTCATCATCAGCTCCAGACTGTGTTCTGACACAGCAAGCTTCATCATCAGCTCCAGGCTGTGCTCTGACACAGCAAACTTCATCATCAGCTCCAGGCTGTGCTCTGACACAGCAAGCTTCATCATCAGCTCCAGGCTGTGCACTGACACAGCATGCTTCATCATCAGCTCCAGACTGTGCACTGACACAGCAAGCTTCATCATCAGCTCCAGGCTGTGCACTGACACAGCATGCTTCATCATCAGCTCCAGACTGTGCACTGACACAGCAAGCTTCATCATCAGCTCCAGACTGTGCTCTGACGCAGCATGCTTCATCATCAGCTCCAGGCTGTGCTCTGACACAGCAAGCTCTACCATCAGCTCCAGACTGTGCTCTGACACAGCAAGCTTCATCATCAGCTCCAGACTGTGTTCTGACACAGCAAGCTTCATCATCAGCTCCAGGCTGTGCTCTAACACAGCAAGCTTCATCATCAGCTCCAGGCTGTGCACTGACACAGCATGCTTCATCATCAGCTCCAGACTGTGCACTGACACAGCAAGCTTCATCATCAGCTCCAGACTGTGCTCTGACGCAGCATGCTTCATCATCAGCTCCAGGCTGTGCTCTGACACAGCAAGCTCTACCATCAGCTCCAGACTGTGCTCTGACACAGCAAGCTTCATCATCAGCTCCAGACTGTGTTCTGACACAGCAAGCTCTACCATCAGCTCCAGACTGTGCTCTGACACAGCAAGCTTCATCATCAGCTCCAGACTGTGTTCTCACACAGCAAGCTTCATCATCAGCTCCAGGCTGTGCTTTGACACAGCAAGCTTCATCATCAGCTCCAGGCTGTGCTCTGACACAGCAAGCTTCATCATCAGCTCCAGGCTGTGCACTGACACAGCATGCTTCATCATCAGCTCCAGACTGTGCACTGACACAGCAAGCTTCATCATCAGCTCCAGACTGTGCTCTGACACAGCAAGCTTCGTCATCAGTTCCAGACTGTGGGCCTGATTCAGAGCTGGACGCTCTGACCAGAGCGCTCGTTCT